>JAYESA010000001.1:107969049-108569049 GCA_036927795.1 Iris macrosiphon | reverse complement strand
TAGACTTTACCAATTATATCATCAACTAAAAATATTTATTTACTATTTAACTTCATTGAACTATTTTAAAATAATATAATTTCTATAGGATATAATTGTAAATCAAGATTTAAGATAAGCATTCACTTTTCCTCCCACTTTTTGGAGGGATTAATTTTCTTTGGTTAAGAGAGAAAAGTAATCATTCCACATTTCCTTTCCTCAATTTTTCCTTCCTTCCATACCTAAAATGTATACATCCTCCCACTTTTTCCTCCATTTTCCTTCCTCCCACTTTTTTTTTCACTTTTTTCTTCTAAGGGTCTGCTTGGTAACGGTGTTTTCACCGGTTTTGGAGTATTTTTTAACAGACCATTTATGAAAACCTCTTCTTGGTAATTTTTATGAGGCACTGGTTTTGGTCGGCTCAAAAACTCTCCAAAACCGGTGTAATATAACTTTTGGTCGCTTTATAAACACCCCAAATCGAGATGGGTTTTGAGAAAATTTTAGTATTTTATTTCATTTATTCTTGAAAAAAAACTTTCAAAACGGTTCGTTACCAAGCATGTATTGGATTGATTTAAAAGCCGCTACTTAAAACCACTCAAAACCGAACATTCGTAACCGTTCATAACAGGTAATATACCTCGTAACCGCTACTCCCATAATTGCCTAGCATACCCTAAAGATCATATGTTGAAAACAAAAATTCACTGGATAAGTCACGCTTTCGAATCCCAACTTTACTTGTTCTGGAAAATAATACAACTTTTCACTGAAGAAGTTATTTTGATAAAAATTCCAACATATAATCAACACAAAGATGAAGAACAATTATGAATAAAACCACACACACCTGCATGCCGGTCATGTCCATGACGCGCCACCGCATCTCGGGCCGACTCCTGAGGTGCCGGCGGAGCATGTCGGAGACGACGACCCTCGAGAAATCGATGTTGGTTATGTTGCGGAACCCGGCGTCGTACACGTGCTCCGACAAGCGGGAGGACCCGCAGCCCGGCACGAGGATCCGCGGCCCGGTGGCGCCGTCGCCGCCGCCGGATACGGAGAGGTGGGCGAGGAGCGGGCCGCGGAGCTGGGTCCACTCGGAGTACCACTCGAAGGAGTCGCCGGTGCCGCGGAGGGAGAAGAACTTGTCCCAGTTCTCCTTGCTGGTGAAGTCGGTCAAGGTCTCCAAGATCGCCGCATCCTGCTCCGCCGTCTTCTTCGCCATTAGGGTTAGGGTTTCCGAGAAGGAATTTTTTTTTCTTCTCTCATCTAGGGGGGTTTAAGGAAGGAGAGGGAATGGGTTTTGGGGACCACGGATCCGCGACCCGCTACAAAGTCGGAATGGTTTGCTGCTGATTTTCAAGGCTTTTGATAAGGGCACTACAAACTTTACTAAGGACTAGTCCAGGATTGAGGCTAGCTCATTAATGAACAAAGTTTATTCACACTAGTCCATTAGTTTACTCATACTAGACCAAACTTTAAACCCTCCTCCCAAACTCTCCAAACCCCACCGGAGCCCTCCCCCCTCCCGCCGGAGCCGTTCCCCTCCACTTCGTCCTCCTCCTCCTTGTCGATGGCTCCCAAAGTCTCGAAAGAATCAAGATACAATTCTTCCTTCTCCTTGTTCTATTGTATTTACAAAAAAATTCAAAAAATTTAAAAATTTCTATTGCATTTTGAGAATTTTGAGTGATTTTCTTTCCATTCTTCAAATGAGGGCATACAAGTTCTGAATGTAGTTTGGGATGTAGTTTAGACGTTTATCTGGATGCTCGTACCCGAATTTAGGACATACAATGTCGATAATCGTCGAGAGTATCGAGCAGTATCGAGCGGGACTGTAGAAAATTCTACAGTCCCATATATATTTAGGACTGTAGAAAATTCTACAGTCCTAAATATATGAAGGACTGTAGAAATTTCAACAGTCCTAAAAAAATTAGGACTGTGGAAATTTCTGCAGTCCTGTATACGTATAGGACTGTAGAAATTTCTACAGTCCTGAATGTTAAATTAATTTAGGATGTTAAATTAATTTTTTTTTCCTTATAATCATGACCCTCGGAAGGGCACTGTGGATGAAGATATCATCAGAAGACGTCCTACTGCGTCGATGCGTAAGGAACGCAATGTTCCGCGTACTATTGAACCAGGTGTCACTATCCGCGACCCCGAGGCACGCCCTGAAGTTAGGAAACGTCGATTGACGAAGGAGACTGTCACTCGTTCGAAGAGACGTGCTCCTCCTAGTTCTTCTGGTTCTTCTTCCTCCTCCGATGAGGACATGCCAAATGTCCCAAATCGGCCAACTGATGGTTCAGGACCCTCTCAGCATGCAGATAGTCCTGTCGAGAGTCTCCCACAAACCCTCGAAAACCAGGCTACTGACGGTTCTGAACCTTCTGAGCAGCCAGATAGTCCAGTCCAGACTCGTCCAAACGGTTGCTCTATGTTACCGTCGATCGAGAACCATATTGCATACCAAATATGGAACAATCCGGTAAGTACATTACGTTATGATAATTTTATATATAGTTGTAAGTTCATCCAATTATTTATAGATAAGTACATTTTATATAGAGGTATAACTTCATCCAATTGTTTACTTTTCAAGAAAGTTCTCGTATGTTAACGGTGATAAACCACAGGAAAAAATGCAATACATGGAGGTTTGAACTATTGGGAGATGATGTGAAGGCAAAAATTATTCCCACCGGTTTACAATATTTGGGTAACTACTCATATACGACGGTGGATAATGCACTGATTTCAGCATTTGTAGAACGATGGCATCCAGAAACCAACATTTTCCATCTACCAAATGGGGAGTTGACGATTACCCTTGATGACGTCCATCATATATTAAGGACTTACGTATGATGGTCGAGTCATGATGAATCAAACTTTTGATGAGTCGAGCATTAACTTTTACGACCATATCGTGGATTATGTATCAGGGTGTCTGGGAGTTGATGCCACTAGTTTTACCACTCTTCGAGAATTCAAGAAGTCCTACTGACTTCCTTTAAAATATTTGGAGGAGATATTCACTGATCCGACCCCCGAAATGGATAATAGCGATAATGTGGCCCGTGGATATATGCAGTTCATCCTAGGGGCTGTCGGCATTACGGATAAGTCTGGAACGTTCATACATGCCAAATATCTCCTAAATTTGGACAATATTGACACGGTGGAAGAAATATCCTGGGAAAGCGGTATACTAGCATACCTTTATCGCGAGCTTAGTGCGGCATCCCGCGTGGGTTCGAAGACAATATCCGGATGCCAGACTCTACTCCATGTATAGATATATCTTTGTCAACTTACATACATAATTTAAAGTTTTGTTGTTAATTTTTGGACTAATATTTTTTTAACTTGGTTACGTGAAGGCATGGATATATGAGCACGTTCCAACCCTGCAGCGGGCTAAACTGAACCAGGGTATGACGAGAACCTTCCTAGAATGTGCCGATGGAAGTCAACTAAGGAAGATGCCAAACGTCCATACACATTGGCCGCCCTACGGAATGCACTCGAAGATATGACGACAGAAGAGGTGAATTGAGACCTAATTTTTTAATGTTTGATAATAATTGACTAAATTATGTTATGCTAAATGATATTATGCTAAATTTTATGCTGTGCAGATTGTTTAGGATCCATATCGTGATTTACGACAGACTAATCGTCCATTGCAACCAGTCGCTTTATATCACGGTCTTATAAGTTATCATGAAATCGAGGAGGCTTATATGCCGGATAGAGTGCTTCGTCAATTTGGCTACGTACAAACTGTCCCAAAGCGCACTTTGAAAATGATAACTGCTCCGCGAGGTACAAAACCGCTAAACTATATTCCTGCGGTGTTCAACTGGGTCTCGGACTTCTTCACCGAGTGGCAACGCCACGTTATTAGAGAAAACGAACAGCAGGCAGCAGTAAATACGACGGAATGTAGCGACGACTACCTCGCCTACTACGTTGGTGTCGGACTACCTACCTTGTTCCAACGCGGAGGCGATATTGTGCGTGTACCTTCAGATCTTCCTGCCAAATCGGTCTTGTATACTACATTGGTCAAGATGGTGAGCCAACTTCTTCACTTTCAGTTTGATATATGTAAATGTTTATAACATAACAATTTTTTTTAATTCTTATGAATAGGCTAAAAAAGTGAAGAAGTTGGGAAGAAGCCTCGTAAGTTGCCAGGGTACGAATTATATGGCAATAAATGACGAGCTACAACAAATCGACAACGCTCAAGATTTCCCTTTCTCGGAAAATAGAGAGCAACGTACAAAGCGACGTCATGAAGTTTAGGCCCCGTAAAACTTTCAATGAATTTGTGTATTGAGACATGTACTGAGAAATTAATTTGTGTATTGAGACTTAGTATGGTACTTAGAATGAATTTGTGTATTTTTTAAAGTTTGGTACAATATAGCTTGTAGGACTGTAAAATTCCTGACAAGTTCATATAGCTTGTGGGACTGTCAAATTCCTGACAGTCCTAGTTTTAGATATATTTTCCAGTGGGTTAAGTTTAGGACTGTCAAAATTTTGACAGTCCTAGTTTTTTCTAGGACTGTCAAAATTATGACAGTCCTAGTTTTACATAAAACTGTGCAGAGACAGTGGATAAAGTTTAGGACTGTCACAATTTTGACAGTCCTAGTTTCTTCTAGGACTGTCAAAATTTTGACAGTCCTAGTTTTACATAAAACTGTGCAGACAGTGGGTAAAGTTTAGGACTGTCACAATTGTGACAGTCCTAGTTTCTTCTAGGACTGTCAAAATTTTGATAGTCTTAGTTTTACATAAAACTGTACAGATACAGTGGGTAAAGTTTAGGACTGTTCTTCTAGGACTGTCAAAATTTTGACAGTCCTAGTTTTACATAAAACTGTGCAGATACAGTGGGTAAAGTTTAGGACTGTCACAATTTTGACAGTCCTAGTTTTTTCTAGGACTGTCAAAATTTTGACAGTCCTAGTTTTACATAAAACTGTGCAGAGATAGTGGGTAAAGTTTAGGACTGTCACAATTTTGACAGTCCTAGTTTTACATAAAACTGTACAGAGACAGTGGGTAAAGTTTAGGACTGTCACAATTGTGACAGTCCTAGTTTCTTCTAGGACTGTCAAAATTTTGACAGCCTAGTTTTACATAAAACTGTGCAGAGACAGTGGGTAAAGTTTAGGACTGTCACAATTTTGACAGTCCTAGTTTCTTCTAGGACTGTCAAAATTTTGACAGTCCTAGTTTTACATAAAACTATGCAGAGACAGTGGGTAAAGTTTAGGACTGTCAAAATTTTGACAGTTCTAGTTTTACATAAAACTTTGTAGAGACAGTGGATAAAGTTTAGGACTGTCACAATTTTGACAGTCTTAGTTTCTTCTAGGACTGTCAAAATTTTGACAGTCCTAGTATCCTGACTAGTATCAATGCACTACATATAGTCAAAATCGATTAGTATCAATGCACAATATACAGTCCTAGGGTTTAGAAAACTTCTTTCATTGCACAACGTACAGTTCATTATACAGTTAAACATACATGGCTCATTGCACAACATACATTTCAATATACAGTATCAATCGATTAGAATATCAAAGTAGTCCTTCGGCATGATTTTTGGATCCTCCATCTTCTTATAGGCAGCCATTGCATCCGTGTAGGGTGTCGTCAATACGATCGCTTCCTCTGGTGCATGTTTATACCAAAGCGTAGAAGGTGGTAGAATAGGAGAATGACCGATCAACCTTGGGATGATGAAGTGTTATCCGACAAGCCCTATCGAACATAGATTGGATACTCCGTGTTCGGCCGGGGGAGCACACATTGGAAAAAAAGTATTGTTAATGCCTTGTGAGATAATTATAATAGGTATCTTATACCTATTAGAGAATACGTAAGAAGCAGGCGGGACATCCATGTAATGGTCTGGTCCGGTAACTGTTTCCGTACAAGGTATGCTTGCCAACAAATCTCCAACAATTTTTTCGCCGAGTATCTGCCTATAGAAGGGTAGTCGAGACTCTAACTCCTCGTACAGCTCTTCCCTAACCTGTCTCCATCCTGCTTCAACTGAATAGCCTAGTTGTCTTGCTAGTACATGATATCCACAATGGCCATCCTTAGGAACATCAACAATAGACCAAATGAAATCCCGTATCTCAGGTAGGAATTTTGAATGTATAGACTATATGAATCAGAGAAATTATCTAAACCCTCTGTGACTGCATCGTTCATTTTATGTTTCTTCCCCCTTCGAATAGTAAGCTTACTCTTTTTCTGCAGATATACCACACTTTCGATTGCAGACTTTGCCTCCAAATTGCGTTCAATATGTTCAAACAAGGATGGATCTCTTTTAGTTGACTCTTTCTCCTTCTTTTTTGCTCTACTATTTCTTGAGTGTGGTCTTCCCTTAAGAGTTCGAACAACAGATGGCTCTTGCAATCGAGTTGTTACCGGGACTGCAATTTCTTGGATTTTAACCTCAATGGATCTTCTCTCCGGTTCTGATGCGACACACCACCTTGCGTGGAGGAGTTTCACTTGTAGCAAAGAAAAGAAATTATCTTGAACTTCCACCGTCGACATTATCGACAGCTGTCTCCAACGTTGATCAACAATATCTATTGGAATAGGTATAGATTCACGACGATATTCGTTAATCTCATGTGCACAAGGAAGTTCGAGTGAATATCGATATGAACAACCCCAAACCTCGGGATCATAACCAACCGACTTTGACCTACCAATCTCCTCAAACAATAAGCCCAAGACCTTATGAGATACTACATGGATTAAACTATCAAAGAGGTGTTCATGCTTTGCAATATTGAGGCTCGTCTCAAATGATGCTACAATCTCATTCACCGTGGAAATAATTATCAAATGAATCGATTGCCAAACGGAGACAAAATTACCGACCGATGATCGTAGATATCTTTTTAAACTTGAGTGTGATCCTTCGACCCAGTTCATAGTGATTGTGCCATAATGCTTCACCATGTTCGTCCATGCTAAGACAAATTGCTCTTTATGTGGTTCTAGCCAAGTATCTTTGATATAAGATATGCATGTCGGATTACTCGTCTCCCACTTTTGTTGGAATATGTACCATTATGTGTCGTAGTTGTCTGTAGTACTTGCTCGACATACAAGACTCCAATCACTATAGAATTCTTCGAAGCGAAGCATGTCGATTTTACCGTCCATATTTTTAAATTTTCTCTTGCATTGAGCTTGGATATTTTGATTTATATGCCAGGTGCATAGTAGTTCTATGCACATGAGAAAATACAATATCTATAGCATTTATCAGCGCATATTCTCTGTCGGTAACAAAAACAGAGCGCTCTTTGTATCCTGTGTAAAGGGATTGTAGTTTCCTCAACGCCCATGTCTAATCCTCTACTGTCTCACTCTTCATAAAACAAAAAGTGACTGAAAATATTTTTCCCGTAGACGTAAACCCAACAGTGTGAAAAAGAGGCATCTTGAACTTGTTGGTCTTATATGTACAATCAAGGACCAACACGTCTGCGAAGGACCGAGCCAAGTGTGTACAATCAGGATGAGCCCAAAACAACGAAAGAAGTTTATCAGTTTGTGGATGTCTTCTATGGTACTCCACGTAGTGATGCTCCCCAAGCAACTTCAATACTTGCTGCATCGCCATTCTTCCTTTCATACTATTATATTTTGCTCTGGCCAAACTATTATAGATCGTCCTCATGGTAGACTTGTTCCCATCTTCTTTTTGTCGCACGGCAGAATAAATTTATTTCAGTGCAACTCCGGAAAGGAACAATTTTTTAACCAACTTTCTCTCATCCTCCTTCAACCGTGTCACGTAGGCATGACCCGTAAGTGTCCCTGGAATAGGATGACTGTGTCTTCCATTCTTAACTTCGATTATCCACTTTACATCTTCTACTTTTACAATGAACACCTTAAATGGACAACCATATTTTCTCGTCCCAACGTTTTTCTTAGGGATTTTTTTTTCCAATAATACCCTTTTTTTATGATGCTCCCTGAACACACCTCCTCTTTTGCAGCCCAGCTCTACATATTTTTGGCCCGACCGAGATTTGATGGATCTTGCAATAATAATTACTATGTTATGTCATCTTCCAACTTCTCTGCACCAATCTAATGCTTCTTCCTGGGTTGTAAATTGAATATCCGTTGAGAATATGTCATCTTCCAATTTGGCAAGGTATCTTTCCTGGGGTCCTGCTGCTGGTATGAATCAGAGTCCAAGTCACAGTCCAAATAGCCTATGTATTACAAATTTATCACGTCAAAAGATAATTTATTTTAATTTATTTAATTCTAGAATAATTACTCTAAAATCCTATTTTAATCTTATTATTCTAATTTTTATGTTAATTCCTAAATTTTGTCCAAAGAAACTGAATTTTATCAACTCGAGACTCATGGCACGCAAATCGAGGCGTCTGTTGACCAAAAAGTCAACCGACACAAACTCAACTTTCATGCATGATTTCCTATAGATTTTAGCGTCAAAAATATGCTGGAATTTACAGCTCGTCCGAATTCAAATTCGTTTGGGAATTATGACACATACAAATTTTGTATTGTGCACCGATGGTTAAATTCTAACCTAGAAGTTCTATAGAATTAACAGTATGTAAATACTTTGAATTAAATTCTGGTAAAAATATATGTCGATGATCTCGATATTAGCTTTCCGAAACTTTAAACGGTACGTGATTCTGATTCCTGGTTCTCCCGGAATTGCGAAAATATCGAAACACATCTATTTTTGGACATGCTGTCCTCTACGAATTTTACAGAATTTAATACTCATAATTTAAAAAAACAATTTATATAATCAGACACCTAACCTCATTATCGTTCTAACAAAAAAAACTAGAGCACGTTTGGAGTCCGGAGCTAGGAGATATCGTCTTTTTAATTCGTCATAACTAGTAGAAAATGAGACTGAATTTATGACGAATTTTGACTATTTTTGGACGAAAAAGAGAGGAATTTGGGGAAGAAAAATATGAAGGATGAGGTATTTATAATGGTGGAGACTACTTAATTAAATACAACTAGGATTGGTTAATTTGGATAGGATTATGATGAATTTAAATAAGGATAGGATATGCATAAAGTTGATTTCCTAGTAGGTTCAGGATTTGAATTAATTTAAAATAGAGTTTGAATTTATCTCAATAATTTATAATCTTGAATATAATTAAATATAATACAAATAATTTATAAAATCTTATTAATATCTATTAACACTAAATTAGCATCTATCTAATATTAAGACTATATATATCCAAATAAATCCTAAATAATTTGAAAAATCTAAAATAACCTAAAAATGATTCTAAATAAATATTTATATAAGTAAATATATCAAGAATTTTATTTGCTAATTAAATAACAGAATACTCTAAAGAAATTAAATATCTATAATAATATAAAATATACACAAAATATCTATTTAGGGTGAGGGGGTTTACACGGCATCACGTCCGGATGGGTCAAGCGATCGTTCCGCGGGAGCGCTGGCGAGGGTGATTCCCGCCTAGCGGGAACGGCCGATTTGCCTGCGGGAGATCGGGGCATGACAGAGTGGTATCAGAGCCTGTCTTCTACGCCTTTGGACTTCGTTTCGAATATCTCTGTTTTGAAAGCTTGTTCGTGGGTTATGTGCACGCTCTCTCTCTCAATGCCTCGATGGGATGTTCCAACAATAAGTCTAAATACTTTCAAAATACGTTTTGAATAATATGCTTGCTTGTCTGTTATTGTGTTGCGAGTGGCCTTTGTGCCAACCTGTGCGAACCCTTGAGAGTATCGCTAGTAGCTTGTTCGATTTTTACTAACTCTAAGTTTGGTTGAATGCATCTATTCGAGGGACGCCTTGAACTAGTGCACCATCCAAGACTTAAGGAAAGGTGAAACTCGAGTGCTAAGACTTTGCTATCACTAAGCTGGTTGACGTGTTCACGCTAGAGGGGCCCTTCGAAAGTGCGCACGATCCAGTCTAAGCGATATGCTGATTTTGAAGCTTATGCAAGTGAATATGCAAATGAACAAGTACAACGACTTGTCTAGGATTGCCTCAACCCTAGATTACTACTTGTCCTTGGTAAGTCTTGAGGACGAGACTTTTTCTGAGTTGGGTAGGATGTAACACCCCATTCCGCTCAAGCGGACTGCTCTCAAACGGTAATGGTGCAGCTGTCCCGACCCGCTTTACCTCAAACGAGAAGCAAAGGATATCCAGACTTTCCCCTACAGGAATTCTGCTTAGGCTTTCAGAGGCTCGCTCAGGCGTATCGCTCTACCGAGGCGAATCATCGCTAAGGTGGGTGGCTACGGTGAACTTGTCTTTGCTTAGCCAGTACACATAAAATCTGGAATATTTATGCTAGTCACTAGGTGATTCACCCCCTGCATGCTAATAAATCCAACGCACCTAGCTAAGGGAATAATCCCAACTTGTATTGCTTGCTAGAATATGGAAATTGAAATACTGCTTATATTCAGACCCTCGTATGCTAAGTCCCTAACGGCTTCATCTTTCGGCTTACCTTCGGGCCCAAGCAAATGTGCCTGCTTATGTTCCTTAGAAACACATGTTTGTCTGCTTGAATGTTGCCTTGTTTTCATCCAAACCCCGGAAGACTACTAAGTAGTCGTTCCGTGCATGATTGAACCTGCAAGTATCCGGGACCGTTAGGTCACCAGGCAGCCCCGAGCCAGGGGAATGCATCAAGGCAAGTTACTGTACAGAAACAAGATCCAAGTATCTCGTATACTCGTGTACTCGTGTTCCAGTGCACTCGTGTTCTCGTGTACTCGTGTTCTCGTGTTCTCGTATATCTCGTGATAATTGAAAGACCCAAAAGAAAGTGCATGTCGCGGACAACTCGGAAACGAGGTATAGTTCCACGGACGGTCAACGGGCACTGGGGCCGATCCGATCCGGATGGAACTTCACATGTGGTCCCTCGTGTTTGGGCGAGTGGTTTGTAGCGCCTCGTATACTTTCGTTGCATTCCACTTTCCCAGGACCACATCATGTGTAGTCCATCGTGTGCGGGCGAGATGGTTTGTAGCATATCGTGTACTTGGTTGCATTCTATCTTGGCCTTGGACTACATGTGCAATCCATCGTGTACGAGCAAAATTGTTCGTAGCGTATCGTGTGCTCTCATTGCGTTCTATTCTCATCTGGGATTAGTCCTTTATGGCTATGCCAGCGACTCATGTTCATATAGATAAGTCATCCTCGCTTAGCAGCTATCCGTGTGTGAGTCATTGCATTGCATAAAGAAACAACTGAACACCTGAACGATCATGTTAAAAACGACCCTTGTGTTTGCATATGCTATGCCCCTGAATGTTTATACTTGCCCGTGCTTGAATTAACAATGTTTGCCTCAATGTTTGCCTTGGACAGGGAAAGAGATGGTAAGTTGGTAAGTCTCGCAGTGTTTTCTCTCATGTTGCACGGTGCACTGCCCGACACGTTAGGCTATTCAATGTTTGCATGAAACTGATCCTAAGGCAACTATAAAGACAACTTAATAGTTGTGCACGGAACCTGTATTACGTGTTTGGATTTGTCGAGCGGGCGAGTAGCTTCCCCACAAGTGCATTCAATGTACTGATAATCCACCAGTTTGTATGCAGGGTGCGGGAGAACCTCGTTCGGTGCGGATGCCTCCAACGTGCGTGCTTAGGCATAAAGATCACTCCGAAGCAGTGGTACGTCAGGAACAGAAGCACATATACAAGACATAATGTTGGAACATAGCCCGAACTCGCCTGTACAATCATTCCACAGTTGTAGCCACTTGACACGCTTTTACTGTTTCAGAGAGAGAGGCTTGAGCGACTTGTAATTTCGGCTATACGCCGCCTGTAATACATGTTTATATCAATAAAAGAGTTGCTTTACTTCAAACTTGTGTTTCAATGCTTCCGCTATATTGTCGACTCAGTAAACCTGTTACCAAATTGCTATGCGTTTATGACTCCGCTGCACTCGGACAATATGTGCGACTCTGTGGCTTAGAACTCTTACCGCCAGCCAATGAATCACGGACTTGCACGGGCGCGGTTCACGCTCGTGCGGCATCACGCCCGGATGGGTCAAGCGATCGTTTCGCGGGAGCGCTGGCGAGGGTGATTCCCGCCTAGCGGGAACGGCCAATTTGCCTGCGGGAGATCGGGGTGTGACAATCCCCTCCGCTCACCCCTCTACCTTAGCCACTGTCGACCCAGACCATCACCACCACCTCACCATCTCCACCGCCATCAGCAAGCATCGCCACCACCCTAGCACGTCATGACCACCGTCACCCACATCACCATCACCCGCACCATCCAACCTTCCCCGAATTCCGCCGGAGACAACGACTACCCTGGTTGTCGTTCCCCCACGACCATCCCCCCACCGTCAGCGACCCGCCACCACCGACCCAGATGCCGTAGCTGTTGCTACAAGCTGCTGCCCGAGCCGCTGCTGCTACGTGCTGCTGTGGCCGGAGCACCACCCTGTTCCACTGTAGCTGCCGTAGCTACTGTACACTGCTGGAGACCGGCTACCTCGTACAGCGGACACCCCCGGACACGAATCAATTAGGTATTCATACTTCCCTCTTTTCGTCATATACGAATACATAGTCGTATTATGATTGAATTGTGTGTGTGTGTGTGTTTATTTTAGAATAATATTGGTGTTGTTGAATACCTCATTGTGTATAGGTGTACCTGTTTAGAATAGAAATTAGTGTTAGAGTATACCTCATAAAATTTATGACTATTGAATGTGAACACTGTGTTGACCTAAAAGTTTAGATATTGGCCTTGTGCACTCTAAATGATAGCTAGGACTGGTATTTCTGTATCATACGTATTTAGTTTTATAACGTATCTTGATAATTCGTTGTCTTGATCTACACGGAAAATTGAGGATATGACACGTGTACGTCTTAGCTGCGTGCACACGCGACCTTGCTAGATGACCAGTTGTGACCCCTGATTCAGTTCCTAATGGCAGTGTAGTATTTCCTGTGCGTACTAGTATAATGACTGTGATTATATTATATGTATAGGGTCGCTGGACCGTTCAGGCGAGACTTCAGGAGCAGGCTATTGGCACTCGCGGCTTGAGGAACCAGGCAAGTATACCTTGCCATATTTACTGTTTAATTTAAATTATGCAATGTTGTATAATATCTTGTTGCATTATTTTATATAACTGTGCAGTTCCGAGTTTGACTCGGGTGCAGTCGACGAATGCGTCGATGTGTAGTGTAATTGACTTAGTCACTAGCAGACTCACCCACCCTTGTGAGGATATTCTGATATCTTCTTAGACCCTGACACTCTTACACGCATCACGGTGACAAACTCATGTTGGGATGCGAGTTCGCATACCCGACTAGCTATCGGTGTGTGTGACATGCATCACGATTTAGTACGTAATCAGGGTTATCTAATTAGTTGAGACTTGGCATATAGTTACGTGGTATGCATATCGTGTATTCGACTTATATATATGCATTGGGTGGGGAGGACAACTAGTAGGCGTATGGGATACATACGTTAGAATCCGTAGTATCCGGAGGAGCCACAGATCCAATGACTTCCTTTATACAGATACCGCGTTCTTCGGAGCGATACGAATGTATATATTTACAAATACCCCATTCTTCGAAATGATGGACGTTACATGTACAGATACCACGCTCTTCGGAGTATGGACGTTATGCCTACACCTACCCATACGTACCAAGGTTGTCCTCATATTGCATTCACTTAGATGGTTAGCATACCCCTTTATTCTATTCAGTATTTACATATGGCATGTATTTTTGTATCTTGTTACGTCCCTCTGAGGACATGGTTCCCTTCCAGATTTGGACGAGGCATATTATCCTACAGTGTACGGACCCAGGCAGGAGACGAGGTACGCATCCGAGGAGGAGCTTGAGGTACTACCGTCAGAGTTCCCTTGATCACTGGTAGGCCTTCCGCCTAGGACTGGAGCATCCTTATCTAGTTAGCCGCTGCTCTAGTCGTATTCTCTTTTCTGTCTTTCAGTACTTTTATTTCGTCATTGTAGTGGGTTTGTTCCCATCAGACATATTTTGGATTGTAATATGACATTTCAGACTTGCACTTATTTTCCAGTATTTGTTTTAGTACTTCTTGTTTATATTGTGGATGAGTTAGACATTACCTGTTGTATAATAGTATTGGACTTGTTAGTATTTTAGGACAACATAGTACGGTTCATCGGATCCATTAAATTGGGTAATCCCTCGGAGACGTATTAGCTGGCCATTGCCACGTGGCCTGGTCCCATATATTTTTGGGACTGGGGCGTGACATGGTTTTAGTGGTAGCCCATGCAGGTCTTGATTATCGCTTGTGGTATAATAACATGCCCAGCGAGCCTGCAATAAGATAGAAATTACTATATCTCATCCATTTTGATTACGTTCGTCACGCCCTAGTCCCAAAATGTATGGAACCAGACACGTGGCATTGGCCAGCTGGTACAACTCCGTAGGACTTTCCAATTTAATGGACTCGATGAAGTGCATTTATGCTGTCCACGGTCAAGTGATCCAATTAATAATCTAATTTTAACATGCAACAACTAAACTAAATCTCAATCCATGATAAATAATCTCAAGAAAGAACGATACGCATCATTAGTCTGCAGCCCAATAATACATCCGTTCGAATAGACCAAAAGAACAACATAGGCTTATAAACACTAGGCTATAAAAGCAAAATCAAAATGGAAAGTAGTACATGACTGTAATAGCTAGAAATATAAAGATACCTGTAATGATTTCCACACTCCACTAGATCAAATATCCTGCAAACTGCACAAATAACCTGGAAGGAAACCAGGTCCTCAGAGGGACGTAACAAGATACAAAAAATACATACCATAAAGTAAATACTGTGAAAACTCGAGGGTGAAGTAACCAGCTAAGTGAAATATAATTTGAGGACAACTTAGTGCGTATGGGAAGTGTAGGCTAGACATATGCTGACGTAATTCACCAATCGCCGTGACTGGCTAGTATATGCCACATATGCCCCCCATCTTAGGGCACTCTGTAATATAATAACATCCAGCTCCGAAGAGCGTGGTATCTGTACATGTAACGTCCATCGTTCCAAAGAACGAGGAATCTGTAATATATATATACGTCAGTATCGCTCAGCGGAGTGCGGTATCTGTATAAAGGAGGTGGGTGTCCCATACGCCTATTAGTCGTCCTCCCCGCCCAATGCCAATGTACAAATCTCAAGGGAGACATGGACATCTCGTACTATAATGCAAGTCACTAAAGAAATATACAACTAAGCTAAATACCGTCACACATGCTGCTCATACCGATGGCCAGTCAAGCATGAAGCACGCGTCCCTACATGAACCCACTCTGTGCCGTACAATGATACGTGTCAAGGCCTGGGGAGTCATATTGATAACTCCACAACTTTAGGTGCGTCCACTAGACACTAGGTCAGACACAAGCCCTAACGTCAACGCCTTCGTTGACTGCACCAGAGTCTTTCTCGAACACGCACAGTTATATAATATTTAAACAATAAAACATGTAACTAATATTAACTGAATTTAAACAGTACAACAAGGCAATGTATACTTGCCTGGAAGCCAGGCGAAAATTTGAACACGAACTCGCCATGGAAGTAGCAGTGCAGCAATGAAAACTGGAGCTGATATCCCCGAATGCTGTCACAAATATCACCAACAGTCCTGAAATGAGTGAGATACTCAGAAAAGCATATACATATGTCCAATTCGGACACAGGGGCAAATATACAGTTTTTGGTCAACACAGGGTCCACAAGTGGGCCCGTCTTGCATCGAAAAATGTGCCAGAGTCAAGGTTCTCCAAGTTCGTCAAACTTAGTGTCTATGAGTCCAGAACGATGATACGAACCCAACGGAACATCCAGAACTGGATTTCAATGAGCTGATCACGAAATCGCCCGTCATATAGAACCGTGGGGCCCACAAAACGATGTTTCATCAACGTTCCCATAATCGAACCAAACTTGGGTCACAGGACCAACATAACGCTACGAATCCGATGGCGCAAGTTTCGTTATAAAATGACAGGCACACACAAAATTTGGACGAGTGTCAGAACAGGCCAATACGGTATATTTCGACGGATACACTTGATTTCGGTATGCTCGCATATCCAAATTAAGTTTTACGAAAGCCCACACGTCCACGTTGACGATACGCGCCTTTCGGCGCAGTCGCTACGCGACGAGGTTGCCCGGATTGTCGGGACCTACGCCGTATCGGAGAAATTTAAATGTTTTATAAACCAATATTTTCTTCGATTTGGAACTCAAATAACTATATATAGAAATCAAACAAAATTATTCTAATTGAACATATATCACGAGGGTCATTTAGTGAACACACCTGCGGAGGGGGCTCGCAAAATGGTCAAGAGACGGAGGTGTAATTGCGCTATAAAGTGGGTTGGTCGAGGCTCGGTTCTGCTAATTGAAGAAGAAGAAGAACAGTAGAGGCAGCAGCGTTCGCAGTCGCGACGACAGTTTGGAGGAGGAGAAGGAGAGGGGGAAGCCCTGGGGGTGTCGCCGGTTGTCGAGGGTGCTCGGCGGTGGTCGGGGGGGGGGGGTGGTCGACGGCTTGCTCCGGTGGTGGGGAGTCGGGAAGTCGACTGGGTGTAGGCATTAATAGTGGCGATGGTGATGTCGTAGATCCGTCGGGGTGATGGCGGTGAGGCTAGGGTGGCTCGGTGGTGTAATCGATGGAGGTGTCGAGGTCATACGCGATGGTGGACGTGATGATGTGATCTGGTAGCTGGTGACGATGATGGCGTCGAGAACAAGCACCGGTGGAGGCTCGGCTAGTCGGCCAATGCGGGAAGTCGGAATGGCGGAGGCATCGTCGGCCTTGGCTCAGGGTGAATTCAATGTCTCTTGCGGCCAGTGTCAAGTCGGTGAATGCCACGTCGATCTCGAAGCTTCTGCATGGCCGGTCCGACGGTCGACTCGGACAAGATGGTCATGGCGCAATGATGGTTGCAGGTCGAGGGTTGCAGCATGGCTTGGTCCTGGGCACGGTTCCTATCGTGCACCCCGGCGGTGAGGCTCGAGTGAGAAGTGTTGAGGACGGCTCCGACGTTCAAGGTCAGTGGTGGAAGGGTACGCACCATTATGGCCGGCTGTACCTCATTGTGCATGGCTCTCGACCGAGGAAAGTCACCCCATGCCGGCAGGTTGGTTGAGGTGGTCACAGACTAGAGATGGAGGTCGACTGCGAGGCTAACTGCTCGGGGAAGTAGGGACCACGGTGGCGCAGGTGACTGCGGTGGCTGGGAGGTGACCATAGGGAATGACCGAAGATGGTGGCGGGGTGATGATGATGATGGTGTTGGTGATGGTGGTGATGATGATGATGGTGTTGGTGATGGTGTAAGGAAGAAGAAGAAGTTGAGAAAGAAGAAAAGGAAGAAAAAGAAAAGGAAGAATAAGAAGTGGGAATGGTTGTGAAGTAAGGAAGAGGGAGGAGAGAGAGGGGGGGGGGGGTTTCCCTAGGTTTCTAGGGATTAGGGCCGGCTCCTTCGGAAATGTGTGAAACAAGTATTTTTAAAGGAAATTGTGTGGTGGGGATGATGTACAAATTTTAAACCAATGGTCTAGATTTCTCATGAAACAATTATTTCAAACAAAAAGGGGAGAGAGAGAGAGAGAGAGAGGGGATTGGACCGGTCAAAGAGGGGGTAGGGGTTTTCTTCATTGGTCTTGACCAATAGGAGGTGGACACCTAATTGTCTATTTGCACACAAGCCCCTAAAAATTGGAAAAATGTACATTTAATAGAATTTGGGATTGGATAAGGCAAAATTCCATGTTTGGTGTGATGTAGTGGCTAAAAGGGTGTATGATATTTAGTATGAACCTTGAGGGTGTGAATGGGGATTTGGGTTGGTGTTGGGTCTAGTTTTGGGTTAGGTTGGGTCATTACACTAATTTAATTAAAATTCATGTAAGTGGTGTTCTTTAATTAATTGTGAACACATGGGGTTAAAATTGGATGGGACACAAGTATCAAGGACGTAGTAGACTCAGAATAGAATATTATCATTAATTGGGTTGGACAAAACAGGTTGAGCTTGTATCTCCAATTTCAATTGGAACGGACAAGGATGCAAAGTTGGATTTATTTGAATTTAAGAACGGACGTTTGTAACGAATATTGTGCGACTAAAATAAAGCATAAGGGAGAATATTTATGAGTTACACAAATTTCAGAATGGTAGGCTGGCACGACTAGGAAAAGTGTGTGAAATTTGTTTGGAAGCAAATGCTAGTGTAGCGCTCCAAATATCAAAACAACGGTAAGTGTACTAAGTGATTAAAATATTGCACAATAAATGATAAACACCGTGTTCTAATTCTAATTAAATCCAAATTAACCCTAGTCTCTCTATCTAAGCCAAGTAGACCAAAATTTGGTTGAGGGATTTTACAATCTACCCAACTTAAGAATTTTGTCCTCGAAATTAAAATAAACACATAATAAACTATAACTCATCAAGCAATGTACGGACATACCTAGGACTGGTGGAGCTGGCCTTTGCACTATCTGCTGGGCTCTATTGACATACTCTAAATACTCCTGAGCGTGATGTTGGTTCAATCCGTACCTCAAACACTGTCCTAATCTTCTTCTGCAATCTTTCTGAACATGTCCCTTCTTTCTACAAAAGTGACATGTCGGTAGCTCTCTCTGTTGATATGGTACAATCTTCTATTGCGTCTACACTCCTGGATGACGGATCGGTCCTCCTGTTCCTGGTTGTAACCTAGCTGGTGCAGCTATACTGGAACGTCTCGATCCTCTGCCAATAGCCTCCTGGATGAATTGAGTATGCTGAACTGTGCGCTTCCGACATCAGCTCCTGACAAAATTCTCCGTTCGGAACATAGAGGCGATCTCCACATCTCAAAGTCCCGTCCTCGTGTATGTGCAATCATGTCTGCATCCCGGCCTCTGTCCTCTGTCGAAGTCTCTGGAATCTGGCATCTGTTGGCAAGACTGCCTTGATCCTCACAACCAATGTCGATTGTACCTGGAAACTCGACAACTGGTCGTCTACTCCGGGCATAATGACCTCTATACTCAACTGCTCTAGATCTCTCAACAGGTGTTACTGGGTAGTCAAAAAGAATGTCATGGGCCTCCTGCTTAATGCGTCAGCTACCACATTGGCCTTTCTCAGATGGTACTGTAGCTTAGTCTCAAAGTCTGTCATCACCTCGAGCCAACATCTTTGTCTCCGGTTCAGGTCCTTCTCTAAATTTTAAAAGAACTCAAGGTCTGGTACTTGTCGCGAATCTCATCTTGTTGCCACTCTACCTTTTTACCTCGAACCTGAGGTTCCTCCTAATTTATACCATGCGTACCCTTCATCCAAACTACAAAGGTACCATCTTATTTATAACTGGCTATCCATTATAAATAATTCACTATCTAACTCAAGACTATAACATCTATCAAAACTCTCATCCTTTAATCTAATTGCTCTATCTCAGCCTTATAGACATTGATAACCGAAATAAGTCTAGTACATCTAATCTAATTTGAAAGCTACATTGTAATACTCAAGTTATCTCATCATTCAAATATTGGTTCTAGCTATCTACGCCTAGCAATCTACCTATCTGTTTTAGCTTAGTCATATAATCAACATTATCTAAAGGGTGAAAAAAAATTCTAGGTCTGATATTGTAAGTCACAAGATAACTAGGGGTTAACCACTATGGTTTGCTACCTAAAGTGCTATTTTATACCCTATTTTTATTAGTATCTGATGATCTTCTTCTAGATGTGAGTCTAACATTCTGTCTGGTCAAGTTCATAATGTCTTTCCTTATATCACTACCCTAAGACTACAATTAGTTCCTAGCATCTAGCTATGTCTCTCCTAATTTATTCTAGAGCCTTAGAATCAAACAACCTTCCTAGCTTCTTATGCTTACAAATCATGGCTACCTTAAGTAAGGGTAGGGTCTAGGTTTAAGTCTCTACTTCTATGTATAATTCTTACGCCAACAGTCTATACTAACTCTAGTAACAAGAAAGAACTTATCAACCTTCTCTACCATGGTTAACCATCTACTCAAACATTCTATCAATTATGCCTTCTTCGTCTTGACGAGGGTCTGCTCCTGGAGGAAATCACCGTGCGCGAGCATCCATCTCTCCGAAATAAGGAAGATGAGAAACAATAATAACGATATCGACGGTAAATGAACGAATACAATAGTGAAGTCCAAGGGCGACAATCGAATATAAGAGGAGTTTTAAAAATTAATTATGGATTGAGATCTTATTCAATATTAATCCTAAGTTGCAGGCTCGTTTGGTACGGTAACGTAACCGAAATAATATACTCTGACCTGCATGGGCCACCACTAAAACCATGTCACGCTCCAGTCCCATAATATATGGGACCAGACACGTGGCATTGGCCAGCTGGTACAACTCCGTAGGGCTTTCCAATTTAGTGGACCCGACGAAGCGCACTTACGCTATCTACGGTCAAGTGATCCAATTAATAATCTAATTTTAACATGCAACAACTAAACTAAATCTCAATCCATAATAAATATTCTCAAGAAAGAATGATACGCATCATCAGTCTACAGCCCAATAATACATTCGTTCGAATAGACCAAAAGAACAATATAGGCCTATAAACACTAGGCTATAAAAGCAAAATCAAAATGGAAAGTAGTACATGACTGTAATAGCTGGAAATATAAAGATACCTGCAATAATGTCCACACTCCACTAGATCAAATATCCTGCAAACTACACAAATAACCTGGAAGAGAACCAGGTCCTCAGAGGGACGTAACAAAATACAAAAAATACATGCCATAAAGTAAATACTATGAAAACTCGAGGGTGGAGTAGCTAGCCAAGTAAAATATAATTTGAGGACAACTTAGTACGTATGGGAAGTGTAGGCTAGACATATGCTGACGTAATTCACCAATCACCATGACTGGCTAGTATATGCCACATATAACCCCATCTTAGGGCACTCTATAATATAATAATGTCCAGCTCCGAACAGCGTGGTATCTGTACATGTAACGTCCATCGTTCCGAAGAACGAGGTATCTGTAATATATATATACGTCTGTATCGCTCCGCGGAGCGCGGTATCTGTATAAAGGAGGTGGGTGTCCCATATGCCTACTAGTCGTCCTCCCCGCCCAATGCCAATGTACAAATCTCAAGGGAGACATGGACATCTCGTACTATAATGCAAGTCACTAAAGAAATATACAACTAAGCTAAATACCGTCACACGTGCTGCTCATACCGATAGCCAGTCAAGCATAAAGCATGCGTCCCTACATGAACTCACTGTGTTCCGTGCAATGATACGTGTCAAGGCCTGGGGAGTCATATTGATAACTCCACAACTTTAGGTGTGTCTACTAAATACTAGGTCAAACACAAGCCCTAACGTCAACGCCTTCGTTGACTGCATCCGAGTCTTTCTCGGACGCCTACAGTTATATAATATTTAAACAATAAAATATACAACTAATATTAACTAAATTTATATAGTACAACAAGACAATGTATACTTGCCTGGAAGTCAGGCGAAGATTATAACACGAACTCGCCATGGGAGTAGCAGTGCAGCAATGGAAACTGGAGCTGATATCCCCGGATGCTATCACAAATATCACCAACAGTCCCGGAATGAGTGAGATACTCAGAAAAGCATATACATACGTCCAATTTGGACACAGGGGCAAAAATGCAGTTTTTGGTCAACACGGGGTCCACAAGTGGCCCATCTTGCACCGAAAAATATGCCAGAGTCAAGATTCTCCAAGTTCGTCAAACTTAGTGTCTATGAGTCAAGAACGATGATACGAACCCAACAGAATGTCCAGAACTGGATTCCGATGAGCCGATTACGAAATTACCCGTCATGTGGAACCGTAGGGCCCACAAAATGATATTTCGTCAACATTCTCAGAATCGAACAAAACTTGGGTCACAGGACCAGCGTAACGCTGCGAATTCGATGGTACAAGTTTTGTTACAAAATGACAGGCGCACACAAAATTTGGACGAGTGTCAGAACATCCTGATAAGGTATTTTTCGACGGATACGCGTTGATTCTGGTGTGCTCGCACATCCAAATAAAGTTCTGCGAAAGTCCACACGTTCACGTTGACGATACGTGCCTTTCGGCGCAGTCGCTACGCGACGAGGTTTCCCGAATTGACGGGACCTACGCCATATCGGAGAAATTTAAATGTTTTATAAACCAATCTTTTCTTCGATTTAGAACTCAAATAACTATCTATAGAAATCAAACAAAATTATTCTAATTGAACATATATCACGAGGGTCATGTAGTGAACACATCTGCGGAGGGGGCTCGCAAAATGGTCGAGAGACGGAGGTGTAATTGTGCCGTGAAGTGGGATGGTCGAGGCTCGGTTCCGCTAATTGAAGAAGAAGAAGAACAGTAGCGGCAGCAGCGTTCGCAGTCGTCGCGACGGTTTGGAGAAGGAGAAGGGGAGGGGGAAGCCCTGGGGGTGTCATCGATCGTTGTGGGTGCTCGACGTTCGTCGGGGATGGTGCTCGGCGGCCTGTTCCGGTGGTGGGGAGTCGAGAAGTCGACTGGGTGTAGGCGTTAATGGCGGCGGTGGTTATGGGGATGTCGTAGATCCGTCGGGTAATGGTGGTGAGGCTGGGGTGGCTCGGTGGTGTAATCGACGGAGGTGTCGAGGTCGTACGCAGTGGTGGACGTGATGATGTGATCTGGTAGCTGGTGACGATGATGGTGTCGATAACCAGTACCGATGGAGGCTGGGCTAGTCGGCCAATGCGCGAAGTCGGAATGACGGAGGCATCGTCGGCATTGGCTCGGGGTGAATTCAGTGTCTCTTGCGGCCAGTGTCAAGTCGATGAACGCCACGTCGAGCTCGACGCTTCTGCATGGCCGGTCCGGCAGTCGACTCGGACAAGATGGTCATGGCACAATGATGGTTGCAAGTCGGGGGCTGCAGCATGGTTTGGTCCTGGGCACGGTTACTGGCATGCACCCCGGCGGTGAGGCTCGAGCGGGAAGTATTGAGGACAGCTCCAACGTTCAAGGTCAGTGGTGGAAGGGTACGCACCATTATGGTCGGCTATACCTTATTGTGCATGGCTCTCGACCGGGGAAAGTTACCTCGTGCCGGCAGGTTGGTTGAGGTGGTTACGGACTAGAGATGGAGGTCGACTGCGAGGATAACTGCTCGGGGAAGTAGGGACTGTGGTGGCTGGGAGGTGACTGTGGGAAATAATCAGAGATGGTGGCGGGGTGATGATGATGATAGTGTTGGTGATGGTGGTGATGATGATGATGGTGTTGGTAATGGTGTAAGGAAGAAGAAGAAGTTGAGGAAGAAGAAAAGGAAGAAGAAGAAGAAGTGGGAATGGCTGTGAAGTAAGGAAGAGGGAGGAGAGAGAGAGGGGGGGTTCCCTAGGTTTCTAGGGATTAGGGCCGGCTCCTTGGGAAATGTGTGAAGCAAGTATTTTAAAAAAAAATTGTGTGGTGGGGATGATATGCAAATTTTAAACCAATGGTCTAGATTTCTCATAAAACAATTATTTTAAACAAAAAGGGGAGAGAGAGAAAGGGGATTGGACCGGTCAAAGAGGGAGAAGAGGTTTTCTTCATTGGTCTTGACCAATAAGAGGTGGACACATAATTGTCTATTTGCACACAAGCCCCTAAAAATTAGAAAATTGCACATTTAATCGAATTTGAGATTGGATTATGCAAAACACCATGTTTGGTGTGATGTAGTGGCTAAAAGGGTGTATGGTATTTAGTATGAACCTTGAGGGTGTGAATAGGGGTTTGGGTTGGTGTTGGGTCTAGTTTTGGGTTAGGTTGGGTCATTACACTAATTTAAATAAAATCCGTGTAAGTGGTGTTCTTTAATTAATTGTGAATACATAGGATTAAAATTGGGTGGGACACAAGTATCATGGACGTAGTAGACTCAGAATAGAGTATTGTCATAAATTGGGTTGGACAAAATGGGTTGAGCTTGTGTCTCCAATTTTGATTGGAACGAACAAGGATGCAAAGTTGGATTTATTTGAATTTAAGAACGGACGTTTGTAACGAATATTGTGCGACTAAAAGGAAGCACAAGTGTCACGACCCGCACCCAGAATTTGGGACACAAGTACGTGGGTACGTCCAGCCTAGGCCGCAGCATCGACGGTAGAACGCTGTCTAGGTCACAATACTAGCTAATCAATCTCACACGAATATCCAACTCCATAAGGAGACACATATATCATAATATAATCTGAAAATACTGAATCACATAACTAAAGTACGATAAGATATCGAAGAAAATAAACGAAATACAAGACAAGTCTAAACAACAATAATAGTCTAACATGCAATCAATAGCATCCCAAATCTCCAAGTATCCCTGAATTAAGTCCTCTAAGTCGCAGTCTGGAAAAATATTTTCAGTCAGGATGGAACGAAGTACATCTCTAATAGTAGTTCTAGATCAATGATATAAACTATGTAGCAGTAAATAGATATAAATATACAAGATGCATATACATGTACAAGAGATACACAATAAAGAAAATACTGAAAATAAATACAAGAATGAACAATATGACAATGAACAAGAATACTAATGACTAAGTGTGTGAGTACTAGCTTTAACATGTGATCGGCTTGGGAACTTGTACATGAATAATGGCCTGGTTAGTCATACGTGCGGTGTATGACCAACACTAACATGAAAATAAGACTTGTACATGAAAGGTATGATCATATATCTACACTAAAATACTCCCCACCCCCGATGTAACACCCCGTTCCGCTTATGCGGACTGCCGTCTCAAATGGCAATAGTGCAGCTGTCCCGACCCGCTTTGCCTCAAACGAGAAGCAAAAGATATCCAGACTTGTCCCTACAGGAATCCGGCTTAGGCTTTCAGAGGCTCGCTTGAGTATCGCTCTACCGAGGCGAATCATCGCTAAGGTGGGTGGCTACGATGAACTTGTCTTTGCTTAGCCAGCACACATAAAATCTGGAATGTTTATGCTAGTCGCTAGGTGATTCACCCCTGCATGCTAATAAATCTAACGCACCTAGCTAAGGGAATAATCCCAACTTGTATTGCTTATGCTAGAACATGGAAATTGAAATACTGCTTATATTCAGACCCTCGCATGCTAAGTCCCTAACGGTTTCATCTCTCGGCTTACCTTCGGGCCCGAGCAAACATGCTGCTTATGTTCCTTAGAAAATGCATGCTTGTCTGCCTGTAATGTTGCCATGTTTTCATCCAAAACCCCAGAAGACTACTAAGTAGTCGTTCCGCGCATGGAAGAACCTGAAAGTATCTGGGACCGTTAGGTCACCAAGGCAATTCTCGAACCAGGGAATCTGCAACCTGAATCAATGAATCCCTGAATCACAGCTCGTGGAGCAAACTACTGAATCAATGATCCTGCCTCAACAAGTTTAATATATATATCCTGACTCGGAACTTGCCCCATATAACTTGTTCCATATATATATATATCCTGCCTTGAACTTGTTCCTGACCTGACCCTGACCTGCATGTCGCGGACAACTTGTTTCAAGTGAGATTCTCCTGATCTCTGTTCCTGCGGACGGTCACCGGGGCACTGGGGCCGATCCGATCCGGACAGGAACCCCTGTTAGTCTGCCTGCTTCGGGCAGAATGGCGTGTAGCGCCTGTGAACTTATCCTTCACGCCATTCTTGCTCACAGACTAAGTAGCCGCCTGACTCGAAAGGAATAACCTGTAGCGCTCCTGATCCGTGCGTTGTATTTCATTTCCTTTCATGTGTTACACCTGTCCTTTATGGCTATGCTAGGGACTCCTGTTCATATAGATAAGTCATCCTCGCTTAGCGGCTATCCGCGTGCGAGTTATTGCATCGCATCAATGAACAACTGAACACCTGAACGATCATGTTATAAACGACCCTCGTGTTTGCATACGTTATGTCCCTGAATGTTTATACATGCTCCTGCTTAAATTAACAATGTTGCCTCAATGTTTGCCTTGGACAGGGAAGGAGATGGTAAGTCTCGCCGTGTTTCCTCTCATGTTGCACGGCGCACTGCCCGACACGTTAGGCTATTCAATACTTGCATTAAAATGATCCTAAGGCAACTAGAAAGACAACTTAATAGTTGGTGCACGGAACTTATATTACGTGTTTGGATTTGTCGAGCGGGCGAGTAGCTTCCCCACCAGTGCATTCAATGTACTGATAATCCACCACTTTGTCTGCAGGGTGCGGGAGAACCTCGTTCGGTGCGGATGCCTCCTTCGTACGTGCTAAGGCCAGGAGTTCCCTCTGAAGCCTTGCAACGGTGCATCCAGAACAGAAGCACATATACAAGACATAATGTTGGAACATAGCCCGAACTCGCCTGAACATCGCCTCTACAATCATTCCACAATTGTAGCCATTTGGCACGCTTTTACTGTTTCAGAGAGAGGCTTGAGCGACTTGTAATCTCGGCTATACGTCGCCTGTAACACATGTTAATATCAATAAAAGAGTTTCTTTACTTCAAACTTGTGTTTTAATGCTTTCGCTATATTGTCGACTCAGTGAACCTGTTACCAAAATCACTATGCGTTCATGACTCCGCTACACTCGGACAATATGTGCGACTCTGTGGCTTAGAACTCTTACCGCCAGCCAATGAATTACGGTCTTGCACGGGCGTGGTTCACGCTCGTGCGGCATCACGCCCGGATGGGTCAAGCGATCGTTCCGCGGGAGCGCTGGCGGGGGTGATTCCCTCCTAGCGGGAACGACCGATTGCCTACGGGAGATCGGGGTGTGACACCCGACTGGTATAGTAGATCCAACCATGGTATGCTATGGCACAGGATTTCCCAAGAAGATAGCTAGTCTTCCCGAGAAGATATGTCTGTACATGTACAAGATAATCAATAAAACAAGACTTGTACAAGATACACCATATACAAGGAATAATATCTCATGACGAGATCCGAATATACAAATCCGTGTAACCATTGTGTCAAGAAATATGAATATCTATACTAAATACAATGAACATAGAGGATATCATAAACAAGAAATTATCAAAGAATGTAATCGCCTGGGGTCCTTAGTTGGTATGAATCAGAATCCAAGTCACAGTCCAAATAGCCTATGTATTACAAATTTACCATGTCAAAAGATAATTTATTTTAATTTATTTAATTCTGGAATAATTACTTTAAAATCATATTTTAATCTTATTATTCCAATTTTTAGGTTAATTCCTAAATTTTGTCCAAAGAAACTAAATTTTACCAATTCGAGACTCATGGCACGCAAATTATGGCGATCTGTTGACCAAAAAGTCAACCGATGCAAACTCGACTTTTATGCATGGTTTCCTGTATATTTCAACATTAAAAATATGTTAGAATTTATGTCTCGTCCGAATTCAAATTCGTTTAAAAATTATTGCACATACCTAAAATCGCATTGTGCAACGGTGGTTGATTGTTAACCAAAAAGTTCTACAGAATTAACAGTATAAAAATATTTTGTATTATATCTTGGGAAAAATTTATGTCAATTATCTCAATATTAGCTTTCCGAAACTTTAAACGGTTAGTGATTCTGATTCCTGGTTCTCCCGGAATCGCAAAAACACCGAGACGCATCTATTTTTGGACATGCTGTGCTCTACGAATTTTCCAGAATTTAATATTTAGAATTTCGTAAAACAATTTACATATTCAGAAAACTAACCTCAATATGGTTCTAACGCAAGAAACTGGGCCACGTTTGGATTCCGGAGCTATGAGTAATGACTTCTGGAAGATGAAGGAAATCCTAGATGACATCCCCTCAAATCTCTCTCTCTCTCTAAAATAATGGGATAATTAAGGTTATATATATATATATATATATATATATATATATATATATATATATATATATATATATATATATATATATACATGCAGCTGAATGAAAAATTATAGGCTGACACGTGTCAAAATCTGATTGGATGATTTTGTTTACATTATTTGTTTTTGATTTGCTTTTATCAAAATATTATTTAAGTCGTTTAAATCTAAATAACTCAAAATAAATATTAAAAATAATCATAAAAATTTGAAAAAATTACAGAAAATATATTTTGAACCCAAAAATTCTAGAAAATACTTACGATAGTTTTATGTTCAAAGTTTTCGACTATAATTAGGTGAAGCTCTAAAAATTAGTTTTACCTATTTAAATAAAAATAAATATTAAAAATATTCCAAAAATTCTGAATTTTTTTAGAAAATATATAATAATATTATAAATCGTAGAAAATTACGTGGGTCCATTCTATATTCCTGGGCTTGCATAATAAATTCTAGAATTCCTAAAAATTAGTTATTAGCCTAAATAACTCCCAATAAATACTAAAAATACTCAGAAAATTCCCAAAAAATTCTAGAAAATATATGTAATTATTTAGAACCTAAAATAAAAGTTTTAAATATTTTTAATTATGTTTGACTCTAAAATAAAATTTTGAAAGCCCTAGAAATTTACTGTTACCAGTTTTTAATTAACCAAAAATTGTAAAAAAAATTCAATAGCCCAAATTAACCTAATAATAATATTTAAGCTAAAATTTTAGGATACAAATGTTACAAGTCTACCCACCTTAAAAAATTTCATCCTCAAAATTTAAAATCATCAATAGTTGTATTTTTTTTACCATCAAAATTTAAATTCATCAAACCATATAATCATGAAGTAAATCCATATTATTATTTTACAAAATTTTTAAAATTCTATAAATATCATATTCCTGAAAATCTTTAAATTTAAAATCAAATTCCATTCTTATCACTATCTCCTCCAAAATTTTAAGTTAATAACTAAATACTCAAAAATTTTAATATCTAATCCTCTAATTTAAATCCAATCAATGCATATTTATAAAATTTAAAATCTCATCCCAAAAATTTGAATTCAAATACTAATCAGTTTCTTACTCCTCTAATTTAAATCCAATCAATGCATATTTATAAAATTTAAATTCTCATCCCAAAAATTTGAATTCAAACACTAATTCATTAATGATCTTACTCCTCGATTCTTTTTCTACATCATACTCAAACAATATAATACTTATAAAATCTTCAAATGCAACATTCAAAATATAAATTTTAAATTTATATCTTGTAGTAAAATAAATATAATAATAATCTTCTTAAATTTCTCAAAATTTAATAACAAATTCAATTATATCATAATCTTCATAAAAATTTATGATTTAACAAAATCGTCAATTCTGCCATATTAAATTCTTAACTCTTTATTTAAATTAATATTTATCCTCGAAATTTAAAATCCTTAATAATAATTTTTTTCTGCCACCATCAAAATTTAAATTCAAAATCTATTCGATCAATCATATCTCTCAAATTTTTTTCTCTAATTTTGAATTCAAATTAAGGCCTTAAAAGTCGAATTCAACAAGTTACAAAGTCAAATCTTTATATTGCTATTCATTTGGCCTAACCAAACCCATAATCCAAGTTTCGATATTATATCGAACTCCTAACACTCAAAATTTTTAACATTATCCTTGAGTTCCTTGAATTATATCTCAAAACTTTCGAGATTATCCTAAATTTTAAAAAATTTCAACATTATCCCCAATTTATTATTTTTGTCAGTAATCAAATATGATAACTTCTACCCACCATAAAATTTTATCCTCAAAATAAAATCCTCAAAATTTAACTTCTCAAACAATTAAAATAAAATGTATATACTTTCCTCAAAAATCAAAAATTCAAATATTAAAATAAAATTTTAATCACTTCCAAAAATCTTTATAGCTTTGACTATGTTTATTGAATTGAATTTGAATCCTCAAAAATTTTAAATACATAAAATCTCAACTCCACAAAATTCTCAAAACTTGAAATTTATTTCCAATCTTCAAATTATAAATTTAAATCCATATCTTGTAGTCCAATAGCTCTAATGTTAATCTTTCTCGCTGTCCTTATCAACATATGTTATCAGATGATACCATAATTTTAGTCCATAAAATTTATTTCGATAAGAAATCAAACTCAACAACGACACCAAGAATTAAATTTAACAACCGATCAACAAGAATCAAATTCAATAACGACAAGTGAGAACGGACGAAAAGAAGGAAAAAAAATTTAATTAGAAATTATAATAAGATTCACAAGGATCGTCCCAGAAATCTCTCAAAAATTTGTGATTGAGTATCCGCTCTCATCCTAGTATCTTATGTCCTATATCCTATTGTAGGCTCGCAGTAGTATAACTAAGACGTCGCACTACCATGATATCGCACAACTTGCAAAGCCTGACCTGCATGAGCTACCACTAAAAACGTGTTACGACCTGCACCCAGAATTTGGGGCACGAGTACGTGGGTACGTCCAGCCTACGCCGCAGCATCGGCGGTAGAACGCTGTCTAGGTCATAATATTAGCTAATCAATCTCACACGAATATCCAACTCCATAAGGAGACACAAATATCACAATATAATCTGAAAATACTCAATCACATAACTAAAGCACGATGAGATATCAAAAAAATAAATAAAATACAAAACAAGTCTAAACAACAATAATAGTCTAAGCTGCAATCAATAACATCACAAATCTCCAAGTATGCCTGAAATAAGTCCTCTAAGTCGCAGTCTGAAAAATATTTTCAGTCAGGATGGAACGAAGTACATCTCTAATAGCAGTTCTAGATCAATGATATAAACTATGTAGCAGTAAATAGATATAAATATACAAGATATATATACATGTACAAGAGATACACAATAAAAAAATACTGAAATAAATACAAGAACAAACAAATATGACAATGAACAAGAATACTAATGACTAAGTGTGTGAGTACTAGCTTTAACATGTGATCAGCTTAAGAACTTGTACACGAATAATGGCCTGGTTAGTCATACGTGCGGTTGTATGACCAACACTAACATGAAATAAGACTTGTACATGAAGGGTATGATCACATATCTACACTAAAATACTCTCCACCCCCGACTGGTATAGTAGATCCAAACATGGTATGCTATGGCACGGGATTCCCCAAGAAGATAGCTAATCTTCCCGAGAATCCGTGTCTGTACATGTACAAGATAATCAATAAAACAAGACTTGTACAAGATACACCATATACAAGGAATAACATCGCATGACGAGATCCGAATATACCAATCCGTGTAACCATTGTATCAAAAAATATGGATATCTACACTAAATACAATGAACATTATGGATATCATAAACAAGAAACTATCACAGAATGTACTTGTCTGGGGTCCTTAGCTGGTATGAATCAGAATCCAAGTCACAGTCCAAATAGCCTATGTATTACAAATTTACCATGTCAAAAGATAATTTATTTTAATTTATTTAATTCTGGAATAATTACTCTAAAATCCTATTTTAATCTTATTATTCCGATTTTTAGGTTAATTCCTAAATTTTGTCCAAAGAAACTAAATTTTACCATTCGAGACTCATGGCACGCAAATCGAGGCGATCTGTTGACCAAAAAGTCAACCGATGTAAACTCGACTTTCATGCATGATTTCCTGTAAATTTTAGCATCAAAAATATGCTAGAATTTATGGCTCATCCAAATTCAAATTCGTTTGAAAATTATTACACATACCTAAAATTGTATTATGCAACGGTGGTTGATTGTTAACCTAGAAGTTCTACAGAATTAACAGTATAGAAATATTTTGTATTAAATCCTAGGAAAAATATTTCAATTATCTCGATATTAGCTTTCTGAAACTTTAAACGTTTAGTGATTCTGATTCCTGGTTCTCCCGAAATCGTGAAAACACCGAGACACGTCTATTTTCGGACATGCTGTGCTCTACGAATTTTCTAGAATTTAATATTCAGAATTTTTTTGAAATAATTTATATATTCAGAAAACTAACCTCAATATGGTTCTAACGCAAGAAACTGGACCGCGTTTGGATTCCGGAGCTATGAGTAATGGCTTCTGGAAGATGAAGGAAACCCTAGATGACATCCCCTCAAATCTCTCTCTCTCTCTAAAATAATGGGATAATTAAGGTTATTATATATATATATATATATATATATATATATATATATAGAATAAGGGAGGTGAGATGGCACCTCACTCTAAAAACAAGGGTGGCGGTGACGTGGCACAATCTCAACCACACATTTCATAATTGGTAATTTGCACTTAACCCCCTCCCCTCGTTTGTGTGGTTGAGATTGTGCCACGTCACCGCCACCTTTATTTTTAGGGTGAGGTGCCATCTCACCTCCCCCCTCTCTCTCTCTATATATATATGTGTGGCTGAATGAAAAATTATAGGCTGACACGTGTCCGAATCTGATTGGATGATTTTTTTTATATTATTTGTTTTTTATTTGCTTTTATCAAAATATTATTTAAGTCGTTTAAATCTAAATAACTCAAAATAAACAATAAAAATAATCATAAAAATATGAAAAAAATACAGAAAATATATTTTGAACCCAAAAATCCTAGAAAAATATTTAGGATAGTTTTATGTTCATAAGTTTCCTACTATAATTAGGAGAAGCTCTAAAAATTAGTTTTATCTATTTAAATAAAAATAAATATTAAAAATATTCCAAAAATTCTGAATTTTTTTAGAAAATATATAATAATATTATAAACCCTATAAAATTACGTGGGTCCATTCTATATTACTGGGCTTGCACAATAAATTCTAGAAGTCCTAAAAATTAGTTTTTAGCCTAAATAACTCCCAATAAATACTAAAAGTACTCAAAAAATTCTCAGAAAATTCTAGAAAATATATTTGATTATTTAGAACCTAAAAAAAATTTTTCAAACATTTTTAATTATGTTTGACTCTAAAATAAAATTTTGAAAGCCCTAAAAAATTTATTGTTGCCAGTTTTTAATTAACCAAAAATTATGAAAAAATTCCCAATAGCCCCAAATTAACCTAATAATAATATTTAAGCTAAAATTTTAGGATACAGAGGTTACAACATAGGAGGGTATTTGTCATGCCCCAGTCCCAAAATATCGAGGGACTAGACACGTGACAATAGCCAGCAGCACACACCGATGTGCAAACCCAATTTAATGGACCCATCAGAATGTACTTAAGCTGTAAAACAACAGTAAGGGTCTATTATACTAATCTCATCCACAAAAATGAATACACAGTATCAGAATATAAAGCAATATCAAGTCTCAATAAAACATAACTCGGGGAACAACCCGATAATGAATCTGGTACAATAGTCAAGAATAAAGATAACAACAATAAATACTGAGTATGGATAAAGCATATACTCAGAAGAAATCCTCGGCAATCACTCGTCTTCTGGTTTTGGTACTGCTCCAGTGCCTGCTCCTGTTCCTGCTAATGCTCTTGTCTCGTATACCTCGAGATAGATCTCCTCTGCTATTCTTAGGGACATAATCCGGATCCAGGTCCTCAAGGGACGTAGCAAGGTACAAGAATAACTCAAGCCATAATAAGCAGTGCGATAATAAATGAATCAATAGGGTAAACTATATAACCAGCTAAGTGATATGCAAGATGAGAGCATCACTAGAACTCAGGCTGAGACCACTACAAGCTCGGTGTCGGGGAGCCGGTAACAGTGATATCATGTAGTTGTCTAGCTCGGAGAGAGACTACGACACTGTCATAATATAATCAACCTGTAGCCTGTGTGCCTCTTCCCACCCAATGTAATCACACGTCTCATGTCCACGACGTCTCATGTCCATGTCACGCAAGATCATATCTAATGCAGCAAGTCATATGATATCTAAGCATGTATAAAGTATATGTCCTGAAACCTGTAACCTATACAAAATCACCATGAATATCTCAGGAAGATTCTGTCTCATGAATAGTGTCAGGTGTCCTGTGGTATGACGTACTTGATAAGGCAAGCACGAGAATGTATAGGGTTTCGATATCCATCTCTAGGTGACGTTACACAACTCCGCGTACGATATTGACACCCAAATATTATTTGGATGTTAAGTGATGTCACACGGTCCTAGGTTGAACAGAGATATTATAGTAATAAATCAAGAGAATAGTATAAACAAATGCTGCAAGTATGGCAAGGTACACTTGACTGTGATCCTGGCTCCAACTGCTGCTCTGGTATCAGCGGGATCTACAGGTACTCCTCCGAATGCTGAAATAAATGTTACCATCAGGTTCAGAAGACATCAAATAGCTAAAATTGCCTGTCCATGAGTCCAATTTGGACACAGGGACAAAAATGACAGTTTCTGGTCAAAGCGGGGTCCACATGTGGCCCGCTTCGCAACGAAAAATGTGCCAAAGACAATATTCTCTAAATTTGTCCAACTTAGTGTCCACAAGTCCAGAACGATGATACAAACCCAACAGAACGTCCAGAACTGGATTCCGATGAGCCGATCACAAAATTGGCTATCAAGTGGAGCCGCGGGGCCCACGATACACGATTTTGTCAACGTTCTCAGAATCGAACCAAACTTGGGTCACAGGACCAGCGTATTGTTACGAGTCCGATGGCACAAGTTTCGTTTCGATATGATGTACGTACACAAAGTTACAATGAGTTCCAGAACAGGGCCGATACGGGGTGTTGTCGACGGATACGCGTTGATTCCGGTGTGCACGCACATCCAAATCAACTTCCGTGAAATCCCACACGTTTGTATTAACGGCGCGCACCTTTCGGTAAAGTTCGCACATGACCAAGTCTTCCCATTTAGCGGGGCACACTCAGTTCCGAGGAAAAATAGGGTATTTATTTTTCTGATTTTGGGTCGCAGTTTACGACCTCCACAGGACGCGACACGCCGAACCAATGGCACGGGTATCGAGAGGGTCACGCAGTCTATGCGTCACAGCAGATAGAACGAAAAATAGGGCAGCGAGGAGAGAGAAACAGTCACCTGAACAGGGCTCCGAAGATGACTAAAAATGTGTCCTCGCGGGGTGACGCGACGCGGCCGGCGGGTGGCTCTGCTAGGGTTTCTGCTACTGCGGGGAGGCGTCGCCGGAGAGTCTCGGCGGAGGCGGTGCTGAAATCATCATGGCAGCGCTGTGCTCGAAGGAGGAGGCGCTGGTAGTCACGGCGGAGGAGGCGCCGGGGAGAGTCGGGTCGAGGGTCGAAGCGGAGAGCGGTGGTGGCCGGGTGCAGCGGGTTGGGGAGGCTCGGGGAGGCCGAAGGGGAAGAAGGGTGGTGGTTAGTGGCGGATGGGAGCGAGGTATCGGTGGAGGCTGTGGTGGTGGCAGCAGGGTGACGGTAGAAATGTCGGTGGCCGGGGTTTGACGAGGTGGCTGGGGGTTATATAGGGAGCGGGGAGGAGATGGGCCGTCGGCCGTTGTGGGAAGGCGGAGAGGAAGAGGCGGCCATTGGGGAGGCGAACCGAGGGGTCGCCGGCGAGGATCGCGGCGGTGGGAACGGCGGAGGGGAACCGTCGGGGAGCCGAGCGGTTAGGGATTTCTACAGTAGCAGGTTAACGGGTTTTGGGTCGGGTTCAGACCCAACCCGACCCGTAGGGTTGGTTTAGGGCTTCGGTTCAGGGTCGGTCCGGTTTGGTTTGGTTCGGTTTGGTTCATTAAACCCGATTTATTTTGGGTTTAATAAATAACTTAGTTTTTAGGTCTTTAAAAATGGTTCTGGGGTCCAATAAATTCCAGAAAAATTATCCTATGTCTAATATTTTATTTTACACCAAAAATATTATTTTTATACTATTTTAATATTTAATAAAAACATTTAAAATTATTTATAATTAGAATACCTTGATTTTAATTAGTTAAAAATATCAAAAAATGCCAAAAATTCATTTTTAAAATACTGAAAAATCTGGGGGTTTACAGTATTTATGAGTTACACAAATGTCAGAATGGAAGGCTGGCACGACTAGAAAAGTGTGTGAAATTTATTTGGAGGCAAATGCTAGTGTAGCGCTCCAAATATCGAAGCAACGGTAATTGCACTAAGTGATTAAAATATTGCACAATAAATGATAAATACCGTGTTCTAATTCTAATTAAATCCAAATTAACCCTAGTCTCTCTATCTAAGCCAAGTAGACCAAAATTTGGTCGAGAGATTTTACAACGTCTTTGAACCTCCTTCGTATCTTTTAAAAATATCTGCATCCTGTTTGCTTGTTTCCGTATTCTTTAATGAAGTTCTATCTCTTACAGCGAGATAAACTTGTGCGCGGGGCATACGGTGCCATAGTGCTAGCCGTCACCGCACAGAAGGAGGAGACATCCCAGCGACTACCCGAAGAGCAACCCCCATCCCAGGCCCCAATGATTCCACAGGCCCCGTCGATACATTGGCACTAGACTTCTCCTGATGACCAGACGCAGTAGCCCGAGGGCCAGACTTCTCAGACTATCCCGACATAGCAATTCGAGGGCCAGACTTCGGGAGCTACGCCGATGCCGCAGCCCAGAGGCCGACATCTGAGGAGACAACTATGACGTAGCCAGAGGTCCCATTGCCACCACCTCCACCATATCCACCTCAGATGCCACATCCGGAGGGACAGTCGCAGATGTTTTAGTTCTTCCAGTCTATGATACAGGCACATAGGCATCAGACCGAGACGTTGAAACAGAGCTTGATGGCAGTTTTGGAGATGACACCTGCCCCAGCACCCGTACCAGCACCGGCACCTATTCAGCCAGCTGGTACTGTTAGAGGATTTTACCAGATGGGCCCGAATACCTTTTCGGACAGCAAGACAACAGATGAGATATCCGATTAGATCGCCAATACAGAGATGCTACTAGAGGCTTCTCAGCTACATCCAGACCTTTGGATGAACGCAGTGAGGGCCCAACTGAAAGGCAACGCCCATCACTGGTGGGACTCCATAGAGCGTAGCGTAGGCAAGACACAGACGTGGAAGCAGTTCTTAGAATACTTCAATGCGAAGTATTTTTCGGCTATAGTCAGAAATGCCCTATACTCTCAGTTCCTGCACCTGGAGCAAGGGAATATGACCGTAGACGCATATGACGGAGAGTTTAGCCAACTTAGCAGATTTGGTGCCACCTTGATACCCAACGACCTGGAGAAGGCTAGGAGATTCCATCACGGCCTGACTTTCGAGCTGCAGAGGTACACTACCACCCAGGCGAGGATCTCTTATGAGGAGGTTCTGTCAGAGTAGAGGATCCAGGAGGCTATTAGTAGAGGATCGAGGTATTCCAGCACGACCACATCAGCCAGAGCTCAGCCCAGAGCAGGAGGATCGATCCGTCGTCCAAGAGCACAGACACAGCAGAGCACAGTACCATACCAGCACAAGGAGCTTCCGACTTATCACCATTATGGCAAGAAGGGACATATTGTCAGAGATTGCCGAAAGAAGCTTGGATTGTGCATGATATGCGGAGCAAGCAATCACCTTGCCAGAGATTGCCCACAACGCAGGGATGCAGCATCACAGACAGGACAGAGGCCAGCAGCACCAGTCTTGAGGATATTACCCCCGCCAGGAGGCCAACGTCCAGCAGCACCCGGAGGATTTCAGAAGGGACCACCCTTGGCCCCACAGGAGGCTCAGTTTGATCGAGCCAGACAACATGCCGGAGGGTAGAGGCACGGGCATGCCTTTGCACTAGCAGCGACTGAGGAGGAACCAGAAGGAAAGCTATTACAGGTACCATTTTAGTTTTATTATTACTTATGACTGCGTTATTTGATTCTGATGCTACACTATCTTTCATATCTAGTAGTTTTGTAGCTATGCATAGAGTAGCTACTTCCCCCTTACCTAAGAGTTGGAAGATTCTTACCGGAGGAGGCATCGTACCGGTTACCAGCACTATTAGAACGTGCTCAGTAGTCGTGTGTGGTCGAGAGATAAGAGCACGACTTTTGGTATTTCCGATGCCAAACTTTGACGTTGTGTTAGACATGGACTGGTTGAGCCAGTACAATGCCGTACTGGATTGCCGGAGGGGTAGCGTCATTTTTAGACCGCCAGATCACCCGAAGTTCGAGTACATGCGAGGGACCATCGAGCGAGGAGTAGGTCAGACAGCTGGAGCTTACATGGCTATAGAGACGGCACCCCCACCAATAGTTACAGAGTTCGAGGATATTTTTTCGGAGGAGTTGCCAGGCTTACCTCCAGATAGAGACGTGGAGTTCACTATTGAGTTAGTACCCGGAGCAGCACCGGTATCTTCAAATATGTACCGATTGGCAAAGAAGGAACTAGATGAGCTGAAGCTACGGTTAGAGGAGTTGCAGATCAAGGGATTTGTCCGTCCTAGTGCATTACCCTGGGGAGCACCAGTGTTGTTTATACCAAAGAAGGATGGGACAGTCCGCATGTGCATTGATTACAGAGCCCTTAATGATTTACTATCAAGAATAAGTACTCTTACCGCGGATTGATGATTTATTCGACCAGCCGACAGGAGCAGTGGTGTTCACGAAGATCGACTTGAGATCGGGTTATCATCAGGTAAAGGTGCAGAGAGAAGATATCCCAAAGACTGCATTCAGGACTCGTTATGGTCACTACGAGTTCTTGGTGATGCCTTTTGGACTGACGAATGCGCCTGCCGTATTTATGAAACTGATGAACAGAGTCTTCCACCAGTATCTGGACCAGCTCGTGGTAGTCTTCATCGATGACATCTTGGTGTATTCAAAGAGCCACGAGGAGCACGAAGAGCGCTTGAGATTAGTGTTGAAAATGCTGAGACGTAAGAGGCTCTATGCCAAGCTAAGCAAGTGTGAGTTCCTCCTAGATCGTGTCACTTTTCTCGGATACGTTATCTCAGGAGATGGTATTTTGGTAGATCCAGCGAAGATTTTTTCAGTAGAGACATGGCCGACCCCTACCAACGTCTCGGAGGTGAGGAGTTTCCTAGGACTTGCCGGGTATTACCGGAGGTTCATAGAAAATTTCATAAGGATCGCAGATCCGATAACCCACTTGACCCACAAGGAGTAGGAATTCACCTGGACAGAGGAGTGTCAGACGACATTCAGTGATCTGAAGAAGCGTCTGACCACGGCACCTATCTTGACTATACCTTCTGGACCCGGAGGATTCGTGATCTATAGCGATGCGTCTGAGAAAGGATTAGGATGCGTCTTGATGCAGCATGGAAAAGTTGTGGCCTATGCCTGTAGGCAGCTGAGGACCCATGAGAAGAACTGTCCCACTCACGACTTGGAGCTTGCCGCAGTGATCTTTGCCTTGAAGCTTTGGAGGCACTACCTATACGGAGAGCGAGTGGAGATATTCACAGATCACAAAAGCCTGAAGTACGTTTATACTCAGAAGGACCTAAACCAGATACAAAGACATTGGCTCGAGGTGATAACAGACTTTGAGATTGAGCTACAGTACCATCCGAGAAAGACCCATGGTATTCTTTTTGACTACCCAGCAACACCTGTTGAGAGATCTAGAGCATATGGGTATAGAAGTCATTATGCTCGAAACAGACGGCCAGTTGTCGAGTTTCCAGTTGCAATCGACATTGGTTGAGAGGATCAAGGCTGCCTTGCCAACAGATGCCAGACACACCACTCAGTTTAGAATGTCTAGTGAACCCTAGAATTCCTTATCTTTAGATTGGTATACCATTACCCCTTGATGTATTAAGAAGACTTGAGAGTAGTATAGACACTACTAGAGTCAGTTAGAAATTGGACCATAGTGTTTGACCCTAACATGAAGGAACCAATAGAGATCCAAGATTTAACAATTGGACCAAACCTAACTTTTATAGTGAGATAATATTAGAACTATAAACTTAGATCATTGTCTTATTATTAGCAGACAGTACCTTAGGAAGCCTAGAGGAATGTAATCAACGCTTTTTCCTTGATCATACCTCGAATATAGCAACTAGTATACCACTCCCCCTTAGAGAACCATGATGCTATCGAGAGCCCTCTATTTTAATTTTATATATTGTTCCTCTGCAACCTTAACGATCGCTAATTGCGCGACGAATAAATTATCTTCTTCTTTTCTTCATCTTTCAACTTGTGCCACTTGACACCTCTAGTTATAGACCAAGTGATTGTATTCTATGATAGAATATATAGCTTGCTAGGATTATAGTTGTACTCTTGAATTTTGAATTATGTGATTGGTAGTTAGAACTTGATAAGTTTTTATTCTGGTAGATTGCGACCTGATGATTATCTCTTAGTTTTTAAATTGCGTAACTTATACCCCCACCTCGATACGAATTATATCCCCTTCCCCTTGAAGGCTAATAACTTTCCATTCTTACTATTGACACTTGCTCTATGAGCACTATGACTAAGACTTAAGACAACCATGACCTATGTAATGTCAGAGGATACCCTAATAAGTATCGAGACCCTTTCTCGTAGACTTTAACAGGAGCTTCTACGGTATCCTTAAGACAATACATTATTAGTTTATTGCTATAAGTTGGCTAGTATACCTCACAACCTAGTATCACATAGTCCTCTTGATCCATCGATGTAGTGTAACTGAATGACATTACCTGTATGCTAGCAAAAGACGACAGTGTTTATTCAGACGGTAGAATTTAGAGGCCCATTCCCTATTTCGTCGATTAGAGACTTAGACAAGGAGTTTGTATGACAATTGTAGAGATTGTATAGTCTTAACTTCTTGTGAACTTGAAAATTTTTGTGACTTCTTTCATCATGACCTAGCACATTTATATTTCATATACTACCTTGACTTATGCTGCTATTTTATAGCCTAGTTTTGCAAGCTTATTCTTTTATCGAGCTTGATCATGAGATATATATTATTGGGGACGCCTACTGATACAATTGTCTAATCAGAATCAATATATTACGGTCTGGACAACCTTAGTACATTTTGGTTCGCCCTTCGCAATACTACTTTGCGTGGATTGAGATACATAGTTAATTAGTAGACAAATATACTTGCCCTAGACATGTCTGACATATCGTATCGGTTACATAACTGTACTAATATGAGCATGCGAACAAAGAATTACCAAAATAGGATTTCAATCCACAACTGCTTTGACAATTCCCATTTGAATTCTTTAAATGCCTTGATCTCGATACTTCTATTCTATTACCTCTCCCTTGAACTCTTTATTATTGATCTCCGTCTTCCCTTATTTTAGAAAGACGAAACCTTGTGCTTGGTATAAGTTTGATACACAGAGAGTACTAGATATACCCCATAGGCCGATCACATACTTGAGGATTATTCTTTTGTAATTAAGGGCATATCATATATGATATAATCGGCGTTGAAGTTTTGAGGATTGAATGACATGAGTAAATAAATTAAGGAATATTTTTCTTAAAGTATATAGCCTTATGTGATAGATGGGTAAATTCTAAGTTGGGTAGCAGTGCATTGTCAACTCGAGAGGAATTTCTTTTAGATTATGATAGAGTAAGATTAGATTGGGAGAGGTTCAAGCCATTTTAATTTTGAGAATTTTAGAAGAATGACTAAGATGATGAGGATTAATAAATTTTAAAATCTTGATATTGAGGACCCAATATTTATACCTTAAGTACATGATTTAAATTTTTGAATATTGATGGTAAAATCATCAATTTGAATTTGGAGGATAAATATAGAATTTCAGACTTGAACATTGGTGGACTGCATTTAATTTTTTTTTAATTTGATGATTTAAATTAAGAATTAAAATTTGATGGTTGGACTACCTATTTGAAATATTGAGGATGTGAATGGAATTTAAAAAGTCAAAGAATACAAAAATATATAAGTAAAAATAGGAATAATATTGGACTCGAATTACTTTCTAAAGGAGATTATGATAGTTGGAGATCGTGAGGTAAAATTTATATGCGTATTTAAATCTTGAAGATGTTTTATGGATTTAATTTAAATTTGGATATGGATAATTTGAAAAAGTGAGAAGAGATAACAATAGGTTGAATTTTGATTGGAACAGTGATCATCTTAACCTTGAAGTGATTACGATGGATATGATTAGGATTTTAATTATAGCAAGGAGATTGCGATTGACTTGTCTTATGTACATAAAGTATTAACAAATTATGCCTTATTTTAATTTTGAGGACGAGGTTATTTTAAGTTGGCTGGATTGTGAAACCCCCTCCCCCAAGAATTAGAGCTACTTGGCTTAGATAGTGAGACTGAGGCTAGCTCGAATCAAACTAGAAATAGAACACGGTATATTTTATTTAATTCTACAATATTGTATCACTTAGCGCACCTTACCATTGCTTCGATAATTGGGCACTTCACTAGTCACTGCCTTCCTACAAATTCTATATCCTTGTCCTAGACATGACAGCCTTCTATTCTGACCTTCGTGTAAATTATAATTAAGCTCCCTTGTGCTACATTTTAGTCGCACAATATTCGTCACGAACGTTAATTCTTAATTCTAAAATAGTTCTAACTTTGTATCCTTGTGCGTTCCAATCGAAATTGGAGACACAATTTTGACCCATTTCGTACAACCCAATCTATGACAATATCCTAGCCTGGGCCCTCTATGTCCATGACCCTTGTGTCTCACCTAATGTTATCCCATGTACTTCTAATTAATTCCCGAACGCCGTGCGCATTAATTTTAATTATTTAATCCAATTTCCATCTTTGTACAATGTTTCAATGGTTGGGCGCTTTTATGCAAAGGAGCATTTAGGTGTCCATACCATTGGACATGACACATAAATAAATCTATTTGTCGTTCATGTGGATTTTTCCCATGATTTTCGGAATATGCAACGCGCAACATGGCCCCTCATTTAACCCCTGCCTTGTATTTTAAACAATGCAAATCTTATACCACCCTTGACTTTCTACCATGGCTTAATTTTTAATTTCGAGGACGAAATTTTTATAAGTTGGGTAGAATATAAAATTTCTATTCCTATAAATCGTATATACCCTTATTAATTATTAATTATTAATTAAATGGTAGTAATTAGTGGCTAATTAGGAGAAATAGATTTTTATTAATTTTTATTTTAGGTGTTGGTGAACTTAGGGGATTTATGGGACCATTAGGAATTTTTTCGAATTTATTTCATGTAGGAGACCCCTTGAGCAGTTGCTACCTTAATATTATGTATTAATGTAATTCTGGATTTTCCTATGAGTATATACGTATATATATATATATATATATATATATATATATATATATATATATATATATATATATATATATATATATATATTTTAAAGGAATTTAGAAAAAAAGAAAATAAAATAAAAAAACAATTAAAAACTATTAATAACTAATACTATTACTACCCATATACTACCAACCCACCTACCCCTTAGCAAATTAGCAACCGCTGCCTTGTGAGCACAGCCCTTTGTGAGCCAACCCATTGCAAAATCTAGCAGACCCCCACTTGGCCGCGTTAGCCGACCCACCCTTCCTTTAGCAACCCGACCGAACCCCCCTCTCTCCCCTCTTATATACTTATATATATATTCATTATTTCATCTAAAAACCCTAAACCTAGATCACCCAAACCCTTCATCTTTCCATCTAGACCTAGAGAGCGCTGCCACCGCAGCCGGAGAACCCCGCCAGGCCGTCCAAACTGATCCCGACGACCGCGACCCCGCGCACTGCAGAATTCTGCAGCGAGGTACCTGTGTTCCAGAGTTGTTTTCTGTCACCTCGCTCAACCAAATGCCACCTCGTCTTCACCGGTATGCTCACCCTTTAACCCTCTTCCATATCTGTGTGATAGTAGACCTCGAACAACGCGTAACCATAGGCAAAAATAGTGCCAAAGTTGGCAGAAATAGACCAAATTCTGGGATCGCAGAAAACTGCGGTGATCACCCATGTTTCCGAGTTCGTATCTCCCACCACAGAGATCCGAATTCGATGATTATTTTTGGTATGCGTAGACCACTTGACCTAGTTTAATTTCTGTTAAATAACCCTAGATTATTAACTACTGTAGATAGAATTAAATTCGTTGGAAAATCCCGCGAACACACTTTTCCAGATTTTTAAAAGTTATGAAATGGATCGCACCTCACCAAACGGGACCGTTCTGCCGTATACCAAGTATACCAAATGGTGCACGCAACGTAATCGGACAAGTAAAAGTTCGCAAAAACTGATTCGGACGCGTGTGCGCTCCGGAATCAGCCTGTATCCGCGGACAAATCCCGTGTCGCAACTTTTGCGAAAGTCGTGCGCACTTTGTGCACGTTCGTCAGATTGCGATAAAACTTGCGCTACTGGACTCGTGGTAAGGCGTTGGTCCTGTGACCCAATTTTCACGTAATTCTGAGATGGTTCACCAAGTCGCCAATTAGCGGGCCCTATGGTTGACTTTTTGGACGAAATTATGTTCGGCCCATTGGAATCCACATTAGAAAATACTATTGGGTTCGTATTGACATTTAGAGTTTGTTTGACCTATAACTTATCCCATTTAGAGACTGTTACCCTTGGTATATTTTTTGGTGCAAAGTGGGCCACACGTGGACCCCACTTTGACCCAAAATTACCGTTTTGCCCCTGTATCCAAATTGGACTAAAGGGAAGTGCTTTCTAGCTATTTTGCTTATTTTGGGAACATTGGTGATGTCTATTTCAGCATCCGAAGATATTTATTCTGAGACCATAGCTTCTGGTCCTGTGTGTTGGACATCTGGACGTTACATTTTATAGCTTCTTGCCAGGCAAGTATACCTTGTCTTTGTACTATTATTCATACTCCATATATTGCATGCATCTTTATTTTCTATCTTTAGTTTATATATTTTAACTGTTATATAAAATGCGCACGACGGTGTCGTCACGATATATTTTTATTTATGTATTTGCATTGACCTTGTTTATGAGACTACCACATTATCATGTAGCACCATCAGGTTCATTTGACTGTGACACATATTTTTACACGAGTTGTGAGTCTCATATAGATCATGGAAGCACGTATTAACTGATCATCGGTACGTGTGGGACGTGCGTTAGGAATAACTGCTGTTAGAAACTTTGCATGCTAGAAGACTTGGCAGTTATTAGAGGTATTATCGTATCATGGATGTGACATACTTAGAGCATGGGGTGGGGAGAACAACAAGTAAGGCGTGTGGGCTCCGTTGCACTTTCCTTGTGTAACCCGTATGCTCCGCCGGAGATGCGCGGTCATGATAACTACTATATATTATATTATTATCAGGCAGCCTCTGCCGTTCAAAAGATAACATGCTTTGTAGGCCCCTGGATCTCCAAGAGAACCATGCCAATCCCATTTTAGCCAGATAGCCCACGCGTTGGGAAAGTTGTTCTTAAACTGGATTCACTTAGACGGCTAGGTGACCCATTGGATATTTATTTCAGTACTTTATTGGCATGCTTTATGTATCTTGTTATGTCCCTCTGAGGACCTGGCCCTTCCAGGTGTATTTGTTCTTGAGTATTCGCAGGAGCACAGATTCAGATGGTTACATATATTTCGAGGATGTCTTCTCTTCGAGCCCGTGATTGATAGCTAGTATTCTTATATATTGTATTTGTTGTGTTGTACTTATATTATATTTACTCTTATATTCTAGTTGGTAGTGTATTTGTTTCCACCCGACTGTCATCTTTAGATACTTATATTGAGATCTAGTTTCATACATACTGGTTATTTATTTCTATATGACTTTGCGTGGATGCGATTTAGATTATACCCTGTGACTTGTGATAAGATTTATACTACTTGTGGATTTGATATTCATATTACAGCGTACGTGTGGATTTGGTTTCCATATATTGGAGTTGTCATATCCATATGACTGGCATGCTCACGTATCATAGTCCTACGTATTTTTGGGACTGGGCGTGACACCTGCACCAGTCACTTCTCCGGTGATTGGAGTGTCAGCTGCTTTCGGAGGTCTACCTCCTACTCAGAGGACTGTGCCAGCTGTATCTGAGGCACTTCCACCTCTACTGATGTTGGAGACGCAGAGGGCTCAGTATGAGGCACACTAGAGGCAGACCGACGTCTTGCGACAGGGCATCGAGAGTACGCATCAGCTTGCTCGTGCCTTAGTGGATAGAGGAGTTCCAGTCCAGCAGTAAGTTGCTCCTTAGGTTGCTTAGCTTCGGCCAGACAACATTCAAGACTTCAAGAAGCTGGAGCCTAGGGTCTTCAAAGAGACGGAGGGCATCGTCTACGCTAATGATTGGCTCGAGGACATTGAGCATCTCATGAGGGTGTCCCATCTTTCTGAGGATCTGAAGGTTGAGGCGGTAGGACTTCAGCTGTTCGACGTCGCACGCAATTGGTTCAGGAATGAGCCAATTCTTGTTGACGTAGGACAGTCTTGGGAGGTGTTCAAGGACCTCTTCAAGAAGAATTTTTTTGCTCGGACAGTCATGTTACACTTGGGGAGGCAGTTTGAGAGCCTCATTCAGGGGAGCATATCTGTGGAGGAATACGCTACAGAATTCGGTAAGCTGAGCCGATTTGTGAAGTATTTGGTAAGAAAGACGGAGGTTTAAGCTATTCGTTTTCACAAGGGTCTAAATTGGGAAGTGAAGATCCTCATTCAGTCTTTTTATGAGACCTACTTGGAGATACTTGCGGAGGCACGCTAGGTTGAGCGGGAGTTGGGTTTGAAGCCCAAGAGAGATCGCAATTCTTTTCTGGGGGCCAACAGCAGTACAATATCTGCCAAACATCCTTATTTCTAGTCCAGGCCTTTTCAGCAGCCGCAGCAGCACCAAACTCCAGCTAGGGCACCTTTCACTAGGCACCACAGCAGCAGAGACAGTTACAGCAATCTCCTTGCCACTACTGCAAGAAGCCCGGCCATATCTGGGAAGTTTACAGGAGGAGGCTGGGAGTTTGTTTGTATTTTGGTACTGAAGGGCATCAGCTGAGAGAGTGTCCTTCCAATCCTCGTCGTGCAGTTCAGGGAGCAGCTCTAGCTCCGAGGACACATGCGAGGCCACCTGCAGTACAGCCGAGGGGACCACCTCTTCCGACCCAGCAACAGCGTTATGCCCAGCACCAACATCAGGGAGGTGCACGTCAGGAACGAGCGTTCTCTACGACAGTCGAGGAGGTCGAGCCCACCGGAGACGTCATCACAGATTCTGTTCTTCTTGATTCCATTCTAGCTTTAGCTTTATTTGATAGTGGTGCTTTCCATAGTTTTGTATCTGTTTCTTTTGCTCTGAAGCATGGTTTGGTAGCTGAGTCTTTTCTTAGGACTTGCAAGATCATGACCGGGGGAGGCATTATCCTGGTTAATGATATTTGTAAGGATCGAAGAGTTACTCTAGGAGGCTGGGAGCTGAGTGTGTATCTACTTGTAATGCCACTTCCGAGCTACGATATTATACTCGGGATGGATTGGTTGAGTAGGCACCGTACTAGTATAGATTATAGAGGAGGTAGAGTTTTGTTTGGTCAGCCAGGAGAGCCAGAGTTCGAGTTTGCTAGAGGAACTGCAGAGCAGGGAGGAGGCATTATTTGTGGAGCTATGGTGGAAGATAAGGAGTTGCTGCATCTATTGATAGCAGAGTTTTTGGATGTGTTTCCTGAGGAATTGCCAGGATTGTTGCCAGATCGAGATGTTAAATTCTCTATAGACTTGGTGCCAGGTGCAGAACCAATTTTACAGCATGTTTATAGAGTGAACAACACTGAACTGGTCGAGCTGAAGAAGCAGGTAGACAAATTGCTGGATAAAGGGTTTATCATATTGAGTTTTTCATCGTGGGAAGCCCCGGTATTGTTTGTACCGAAGAAGGATGGATCGGTGCGTATGTACATTCATTACAGGGTATTGAATAATCTCACTATCAAGAATAAATATCATTTTCCATGGATTGATGACTTGTTCAATCAGTTGAGTGGTGCAAAGATATTTTCTAAGATAGACTTGAGATCAAGCTACCACCAGATGAAAGTAAAGCCGGAGGACACTGCTTTTAGAACTCGGTATTGTCAGTATGAGTTTATGGTGATGCCATTTGGGTTGACTAATGCCCTGGCGGTATTTATGAATTTGATGAACAAAGTATTCCATTAATACCTTGACAAGTTCGTGGTGGTGTTCATTGATGACATACTCATATACTCGAAGACACCGGAGGAGCACAAGGAGCATTTGCAGATTATGTTAGATGTGCTGAGGAAGGAAAAGCTGTATGGAAAGCTATCAAAGTGTGAGTTCTTCCTGGACAAAGTGGAGTTCTTGGGACATGTTGTGACTGGTGATGGAATTTTAGTGGATCTGAAGAAGATCGCAGCAGTAGAGTCTTGGAAGACCCCGAGTTCAGTAGCAGAGATCAGGAGTTTCTTGGGTTTGGCAGACTACTATAGAAAGTTTGTGCAAGATTTTTCGAGGATTGCTGAGCCGATGACCAGACTCACCAGGAAGGATATAGAGTTTGTTTGGACAGAGGATTGCCAGGTTGCTTTTGAGGAATTGAAGAAGAAGTTAACGTCTGCTCCTATTTTGACGTTGCCATCAGGGTCTGGAGGTTTCACTATTTATAGTGATGCATCGGGGAAATGTTTGGGTTGTATTCTTCAGCATAATGGGAAAGTGATTGCCTATGCATCCAGGCAATTGCGTCCTCATGAGAAGAACTATCCTACCCATGATTTAGAGTTGGCAGCAGTCATCTTCGCCCTGAAGTTATGGAAACACTATTTGTACGGAGAGTGTGTAGAGATTTTCATAGACCATAAGAGCTTCAAGTACGTTTTTACGCAGAAGGAGTTGAATATGAGGCAGCGTCGGTGGTTGGAATTGATGAAGGATTTTGACATCTTTTTGCAGTATCATCATAGAAAAGGTAATGTAGTTGCCGATGCCTTGAGCAGGTATCCAGTAGCTATGTTGTTGACATGGTATCGATATTTGTTGGAGTACTTGGAGAGTTTGGGCATTGAGGTAATAGTTTCTAGTTTTGCTATACAAATATGGGGATTGCAGATACACTCAGAGTTGATGGACAAGATCAAGGCAGCCCAGTATGAGAATGTATCTCTGAGAAGCATCAGAGCTCATGTGGGAGCAGGATTGGAGGATAATTTCACCATTGCTGAGGATGGATCTTTGCGGCATGATGTTAGATTGTGTGTGCCTAGTGGGGAGCTGCGTGAGGAGGTATTGCAGAAAGCGCATCGCCCTCAGTATTTTATACATCCAGGTTCCAACAAGATGTATCAGGATATGCGAGAGAGTGTGTGGTGGTATGGCATGTAGAAGGAAGTGGCACAGTTTGTATCCAGATGCTTAGTGAGCCAGTAGGTAAAAGCCGAGAGGCAGAGGCCAGGAGATTTACTTCAGCCATTACCCATTCCAAAGTGGAAGTGGGAGCACATTACTATAGATTTGTGTCCGAACTTCTACGATCTCTAGGAAGAAAAGACGCAATTTGGGTCATCTTTGATAGGTTGACAAAGTCAACCCACTTTTGGCTTTTTAAGGTGGGTTTGTCTACGGAGAAGCTGTCAGAGATGTATGTGAGGCAGATCATCAGGATACATGGAGTTCCCGTCAGCATAGTCTCGGATCGGGATAGTTGATTCATTTCTCATTTCTAGAGGAGTTTGCAGGCGAGTTTGGGCACCCAACTCAAGTTCAGTACTGCATATCATCCCCAGACAGATGGGCAGTCAGAGAGGACTATTCAGACTCTCGAGGATATGTTGCACACTTGTGTACTAGATTTTGGGGGTTCTTGGGAGGACTATCTCCATTTGGTAGAGTTTGCTTACAACAATAGCTACAAGGCTAGTATAGAGATGTCACCATTTGAGGCTCTGTACGGTCGGAGATATCGTACTCCCTTGTCATAGAATGATATTGGAGAAAGATCTTTGCTAGGTCCATATATGGTTGTGGATGCAGCGGAGAAGCTTAAGCTGATCAGAGACTTCAAGTGGCGCAAGATAGACAACGGCATTGGGCCGATAGCTACTGGAGACCTTTGGAGTTTGGGGTATAGTTTAGATTTTATTTTGTGCTTGATATTGGTTGTTTGTTATAGTTTAAGTTCTTAAGGTGGTGTTTTGTTCTAGGTGGGTGATTTGGTGTTTATGAGGATTTTTTCGACACGAGGCACGATTCATTTCGGTGGAGGCGGAAAGCTTAATATGTGATTCATCGGACCTTTCACTATTCTAGAGAGAGTCGGTGCAGTTACTTACAGACTAGACTTGCCACCTGCACTGGAGGGAGTGCACAACGTATTTTACGTGTCGCAGTTGAGATAGTACGTGGCAGATCCTAGTCACGTGTTGGATCACTCGAAGATAGAGGTGGGCCCTACTCTTAGCTATCTAGAGCAGCCAGTTGAGATTCTGGATCGGAGAGAGAAGGTACTGAGGAACCAAACTTTTTCTTTGGTATGCGTCGCATGGAGGCATCACTCTCCGGGGGAGTCTACCTGGGAGAGAGATGATGAAATGCGAGAGCGTTATCCATATTTGTTTGTGCCTTGAGTTATGTTCTGATATGTTCTTTCCTAGTTATGTTTTGTACTTTTGCTCTGTTCTGTTATTTTCTGGGGTAGTTTTTGTTTTTGAATTTCGAGGACAAAATTATTTTAAGGAGGGTAGACTTGTCACTACCATATTTTCTAGAAAAGCGTATTTTGGTAATTTCTTAATTAATAAAATATTGTGCATGTTGAATAATTATTTATTATATTATTTAATTATTGTTAGATGTTAGTTTTATATTTTGGACTTGTGTTAGTGGACTTAAATAGTTTAGATTAGATCCATGGACCAATATTTATAATTAGTTAGAATTGAGCCCAATTAAAAGCCCATTCATTAGGAGGATGATTAATTTAATTAAACCATTAGACTAGAACCTTCCCTCTTTAATTATTTCTTCATGAGAGGCCCCAAGTGGTATAATGGATATTACATAATGACGTGGGGAGGGGGTCAAGTGTCCGGCCTATACAAAGACGGGGGGGGGGGGTTTCTCTCTCCTCTTTTCATTTTAAATCTAGATCTAGAATTTCCCTCAACCAAATTTTTGTTTCCCACATCAATTCCCTACCAAATTTTATCCCAATTTCTTTCCAAATCACCATTGAAGGCTAGTAGAGCAAGGATCTAGAAGAAGGAAGTAAGGATCTACAAAGAGGAGCAAGGATCTACAAGTTGAAGGCCAATTTTATCAAATTTGGAGGTTGCATTTGGAATCCATCTCCCAATAGGTACAATTTAATTTTTTCCTTTAATTAGGTTCTAAATCTGAGATTTAACCATGAGAAATTACCCCATATGCATAGGCTACCCATAGAAATTGGAATTATGTTCATAGGAGGCCTATGAAGAAAGTTATGGTACTTTTTGTGTCAATTTTGGGAGAATTTCGAGATTGACACTTGTTGTGTTTATCAATTGGTCATATAAACTAAATTGACATATGTTTGTTTATTTGTGGCTAGTGTTGTATCCACAATTGGATACGTATAGGTCGTATCCCAACAATTTGGTGATATGTGTTGATTTGGGGGTTTTCCTCCAATACGGGACTTTGTGAATGTCATATTTTGACACGGACACGTAGATGTATGTTTGACTCTTCGTATTGTTCATAAATAATATTTTAGACTTGCTCGTGTCCTTCGGGGTACGTTCGATTGTGTGATGGACTCGTGTCGCAAGTGTATCATAGATCTAGTGTGATACGGGTGCGATGCACTCCACGTGTTTGTTGCATTTTATTTCTAGTTCCAATTTCCATTGTTCATAACTATTTGTAACATATATACTCACATGCGTATATGTATATAGATATCTATGTATATATGTATAGATATATGTATGTAAATATAGATGTACTAGTATACTGAGTATCTATATACATATGTGTTTATATGTGGATATACATATATATATACATATATACATATATATATATATATATATATATATATATATATATATATATATATATATATATATATATAACTATTTGAATAATTATGTTATATGTATACATGTATGTTGTATATATGTAATTATGTGTGTGATGCTATATATATATATATACATATATGTATAGTTGAGAGGAGTGGTATATATATAGATTGATATATATTGGTATATATATGTACATAGGTGTTATGTGGGTAGTGGTTATATATATATATATATATATATGTGTGTGTGTGTGTGTGTGTGTGTGTGTGTGTGTGTGTGTGTGTGTGTGTGTAGAGGTTGTGTATGTATAAGAGAGGGGGGCTCGGACACAAAATAGCCACAGCGACAGCAGCAGCAGCAAACAGCGACAACAACAGCAACAGCCAACAGCTACAACAATAGCGACGAAAATAACGACAGCAGCAGCAAACAACAACACAAGCAGCCAACAACAACAGCAACGAAAACAGTGATAGCAGCAGCCAACAATAACAGCAAGCAGCTAATAGCGATAGCAACCAGCGACAGTAACAACAAATAGCGACAGCAGCATCAAGTGCAAGCCAAGGAGAGCAACATCGTGTATCGGGGAGGGCTAACAAGGTGTGAGTTAGCTAGTTGGGTTAGTAGTATATGCATTATTAGTATATATATGCATTATTAGTATAATAAGTTAGTTAGATGTGTGTAATGGTTAGTAACTATACATATATCTATGTATGTAAGGTATTAGTAAGTATCTATATATATGATAAGGTATTGGTTAGATTCTTAAACTATATGTATCTTATAAGTATTGTATTGTAGGTTAGTATCTAGGTATTAGTATGTTATATAGTTAGTTGATTAGAATATGATTAATATTGGGTAGTTAATATATATGAGGAATTGACACTACCTTGAGATACCAAGGTAAATGTCAAGGTATTGGCCGATACTCAAGGTATTTGGATTTGAGTATCTAGATGAGTGTTTATTGGTGCGATACCGAGTTGGTTCAAAACCAAGGTATCCATTTAGTAATTTTAATTAGGATTAGTATATATATTATTGATGGAATATGCATATATGCTATTTCCATGTCTCTCGTTTGCTTATCCTGAGATACCGTTATCTTAGTGTGTTCTTAGTATCTTGGATTTAACTATTAAGACCTATTTTCATAGTATATAGACCCAATACCCTAGAGATAGACTCATGCAACCTAGAAATAGGTAGTTTGACCAAGGTGGACCGATTTGACTTAGAGTTGACCTAGTTTGACTATTTGGACTTAGAAATGGCTCTTTGACCTGGATGTTGACTAGTTTAACTTATTTTCATTCTGAAACCTTGTATTAATGTTATATTCCCTATTTAGGTCTTCGAGGCACCGTACCGGACATCTGTGATACTGTGCACCAGGTTTCAGGAGAGTACGTTCTCTGATAGTTTCTCATTTATGATATCCTCTATGTTCATTGTATCTAGTGTAGAAATCCTTGATTTTTTGACACGATGGTTACACAGATTGGTATATCCGGATCTCATCATGAGATGTTATTCCTTGGTATATATGGTGTATCTTGTGCGAGCCTTGTTTCATTGTTCTTCTTGTATATGTACAGACACTGATTCTCGGGGAGACTTGCTACCTTCCTAGAGAATCCCGTACCATAGCGTACAATGGTTGGATCTACTATACCAGTCGGGGTTGGGGAGTATGTAGTGTAGATATGTGATCATATCCTCCTTGTATCGAGCCTTGTTTATTGAATAGTATTAATCATACACCACATGTATGATTAGCCAGGCCATATATCATGTATCAAGTTCCCAAGCCGATCATATGTTAAAGCTGGTACTCACTCACTTAGTCATTTAGTATTCTTATTCATTGCCATATTGTTAATTCTTGTATTTATTTCCAGTATTTACTTTATTGTATTTCTCTTTTATCTATTATTGCATCTTGTATATTCACATCTATTTATTGTTACATAGTTTATATCATTGATTAGAACTGCTGTTAGATATGTACTCTGCTCCTTTCCTGACTGGATATTTTTTCCAGATGACACTGAGGAGTGGTACCCCACTCATTATGGGCCTCAGGATGTTGTGGGCTTAGAGTCAGAGACCCTGGCTTAGGAGGGACTCATCCCGACTGAGAGATGACCCGGAACTTGTAGCTTCTTAGTTGTCCTCTTGTATTGGATTTATCTCTAGCTTATCTTTTAGTATTTTTCTCAGACTCATTGATGTTATTATTTTGATTCATGAGTTGTATTGTGACTATTCTATTCTTTTACCATATTCGTGCTATTCTCCATCTTATATCCGTGATTGAGTATATTGACATTGTTGGTGGCTTATTATATTGATAGATAGATTACCCAAACAGTGTTCTACCACCGATTCTGCGGCGTAGGCTGGGCGTTGTTCCCGATTTGTATCCCTATATTGGGTGCGGGTCGTGACAATAATGCAAGAATCTCGAGTCACGAGTGCGATGCATCGAGCCACTAATAGGAATATCGGTATCGTATTTACATAAACATGGGCTTAAAACCCCGAGTACATTACATGCACTAAGGCAACTTAAAGGCAAGAAAATATTATGTACAATATCCCAAAATTAAGTTAAGAAAGAAAAACAATTGAAGAATATAACAAAATTGACAAAATAATCAAACTTGTAAAATTGCTCAAAAACTATATTTTGACACGTTTAGAAAATTGGGCATAACGCTCTCATCCGAATTCCAAATGAGACGATTCAAAAAGATTTGGAAAGTCAAGACAGAGATCTACAAATTTTATGTTTTGAGTTTTTTGAGATTCTAGTTACAAATATAGCTAAATAGGCAAAAAGCCATCCTGGTCAATATCCACATGATGGAAAATCTGCACGCGGCGCACAGTGCACGGCAAAGATCGTACGCGCGACAAGGAAATATGAAAGCGGTGCACTACACGCGGCAAGGATCGTGTGCACTGCGCACTGCGTGATAAAGAATTCTGCGTGCGATAAGGATTGTGTACTCGACGTCCAATGCGCTGAATGGATTGTGTGCGCATCATTGTTCATCATCCCTGTCAGACAAGTCCGAGAATATAAAAATTTTTATATTTATTTTGGCCATAAACCTTTCATTTAAATCAAAATTCAGATTTTCAAAAGTCTATTTTGTATAGAATTGAAAGATCTATAACATAGAAAACTTAGTTTTGAAGGTTTTGAAAGTTTAAAAGATCAATTCCAAGAAAACCCTAAAAACACAAGTTTTTAAACCTAGATTTACTTAAAACCATTAACCAAAATCAATAATACCAAAAAATAAAGTTGTAGAGAATACAAAGGATAACATTTTTGATCAAATATATTTTTAATTTAATAAAATATATAGAAATCCAAAAATGGGTAGTTCTTCACTTGTGCAAGATGTACTTGTCTAAGGTTTTTGCTATAGGGTGAGGACTTGGGGAAGAAAGGAAAAAGAAGAGAGAAAAATTAAAATATGGGAAGGAGAGAGAAAGAAAATGAGTTATATATGAAAGTTGGGGTTAATGGTGACCATTGGATTCTTGTCAATCCATGCCACTACTCCTAAATCAATCCTAACCACACAAACAAAACCAAGTGCCCAGTGGATAATAACCGTACAATTAAACCAATTGCCCAATGGGTAAGAACCATGCATTAACATTAATCATGTTCTATCTAAAGCAAAGCAATAATTAGTAAATGTTTGAAATAAATTATGCTTAAAATACTTGCGTATCTCGGATACGAAAATCCATACGGTAAGAAGAGTCTCACAACTCTTCCCTCCTTAGAAAACTTTTGTCCTCCGAATTTTAATAAGGCACAAAATCTAGCAAAATCAGGAATACATGCTATCGAGGAAAGCAAATGAATACATAAAATAGTACAATCTAGGAAATATCTCACACAAGCCAGGAACAAGCTACAAGATATATGAAAAGTATACCTTACGAGTCAAACAAATACGGGTAACGAGCTCGGATATCATCCTCGCGCGCCCGTTAACTCGTCCGGTAAGTGATGCCCCAAAGCAACACAGACTAAACGGATAGTCCGGTTCTTGAGAACCTTCTCCCTCCTGTCCAAAATGGAAACAAGCCTCTCCTCATACAAAAGGTCGGTACCAACGACCAATTTTGAATGATCTAGGATATGGCTTAGATCCGGGATATACCGTCATAACTGAGATACATGAAACACATTATGTATCTTGCGGAGCGACGGTGGAAGAGCGAGATGATAGAAAACATCCCCAACTCACTCAAGGATATCGAACGGACCAATAAACCTTGGACTTAGCTTTTTCCGTACCCCAAATTTGATAACTCCTCGGGTAGGCAAAATTTGAAGGAATACATGGCCGCCGACAGAGAACTCAAGAGGACGACCCTACGAATCTTTCCAATAACACTGACGATTTTGAGCCACCCTAAGATATCCTTTGATTTGCCTGACTAGCTCAACCTTTTATGTTATCATCTCTGGTCCAAGCATCTGCCTCTCGCCCACATCATCCCAAGCTAACGACGATCTATCTTTTGCCATATAATGCCTCAAGCCATCTGAATACTCGCTTGGAAGCTGTTATTGTAGGAGAATTCTACCGAGTCCAAATAATTTTTCCATGAACTACCAAAGTCAAGGGTACATGATCGAAGCATATCTTCTAGAGTCTAAATTATACGCTCTTCTGAGCATATGTTTGTGGATGATAAGCTGAACTAAATTTCATATGGGTATCCAAACTCTGTTGAAGACTCTGCCAAAAGTGAGACGTGAACTTGGAATCTCTGTCTGATACGATGCTGATTGGCACCCTATGCAACCTAACCACTTGCCTCAAATATATTTCATCTAACTGCTCGGTAGACTGGCCCACCCTAAAAGGAAAGAAGTGGGCAACTTTCGTGAATCGATCAACTATCACCCAAATTGCATCTCTGCCAATTGGGGATCTAGGAAGACCTGTCACAAAATTCATGATAATATGTTCCCACTTCTATCCCGAATTTGGTGAAGACTGAAGAAGTCCAACATGTCTCTGATGCTCAGCCTTAATATGTTCGCAAACTAAACATTGAGAGACAAACCAAGCTATCTCTCTTTTCATCCTATTCCACCAGAAATGCTGACGAATATCCCAGTACATCTTCATATTACCTGGTTGAACACAATACCGAGAACTATAGGCCTCTAATAAGATCTTATGTCGAATATTTCTATTTGGTACGCAAAGATGATTCCCAAATCGGAGGGTCCCGTCACTATGAATTCTCAACTCTGGTCTACGCCCTACCTCACACCTTGCTCTAAGTCACTGAAGTCGGTCATCGGTTGACTGTGCTGATTTGATCCTCTCTACAATGCTGGACTAAACATGCAAACCATCCATTAATGTTGTGTCACAAGAAAGTACTACCTCTATGCCCATCCCTTGAAGATCTTCTAAGATCTCTCGCTGCGATGTCAAGAAGTAGGCCCCTGCCCTTCTGCTCAAAGCATTTGCAACGACATTAGCCTTTCCTGGATGATACTGAAGGCTAAGATCATAATCCACAAGTAGCTCTGGCCATCTCTGTTGCCTCATATTGAGATCCTTCTGAGTTAACACATACTTCAAACTCTTGTGATCAGTAAAAATCTCCACTCGATCTCCATATAATTAATGCCTCCAAAGCTTGAGTACGAATACTACTGTGGCTAACTCTATGTCATGCTTCGGATATTTTTTCTCATGTTCTCGAAGCTGCCGAGATGCATAAGCTATAACTCTGTCATGTTGCAAAAGAATACATCTCAATCCTTTGCCTGATGTATCACAATATAGTGTGAACCCACTAAACCCATCAGAAAGTATCAAAATGGGTGCTGTAACTAACTTCTACTTAAGTTTCTAGAAGGAAGCTTGACAAGCATCCGACTATTCAAAATGCACATCCTTATGCGTCAGCTGCATCAAGGGTAAGGAAATCCTAGAAAAATCTGCCATAAATTGCCGGTAATAGCCTGCTAACCCTAGAATACTACAAAATTCTGCAATGGTACTAGGAATCAACCAAGTCTCGATAGTCTCTATCTTCTTGGGATCCACCTCTACTCCACCTCTAGCAATAATATTACCCAAGTAGGAAATACAATTAAGACAGAACTCACACTTGCTGAACTTCGCATATAGCTGATGTTCTTTGAGAACCTGGAGAACTGCTCGAAGATGCTGCTAGTTCTCTACTTCACTTTGACTGTAAACCAAAATATCATCGATGAACACTATCACGAATTTATCCAAATAAGGCATGAAAACATGGTTCATGAGATCCATAAATACTACTAGCGCATTGGTCGCTCCAAAAGGCATCACGACAAATTTCCAATGGCCATACCTTGATTTAAACGTTGTCTTAGGTATATCCTGCTCTCTTATCCTGATATGATGGTACCCCGACCGTAAGTCTGTAGGATCGTATAGCAACTCTAGAGGGGGGTGAATAGAGTAAGTGCATGTACAACAAAAAATAATCACCAATTAAAAATTCTAAGTGTTAGCCTAACTTATAAACAACAGTAATAGATATTTGAAAGAGAATAAATAGATTATAATTAAAGTTTAGAATAATAAACTCAAACACAGAGAATTTTATCATGGTTTTCCTCTGGAGCCCTATATTGTGGACCTACCGGGAAAGACGATGATGAACTAGCTCTGTACGGGCAAGATCCTACTTTGTAGTCTGAAGCTCCATAGATCAAGCATAATTCTTGTGCTTTATGATACTCAGAACATCTGGCAATTCAGTTAAGTAACTAGTTAGTCTATCAAGCTGAAACTAGGACTTAGGAGGTCTCAGGGGGGAACGTGCATAGGTTTTCCATAATAGGAACAACCTACTAAAGAAAATGGACTCTGTGGCTGAGGACGTATCGGAGCTGACTACTGAATTGATGCCACCGATACTGCCCTTCTCGGAGATCCGATCATGAAAGCTCGAACTGCTGGGGCTGGAGATAAAGATTGTGTAAACTAACCTCCTAAAATATGTGAGCTCTTTCGACCCCCAACCCTATCAACAATCCTCTGAGAGGTGTACTCATGCCTCCTCGCAGCTCACTTCACGACGTCAAAAGTCTGGAACTCATTTTGTTCCACTGCTAGAATAATCACTAAATGGAGTCCCTGCTGGAATATCCTAGCTCGATCCAATTCGATTGCCACTAAGGTGGGAGCAAAAATTGACTAAGACTACAGAACTCCGTCGCATAACTTTCGATAATCCTGTCCATCTGCTTGAGGTTATTAAACCTTTGTTGTAAATCATAATGCGATACTGCGACAAAGTATCTCATCTGAAACCTCTTACTAAAGACTTCCCATGTGACATGCGTCACCAAAAAATTATTTGATCTGCCCACCAGTCTCGGGCTAAATCCATTAACTGCAGTCACACCACTGCCACCTGTTCCCTAGCCGGAACTGTCGCTGCCTCAAGGATAACCTCGATATCTTGAAGCCATGCATCAGACGCGATCACATCCTCAGTACCATATAAGTACGGGGGATAGAGGCATTTAAAGTTGTTCGCAGAATTGTTTGGCTGATAGCCACCTCGTCCTAAGGATTCATACAGTGATTGGGTGAAGTGCCACCCCGTCCTAAGGATTCATACAGTGATTGGGTGAAGTGCCACCCCGATATTTTTGAGTCGCCAACAAGTCTCAAATAATTCCTACAAGCGTCCGTGTATCCCCTTATTCATTTTTTACTAGTAGTATGGTTGGAACTGCCTCTGCTAGCATAATTGGAGGCTATGGCTGGGGCCACGACTCTACGTTCTTCTCTATCTTGGATTCTACCCTAAAATGCTGAGGCTGAACCTCGAGAATCTGCTGGCTTGTGGGATGTTGTCCCGCCACCTACGTGACTCTAGCGGGCTAATAAAAAGGACCAGAAAAAGTGTCCCAGAAAGGTAAAGGACACAAGGATCAATCAGAAGGACATGATAGATCAAGGATGAAAGTGTTTGATAATAAACGAAAGAAATGAAAACTAGGTTTATACGAAACCCTTTTTTCGGTTTACAAACAAGAAAAAGAAGTACAATTAATCCTATACGAGGATGTTAAGTACAAAATTTGATTCTGGGGAAATATTGCTATAGGAGTCTGATCTGCGGTCGATCACTTTGTCCCTTGGACCACACGATGACGAAGAAGTGCTGTAGAAGAAGAAGAAGCTTCAAAGATCCCAAGAGGGATTGGATGCTCAATGCCAAAGTCGTCAATCACTACTCTCTGTCTGTGCTCTAGACTCTTCTCTCTAAAAAAAAAATCCCCCTTTGATCTCTCTCCATAATCCACCCTTTTCCTCTGTGATTAGGGATCTCTATTTATAGAGCTCAGTCACAGTAACTGTCCAGTCGATGTAGAAGCCGAACAGTGGAGAGTGTGGCGCTCTTTACGCGGCGGTTATGATAACTGCTATCCACGGCTGAATGATCTCCTGAATCCGCGTGTGATGCGTGTCCCATTATGAGGTAACGCGTATAACTGCTGCGAAGATCACGGCATGTAACTGCCCCTCGCGTAGAGATGGTTGGCGTAGAAGCCAATTTTGGCGTAGAAGCTAAGTAGCTGTCATATTGGCGTAGAAGCCAAATAGCTGTATTGTTGGCGTAGAAACCAAATAGCTGTCATATTAGCGTAGAAGCCAAATAATTGTATTATTGGCATAGAAACCAAATAGCTGTCATATTGGCGTAGAAGCCAAATAGCTGTATTGTTGGCGTAAAAGCCAAATAGCTGTCATATTGGTGTAGGAGCCAAATAGCACGTAAAACTTGATGTTGACTGGGGTCTTGAACGTATTCTGGACCAAATAGCCTTATCACGTACCTTTGCAAATATAGCCTTAGTTGGCATATTTCGAGGAGATAGCATACGGCGTACTCCTATAGCTGAAAATAGCCTAGTTGGCATATTTCAAGGAGATAGCGTATAGCGTGCTCCTATAGCTGAAAATAGCCTGATGGCGTAATGTGCAGGGATGGTGATGTGGACGTATTAGCCCTAATTATAGCTCACCCAGTCATTAAAAGTAGAGCCAAATCTTGTGCATTAAATGCAGAGATCTACCCCCATCTCGCGCATTAACTGCAGAGACGTGCCTCGATTTTTGTACGAAGAGCAACTTTTGACGTGGCGGTTGGTTTCGTCTCATCCTGAGCGTAAAAGCTCATGTCTGCCTGTGAAAAATAGGCAGCGTATTCCTTGAATGTGTAAACGACATCTTAATTCAAGGCTTTGTCGCTAAGCGACAGTCTGGGGCTCTGTGTAGAATTATTATTACAGCCGTCCTCTCGATTATCGTGAGATACTTTCCGTCAGGAGTCAGGTTCACTGTACTGTCTGGCAGGTTCATTTGAAGAATTCGAAGTGTTCCTCGTATAACTCCACGCTGCATTAAAAGTAGACGTATGTTACGCTGTATGAAGGGGGCAGCCACCTTTTACGCCATAAATGGCCTCGAACGTGACGCTTTACGTAGACTGTTCTTGGGTTCTATTTTCCGCTAAAAATAGAGTTGAAGCTCCGCTGTACGCCAAATAGCTCTGAAGTCATGCTTTACGCTGCACAGCACTGAAACTCTGCTTTATGCGGGCTTCATACATATTGCGTATAATTTCTCCAGCGTAGTTTTCATGCTTCTACAAGACCCCCTTCAAAGTTTTCAAATTCCTCGTAATTTAAAATACTTTGAATGAAGCATGAAACGTCAAGTTTGACTCATTCCACGAGGCTGATTTCTCGACGCAATTTCGAAATTTGTTGGGATTTGATGTGATCTCCTCTGCCTATATAAAGGCGACTGAGTTAACCTGTTTTTCCCACACTTCCTTCACCACAAAGAGATGGTTGCCGAGCTCTGTCGGGTTGACTTGAGGAAGAAGAAGATCATGTTCTTCCAGCATGTACGGAGCCGTAAAAAGAGGCATCTTCGAGCAAATATCCTCTGCAACGATGGATCATGGAAGGATATCATAGCTTCATTTGCTCGGGATGATCAGCAATTTCATATGGCGATTCGTCCAGGAGAGAGGAAGGGTCGCATTCGACCACACAGCTTGCAAGCTATATTTTTTCCCGTTATGGCGCTGGGCGAAGGTAGGCAGTTTGGCCCTGTCTTTCAGTATTGAGTTGGGTCTGAACCCCTAACCCAATTCTAGGGCATGCCTGCCATGGCGTATGGAGGATGGGCTTGAATAATTTATACAGGCCCAGTTGTGTATCCCCCCGCCATTAATCATTTTCTTGTTAATCGTTCTCAGAAGCCGATCAACTGTTTTGTAGAAGACGAAAAAGATCTATACCAATACGATGACCTGGCACAGCAGATTCTTGGTGTAATCTTAAATAAAAAATGGGAAACCCTTCATAAAAAAAAGATTTCCATCATATGTAATCATGAAGATGAAAAATCCTTTGTAGACTGGATTTCCATCATATGTAATCATGATTAATAAGATTGTCTTCTTTTACGCATCTGGTGATTTGCCATATTTGCTGTGAGGAAGTTTGAATATGTGCAGCTTCGACACGTCTGAAATAACTTTACGCCGACTTTGATAAGAGAGTATCTGATCTTGTCCCATCTTTTACGCATAACTGAAAACGCGTAGAAAGCTTCTTAGCATTAAGTCGTCTTTGAAGATCCGAACTGTCATGCTATTTTAGACGAGGAGTCGTGTAGAATTTCTAAACTGTCACTTCTTTGACACAAAAAATTCTTGTTCAGACCATCAACCTTTCGCCACGGTGCCCGGCATAGTCGGTGGGGACTTCAAGAATGATTTCCTCAAAATTCCTTGAAATAGGGTGAGAAATGGCCGTCAAACAGGCCATACTTGAATGTTTGAGAAAGATTCCGGCTAGACTTTGGCTGAACTTCCAATGGCCTAAGGAGAAGAGTCATCTTCAATTCTGACTTCTGTGTTTTTTAGGTACTTGGAATATTTTGTAGCCACAAGGAGCACTTTCTGCGTAGACCCTTGTAATTGACCTTCTTGAAAATTGTTCAGATATACGCGTACTCTGGCCTACGTATTTTAAGATATGCGAAAAGTCATAGATCCGTAGCTTGTGTATATTCTGAGCGTAGAATCGTAGATCTGTAGCCTCTGAGCGTAAAAACTTCTGAGCGTGAAATCATATATTTATAGCTTCTGAGTGTAAAATTGTAGGTTTGTAGCCTCTCGAGCGTAAAAGCTACTGAGCATAAAAATATCTGGGCGTAAAACCATAGACTTATAGCCTCTGAGCGTAAAACTGTAGATTTGTAGCCTCTCGAGCGTAAAAACTTCTGTGCGTAAGATCGTAGATTCGTAGCTACTGAGCCTAAAAGCTCATGAGCGTGTAGCATGGATCTGTTTATGCAGTATGACTGTCCGTCTTCTAATGATATGCTGACGTGGTCCCCAATCATAATCGAATATTAAATATCGGTTTTGGTTAGGGATTCGAAGAGTTATCTGAACTCTATAAATACCCCAAGGCCTTGAGAGAAGAAACCCTTCATCTGTTTTTTGCAAAAACCTTTTGTTTATTTGAGAGCTCTTCTTCGTCTCTTCTTTGAGAACTCTGAGTTTTAGCCATGGCACCGAAACCAACTTCCATCGCTAAGGGAAAGAAAGTTGCCTCTTCTTCTCAGTCCTCTGCTCAAGCACGAGCAACTCTGATTGGGCTGAGCGAACCCCGCTCTGAACGAAGTGCCCCACCGTCAAGCTGTGCACCGAGTATCACAGGTAAAGACTTTAGGAGGAAAAAACCTTCGCACATGTTGTACGTGAACGTGCAAGGTCATCTTCAATGCTGAGAGCCTCTTCGAGGAAGATGATTCACAGAGATGTTTTATCATTACGCCCACATTCCTAATGTGTAAGCGTAAAACCATCTTTTCGCAGTCTGGCGTAAAAAAAACTTAGACTGCCAAAATTTGGCATACACTACAAATTTTTGAGTTTTACGCACTGGATGTAAATTCCGGCGTACAACCTCAAAATTTTGGCAGTCTGGCGTAAAAACTCAGACTGTTAGATTTTTGTGTATACTGCCAATCTTGAATTTTTACGCCTCGGAAATAGGTTCCAGCGTAAAACCTCAAGTTTTTACAGTCTTGGCATAAAAGCACAGATTGATCATCTTTGGCGTAAACTGTAAGAGTGTATCGTCTAGTGTAGAAACTGACATGTTCTCTTATATTTTGTAGTGGACTTGCAGATCCCTTTGTTGGCTGAGGTGATGGGTTCTGCTGCTGGGATGATGAACTCCAATTATCTGGAGGATTTGTCCCATGTGATATTCCCTATTTCTGGAACCCAGTATCCTGAAGGAAGGGGAATTCTGATATCGTCTAAGGAGAACGAATGCTGTTGAGTATGATCAGCGGGAAGCCCCTAACGTATATAGATGAGACCAAATATAGGAAACCAGCTTTCCTATTTGGGGATATGATTGATAAACAATCCCAAACGAAGCCCAAGAAGGAAAATTGGGTGTTTACTGCTGAGGGCATGGTCATGTACCTGCCAAGGATGCCTAAAGATTATCCTATCTCGACATTCTTTCATGCCACACATCCCAGGAAGATGTCATGGACCCTGACTCCTGATCTTCACGGCCAGCCGGGGAAGATATTTTATCAGAAAGGATCAGACCGAGGATTATTTGTGAGCCGTACTTTAGGCCCTGTTATGCCTTTCAGGGGATTATTGCCGGGCAGTGTCCCGAGTGAGGACACTTCATTGCTCCAGCCGGTTCAAGTATCAACTTTTTACAATGACTTCATGGGATAGGGAGGAGTATATCCCAAGGTTAATCCTCGGACCAGCGGGTGGCTTAGCCCTGGAAATCTTTGATGGACCCGTTTAACTGCCTGGGCCCTGAAACACTTTCAGATGGAGCTGGAGAGCATTGGTCTGTTCGCGGCTGTGAGTGCCACCAGTGTTGGGTTTTGGCTTTGATGGAGCGGTATATCTCGCTGACTGGGACTTTCGCCACTCTGCTAGGGGAGTTGGGATTGGCCCTTCACGAGATGGCAGAGATTTCAAGACTGCCAATGGGAGATACTCCTTACGAAGAGTATGTTCCCACAAACAGGGAGCTGAGGGATACAAACCCTCGGGTAGTGGCAGTATACCAGGAGCTAATGAGCCATTATCTAGCGTGCACCACCTTCTACAATGAGCCCTCTGATTTGGCTCATACCAACAAATGGGCATCCTATCTCTTCTTTCATTAGGCCAGAGATGCTAAACCAGACAAAGTTGTGGATAGCAGGGACAAGCCTTTGAATCTTCTGAGCATGCTTAATGCTCAAACAGTCGATGATCTTATTGAAGACGCTGGGGCTTCAGATTATGTTCTCGATGAGGAGATTGAGGGTTATCCTGCAGGCACTAAAGCCTACAGTTATATGAGGCATTATCGTAAGCCTCTGTCAAGGGAAGCTCAATTGGCTGGCTTTCTCTCTATATGGTTACGCCGATGGGTGGTTCCTGGCATCGCGTCTGCGGATCGCATCCATCGTAACACCTTGTGGCCTGCAGTACGTTTGGTGTTTGGAGCAAGACTGGGCCTGCTCCCTGCCATGGTATGTCGGATACAAGCTGGCCTGAGGGCCATTACTGGTGGGCTGCTCGCAGATGAAACACGACGTGAAAGCTTTCCCAGGGTAGAGTTACCATTCCTATATCTGATGGGATGGTTAATTCTTTATAACCCCAGGGTGATGTCTCCCAGCTCTGCCAGTAGTTCGGGAAATAATTTCTTGTTGAATTACAAGAATTCCTCTTGGAATGTGACGACCGTCGTAGATTATCGGCGAGCATTAAATTTTGCTCATAGCTGGAAGCTCTTCTGTATCGTCCCCACTGTACATATTAATCAACAGGGGACAAAACTTCTGGATTCAGGTCATGGGAGGAGTATTCTTTCTCCCGAAGCCTTCTACTGGTTGGTCTGCATTAGACCTTCTCATCTGCTGTACAGGAGTAAGGACTACTGCTTTTTTGAACCTTATCTGCCTAGCCGATTTGTCAGGCAATTTGGGTATGACCAGTTGCATGTGGGGAATGCTATCACCAGCTTCAAGTTCAGAGGTGGACTTATCGACGGGGCCAGAGGATGGCGGTACTTCATAATGGGTTGTACTGGAGCAACCTTTACTGTGCCTGCGACTTCTCTCTCCATGGAGTTGCGCATCCTCCATTCATACGCACAATTTTATGTGGCCATCAATACCTTCCATCGTGATTTTGATATGCGTGGAAGTTTTAGGATGCCCTCTCATAGGTCCACTAGAAGAGAGAAGATCCCATCAGTCTTCTCTGATGAAGGTGAAGACCCTGTCGGTCTAGACAAGTTTTTATTAACAATACCGAGAGGCGTGATAGCTCCGCCTGTAGAGCCTCTCGTTATCCCCAGTAAGCGAAGGGCTCCTACTCTGAAAGAGTCTTCCCCTCACAAGAAAAAAAGACTGTCAGTGGTCCTAAAAGGACTTCCAGCCATGAGGCTCCTAGGAGTGAGCCTGTTGTTTCCCCTATTGAGGGTAATTCTTTGATCAGAGGTCCTTCGCCATTTAGAGAGGGAACCTCCATAGTTCCGGCTGACAGTGCCAGAGATTCTTTGCTCGAGACTGCTGTCGCTACTACCGCTATTGGTAGTGCAGTGAGGTCACCTTCGAGGCCAAGCATATTAAGGATATCTTTGTCCAGACAAATAATGGGTCCAGCCCAGTCTTCGTCTATAAATATTTCCAGCGAGATTCTACCCGATGAACCTCGAGTGGATCTTGGTGATGACTGGAAAGACTATCCTCCAACGTCAGTTAGTGCATCATTTTCCCTAAGTATGACAGCTTGCTTAACATTATTAAGAAATAATTTAGCTGTACAGGCTGCGGACGCGACATATATACCATCGGCCATGGGTAAATGTTGTCCTTACGCCTCTTTTTAGAAAAATTAACATCAAATTTGATATTAACTTTCTCTTGTCTTCTTTTTAGGTGAAAACATCTCAGGGGAGGGCGGAGTCGACGCAACTTTTGACTTTATTGCAGATTCTGCTGATGAAATGGCGGTACTTGACACCGAAGGGGCATGTTTTGAAGATGTTGCTCCTTTGTCTGCAGCATTTTCGGGCGTTGTCTCGCCAACAGCAGTCCAGATATCATCAGAGGAGGATGAGCCTATTATCGCGGCTGCGCTTCCTTCGTCAAGCATGCCAGCAACTTCAACTGTTATTGGCGTCTCCTCTTTTGTCGCACCGTCTACTGAAGCGACAATTGTGGGCACATCTTCTGCCAACGTTCCACAAAGGGGTACTGATATCACGGCCACTTCCAGCGTCCATTCGTACTTTACCATGCTAGTTGACCAATATACTAGCATATTCTATGTCACTTTAAACATGTTGATATCCATGGTGCTGGAGAAGAATCTGGGCTTTGATGCTCTGAAGATGTCCTCCAATCTCACTATAACGCAGATTAGAAATTTCGATGACGCTGGACGAGCTGATGCTCTGGAGCAAATAGTTAATGGTTTGGAACAACCTATTAACAATTATTTACAATTATCTCGAGACAACGTCGATGATATGATTCAGGCTGAGTATGACTCCTTGATTGTGAGGCTTGCTGGGGAGATGGAATCTTTGAACAAATCCATTGAGGCACAGCAGCAAGAGATGAATGAAGAGTAGGCCATCTTGGGGTATGTCATTCCCCAGCTGGCTAAGTGCGCAGCTGAACATGAGGGCAATAAAGCGAGGGTCCGCAAATTGGAAGCTAAACTCGCTAAGGCAAGGGAGTGGGCTCGCGCTTCAGCGGCAGCTCAAGATGTGTTGAAGGACCGAATGGAAGCAGCTCAGCAGAACCTGGCACATGTGGGGGTCATCCACGCCGATTTTGTACATGCTCGGTCTGAACTATCCCTCCTGAGCAATGATGAGGCACGAATGGAGCGGGCTCGCGCTAACATTTTAGACTCCAGAAATGAGAGAATGGCCGCTTTGGCACAACAGATTCGTGATTTGGCTGCTCCTCCTCAATGATGTACTATTTTGCTTATGTATTTTGCTCTTCCTGGAGGTAATAAAGAAACTTTATCTGACTTTGGTGGACCCATCATTTTTGAATATAAATGATAGGCTAGGGTAAAAGTGATATCAGAGGTATCATGAGCATGACATACTTTCGGTAAGGTTTTACTGAATGTAAATCTATTCAGAGTTAACATAAACCTGATAGAATATAATCCGACTAAATTTGTATACTAAACACTATCAGAGGTAATATGAACATGATAGGCTTACAAATTAGTTAAGGATATATATTCAGAGGTCACATGAACCTGATAGAATATGATCCAGCTAACCTTTGTATGTGGTATCGTCAGAATAAGATCTTTATCATACTCCGTTTAAGCAAGGGAGATCAAAGTATAGTACTTCTTCGGGCATTTGCCGTTGATAGGATCTATTAACAAGTCTTCATTAGGCTTGTCTAATCTGTAAGCGCCATTTGAAAATGTCGTTTTAATCACATAAGGGCCCTCCATTTCTTTGCGATTGTTTGGCGAACTTCGGATATCGTACCAGAGGTAATATGGACGTGGTACAATACCGTGTTTTGTTGAGGATATCCCACTGGGGGATCTTTGGTGGATCTATTACTTTTTGAGCACGTTAGTGCAAGTAATAGGTTTGAGTCAAGCCCTGACAGAGGTAATATAAATGTTGTAAAATATGACTCTGTGGGGATATTGGAGAGACGTAGTTCAGAGGTAATATGGACATGAACTGAATTTTTCTCTGATGGGAAAAATAAAGATAGTTCAGAGGTGATATGGACATGAATAATTTATTTTCATTGTGGACATCCCATTGGGGGATTTTTTTGTGGACCTATTACTTCTTGTGCACAAGAGTGCAAGTAATAAGTTTAAGACAAGCCCTGCCAGAAGTAATATGGACGTGACAAACTCTACTGGGGATTACAGCTCAGAGTTAATATAAACATAGCTGATTTTGTGGACCCATCACTTTTTGTGCACTTAAGTGCAAGCAATAGGTTTGAGACAAGCCCTGCTAGAGGTAATATGGATGTAGCAGTTTTTTGTGAACTTAACACCACTAGGGTACTTAGAATTAAATACAGATGCTAATTTGAGATGACAACCGATATCAGAGGTAATATGGACATGATAATCGATAGCCAAAACTCGGGAGATTTTGCTCAGAGGTAATATGGATATGGCAAATCTCCTCCTGAGAGAAATATTATGATAGCAGTTCAGAGGTAGTGTGGACATGAACTGATATCCGAAAAACTCATTGAGGAGTGATTCATTGAGTGTGGTCTATCCACACATGAAGATAGACCAAAGGGTTGCTCCACGGGGGAGTTTGATGGGACGATAGCTCAGAGGCAATATGAGCATGGCTAGCATTTAATGAGATTGGATTGAACAGTCATTGCGGAAATGTGCAAGTAGACTTAAAGATTGCTCCACTGGGGAGATTTTGAGGATCCCTCATCCATTGTGTATCCGGGACTCTTGGATACGGATAATGGTCTTTTACAAGAATTTGAAAGATAAAATACTGCACATAGGCACATGCTGGGGATAAAGAATCAAGAGTTGATTTGTACATCTGGGTTGTCCCGCTGGGGATAAAAGGAGTACAAGTCTAGTTTAGACATAATACTTCTTTTTAGGAGCAAATTATCGCGTTGGGGTGAGATGGACACGACAAACTCTTGAGTTGTGACCCTACTGGGGATGATGGTATATATCTGCTCGGGGGCAGAATATAACCTGATCAGAATTTTGCAAAAGAATTTTAGTGGACTTATCATCATGGGCATACTTTTAAAGTTAACTATGGATGACAAGTTTGAAACGACTGACACTAACAATGGCCGTAGGAAGTCGATAGGCAAGAAAATTTGCTCAGAGGTCACTTGGACATGGCAAAAACTCAGCTGGGGATAAAATAATTCAGAGGTTATATGGATGTGAACCGATGTCCAAAAAACTTACTGGAGAGTAATTTCCTGAAGGTTGCTCCTCTGGAGAGATTTTTAGGGATTCATCATCCAATATCTGGTTTTGAAGGAGCAAATTGCCACGTTGGGGTGAGATCAATTTGCGGTGATCATCTCCTCGTTTATAAATGTAGAGTGATGACTTTGGCGTCGATCAACTCCTGGATTCTCCTTTTTAGTACATAGCATGCCCTTGTGGGGTGATGAATGTATCGATGAAAGAGGCAATAATCTGGGTCATCGACCTTGCCAGCCCTTTCAGGATATCTGATATTGGGTAGCTGAAGCTTGTTTTCCTTCATGAATATATTGAAGATCTCAATGATGTCTTCCTCATTGAAGGAGAAAGTCCCTTTCGGCCTTCGGGCTCCCGATGCCTGAGTTTTATGATCTTCCAGGAAGATGGTGTTTGTTGCATCATCAGAGGAAATTCTACCCCCAGTTTTGGATGCTGCTCCGTTTTGTCGAGGGAGGCCACCCCCAGACATATCGTCGTTTGATTCCACAGAAGCTAATTTAAAAGGACCTGCTTCTGGTATTACAGGATCAGACCCTGAGTGCTTGTAGTTTGCAGGAGATACGGTATACCCTAACCCAAAACGAGTTCGTTGACGATAAGGATCACCTCACAACGGTATTCTCCTGCCTTTTCCATGATTGAGGTCCTGTTTCAGCTTCAAATCATAACCCATGTTTTGCATAATCTTCAATGCCTGTGGGCTATATCTGCAGGTTTGCATTTTTCCAGCATCAGACTCTTGAGAATCTTCTTGTGCAATCGATCTATTTCGCATTCGACCGAAGATTATTTGATGCTGGTGATTACGATTAGGTGGAACAATGAAGACAGATTCTCCATATGGCCCATTCGTCATGACGATATTAGATGTTGACGCTACTTCCCACATGATCTCTTCATGCTTGGTAGTTAGGGGCACTACATCTTGATTTTGATCCCTGTCTCTGCGTTTCTGGATCAAGAAATCATGCAAATCGGAGGGATTGACAGAAGAAGAAGACTTATTACGCCTTTTTATATTAGTCGGAACGCGAATATTGGAAATCATAACTCTCTCCCTGCCATAGGAATATAGCGGTTCAGCCATGTGAGTAGCACATGATCCATGAGGAGCGTATCTATCCACAAACCGGGTCTTCTTTACGCCGAAGGGCTGGTCTTGGCGTAATCTGAAGCCTTGCACAGATTGGCGTAAAACTGAGGAAGTATTCAATCGGCCTTCAGAATCCCGCGTATCTGCTGAGCAGGCAAATTCTTCTCTTGATGGCGTAAAAGTCGAGAGGTCGAGAAATCTTCAACTTGTTTTCCCTTGCGGAGATTGCAGGGACCATCTGCCCCCTTATAAGCGGGAGAGGTATTTTTACGCGCAGAGCACATTTGAAATTTCTGACTTGGCGTTGAGACCTTGTCAGAAACTACGTCTGCCCCGTCAGCGACATGAGACAAGTTTTTACGCGTAGGGCACGTTTGAAATTTTTGACTTGGCGCTGAGGCCTTGACAGAAATTATATCAGCCACGTCAGCGATGGGAGACAAGTTTTTACGCGCAGGGCGTGTTGTATACTTCTGGATTGACGTTGAGTCATTGCCAGAAGCTTTGTCTGCCACGTCACAGACGGGAGACGAGTTTTTTTACGCACAGAGCGTATAGGTTGGGATGTCACAACCTTGTTGATCGAAGAGAGAGAGCCTTCAGGAAGGGTAGAGGATGTCCGGGGCATCCACACTTTACGCAGCATCCTGATGTCCTGAACAGAGAGGGAATGAGAGCTACCCCCTGCGCGAAGCATATCTTCATAAGCAGATTGGTCGAATTGAACGACCAAAGTCTTCTTCGTTGCTCCGACGGACACAGCATCGTGTTGAGCAATGACTTTCTCATCAGAAGAGAAAGTAGTCCCCAGCAGAGTCGCCATCTTGTGTTTGATAATAAACGAAAGAAATGAAAACTAGGTTTATACGAAACCCTTTCTTCAGTTTACAAACAAGAAAAAGAAGTACAATTAATCTTATACGAGGATGTTAAGTACAAAATTTAATTCTAGGGAAATATTGCTATAGGAGTCTGATCTGCGGTCGATCACTTTGTCCCTTGGACCACACGATGACGAAGAAGTGCTGTAGAAGAAGAAGAAGCTTCAAAGATCGCAAGAGGGATTGGATGCTCAATGCCAAAGTCGTCAATCACTACTCTCTGTCTGTGCTCTAGACTCTTCTCTCTAAAAAAAATCCCCCTTTGATCTCTCTCCATAATCCACCCTTTTCCTCTGTGACTAGGGGTCTCTATTTATAGAGCTCAGTCACAGTAACTGTCTAGTCGGCGTAGAAGCCGAACAGTGAAGAGTGTGGCGCTCTTTATGCGACGGTTATGATAACTGCTATCCACGTCTGAATGATCTCCTGAATCCGCGTATGACGCGGGTCCCATTATGAGGTAACGCGTATAACTGCTGCGAAGATCACGGCATACAAGCCACGTAGGTAACTGCCCCTCGCGTAGAGATGGTTGGCGTAGAAGCCAATTTTGGCGTAGAAGCCAAGTAGCTGTCATATTGGCGTAGAAGCCAAATAGCTGTATTGTTGGCGTAGAAACCAAATAGCTGTTATATTGGCGTAGAAGCCAAATAGCTGTATTATTGGCATAGAAACCAAATAGCTATCATATTGGCGTAGAAGCCAAATAGCTGTATTGTTGGCGTAAAAGCCAAATAGCTGTCATATTGGCGTAGAAGCCAAATAACACGTAAAACTTGATGTTGATTGGGGTCTTGAACGTATTCTGGACCAAATAGCCTTATCACGTACCTTTGTAAATATAGCCTTAGTTGGCATATTTTGAGGAGATAGCGTACGGCGTACTCCTATAGCTGAAAATAGCCTGGTTGGCGTATTTCAAGGAGATAGTATACAACGTGCTCCTATAGCTCAAAATAGCCTGATGGCATAATGTGCAGGGATGGTGATGTGGATGTATTAGCCCTAATTATAGCTCACCCAGTCATTAAAAGTAGAGCCAAATCTTGTGCATTAAATGCAGAGATCTGCCCCCATCTCGTGCATTAACTGCACAGACGTGTCTCGATTTCTGTACGAAGAGCAACTTTTGACGTGGCGGTTGGTTTCGTCTCATCCTGAGCGTAAAAGCTCATATCTGCCTGTGAAAAATAAGCAGCGTATTCCTTGAATACGTAAACGACATCTTAATTCAAGGCTTTGTCGCTAAGTGACAGTCTGGGGCTCTGTGTAGAATCAAAATTACAGCTGTCCTCTCGATTGTCGTGCGGTACTTTCTGTCAGGAGTCAGGTTCACTGTACTGTCTGGCAGGTTCATTCGAAGAATTCGAAGCGTTCCTCGTATAACTCCACGCTGCATTAAAAGCAGACATATGTTACGCTGTATGGAGGGGGCAGCCACCTTTTACGCCATAAATGGCCTCGAACGTGACACTTTACGCGGACTGTTCTTGGGTTCTATTTTCTGCTAAAAATAGAGTTGAAGCTCCGCTGTACGCCAAATAGCTCCGAAGTCATGCTTTACGCTGCATAGCACTGAAACTCTGCTTTACGCGGGCTTCATACATATTGCGTATAATTTCTCCAGGGTAGTTTTCATGCTTCTACAGAAAGCAGATAACATGTCAATGATTCAGGGATATAAAATATCACAAAAGAATATCAAGAATGATGAAGATTGAGACATCTAAACCCCGGTAATCCCCCCAACATCTAAGAACCATACCTGCATGAGCCACCACTTAAACCCTGTCATGCCCCAGAACTAGAATACTGGAGAACGGGAGCAGACAAAGCCAACTACGTATGCCAGAGTATTTAGCACCCTGAAAATACGGCCACGGCTGTTTAAGACATGTGGGTTTACTTTATAATCCAACAGTCAATCCTGGGCCAAGCAATCCTAGGTGTCTCAATCATAATCAATCAATATGTTACAAGATATATAATCATCGGACCTACAACAAGTTACAAGATATATAATCATCGGACCTACAATAGTAAGGCATCCCAAACTATACGTATATAGATGATCATGAAATTAGTTACACAAAATAGAGAACTAGCAATAGTCTAATTCATACATGATCAACTCTATCTATAGTCTAGAATATGCTAATCATGTCATGCCCGTAGGCTGGATGTCAAGTTCTAAAACAAGAGGTAAATACATGCTCGGTGGCTAAATGCCTTAAAACAATAATATACAGATACTAGTGGGCGAATGAAAAAAAATCTACTAATGTCCTCTGGTGTTCCTGGTTGTCACCATCTGAAGGAAGGTACGGTAGATCCTCGGGCACGGCTGCAAAACATGGCCATACAAAACCAGTATGGTCAAAATCCCAAACATCAAAGTACTACAAAGAAGCCAAGCTTATGAACTAAAGCCAGCAAACATAGCAAGCAGTAAAAGTAAATAAAAGTAAAAAATAACTGAACATAGAAAATATACAGGAATGACTGAATATAAAAGGTAAATATGTACAAAAGCTGGTAAGATCAATCAGTCAATCACGACCAATCAAGACCTACGGCTTGCTATCATTAACTAACTAGGGTTATCATAATTCCTAGTTGCTACCATATGCACTTGAGATTTTTTGTGCAATCACATGCCCTACAGACTATCCATATTATCAAGACTGTATCACTATCCTTAATTAAACAAGTAGATTATATATATAAATACTTGTATTTGTAATGCAATGCTCGATGGTGTGCTGAAAGTGTGCCCTTCATAACGGTGTCACGCCCCAGTTCCATATATAAGGAACTGAACCACGTGGCATTGGCCCGCATGTACACTCTGATGGGCATCCCAATCTAATAGACCCGATTGAGTACACCTTAGCAGTAAAATACAATTATATAACCCAATATTAAAATATAAGCAATATAACTAATCTCATCCACAAACATAAGAATATGAAACATATAAAGAAAATAAGTCTACTAATGTGCAGAAAGAAAATAAGCCTGTAAATATATCATAATACAAATGGATAGAGTCACACGGGGACAAATGTCATGCCCCAGTCCCAAAATACCGAGGGACCAGATACGAGGCAATGGCCAGTAGCACACTCTAATGGACAACCCAATTTAATGGATCCACCAGGTTGCACTTAAGCTGTAAAACAAAGTCTACGACAATCATGGCATAACTAATCTCATCCACACAAGATATAAAATATGATCTACAGAATAATAAGGAATGTAAATCATCAGCTAGTCTCAACAAAATGCTTCGGAGAACAATCCGATAAATATCTAATACAATGGTTCAACAGACCAGAAAGTAAATGACTGAAATAAATAATAAATACTGAGCATGAAACATGGATGCTCAGGAGAAGTCTTCGGCTAACACCTTATCCTCGGATGGCGGTACAGCTCATGGATCAGCTCCTGCTCCGGTCCCGTATACCTCGGGATAGATCTCGTCCTCAAATCCTAGGGACATAATCCGGATCCAGGTCCTCAGGGGACATAGCAAGGTACAAGAAAGCTCATGCCAAAATAAATGCTGTGCAGAAAATAAATAGAATAAATAGGGCAAGTAAGTAACCATCTAAGTAAAAATGCAAGTGAGAGCATCACGAGTACTCAGGCTGATCCACTACAAGCTCTGTGTCGGGGAGCCGGTAGCGGTAATAACACGTAATATGCCTAGCTCTGCTACGAGAGTCTACGGCCTCACAATAGTAGTAGATATATATATGAAACAGCCAGTAGTCTGTATGTCTCTCCCAACCCAATGTAACCATGCATATCATGACCATAACGTCTCATGTCCATGTCAAGCGGGATCATAGCTAATGCAACAAGTCATAAAGTATCTATGAATATAGTATCTCTGTCAAGTATTGTATCCTATACAGAATCACCATGAATATCTCAGGAAGATCCTGTTTCTTGAATGGTGTCAAGTATCCTGGGTCATAGTGTACTTGGTAAGACAAGTACGAGAATATAAAGTGTCACGAATGTCCATCTCTAGATGACAATACACAACACCGCGTACGGTGTTGGCACCCGACTAATAATCGGACGCTAAGTAAGTCACACGGTCCTAGGTTGAGCATGCACAGCAATATAAATGAAGCAAGAAAAATATGTAACAATACTGCAGAGTTTGGCAAGGTACACTTGCCCGGGGTCCTGTTGCTGGTATGAATCAGAGTCCAAGTCACAGTCCAAATAGCCTATATATTACAAATTTATCACGTCAAAAGATAATTTATTTTAATTTATTTAATTCTGGAATAATTACTCTAAAATCTTATTTTAATCTTATAATTCTGATTTTTATGTTAATTCCTAAATTTTGTCCAAAGAAAATGAATTTTATCAACTCGAGACTCATGGCACGCAAATCGAGGCGATCTGTTGACCAAAAAGTCAACCGACACAAACTCGACTTTCATGCATGATTTCCTATATATTTCAGCATCAAAAACATACTGGAATTTACGGCTCGTCCGAATCCAAATTCGTTTGGGAATTATGGCACATACAAATTTTGTATTGTACACCAATGGTTAAATTCTAACCTAGAAGTTCTACAGAATTAACAGTATAAAAATACATCGAATTAAACTCTGGGAAAAACATATGTCAATGATCTCGACATTAGCTTTCCGAAACTTTAAACGGTTCATGATTCTGATTCCTGGTTCTCCCAAAATCGCAAAAACATTAAAACACGTCTATTTTCGGACATGCTGTGCTCTACGAATTTTCTAGAATTTAATACTCATAATTTTGTAAAAAAAATTATATAATCATAAAGCTAACCTCAATATCATTCTAACGCAAGAAACTAGGCCTCGTTTGGAGTCCGAAGCTATGTGCAATGGCTTCTGGAAGATGAAGTAACCCTAGATGGCAATTCTCCAAAATCTCTCTCTAAAAAATAATAGGATAATTAGGGTTATAATAATATATATATATATAGGGATGTTGAGAAGCTGAATGAAAGTTGATAGGGTGACACATGTCATAATTTGATTGGATGGTTTTGGTTATATTATTTATTTTTTTGATTTGCCTTTATCAAAATATTATTTAAGTCGTTTTAAATCTAAATAACTCAAAATAAACATTAAAAATAATCATAAAAGTCTGGAAAAATTATAAAAAATATATTTTGAACCTAAAAACCCTAGAAAAATATTTGGGATAATTATATATTCATAGATTTCCTACTATAATTAGGAGAAGCTCTAAAAATTAGTTTTGCCATAAAACTAAAAATAAATACTAACATTATTCCAAAAATTCTGAAATAATTCCAAAAAATATATAATAATATTATAAACCTTAGAAAATAACATGGGTCCATTCTATATTTCTGGGCTTGCACCATAAATTCTACAAGTCCTAAAAATTAGTTATTAGCCTAAATAACTCCCAATAAATACTAAAAATACTCAAAAAATTCCCAAAAACTTCTAGAAAATATATTTTATTATTTAGAACCTAAAATAAAAGTTTAGAATATTTTTAATAATATTTGAATCTAATAAATTCTTGAAAATCCTAGAAAATTACAAAAAATTGTAAAAAATTCAAATTAAAAATTTCTGAAAAATCAGGGGGTTACAATCTACCCAACTTATAAAAATTTCGTCCTCGAAATTAAAATTAAGCCATGGTAGAAGTCAAGGATGTTCTAAGATTTGCATTGGTTAAAATGCAAGGCTAGGTTTAACAGAGTGGACGATGTTGCACGTTGCACATTCTGAAAATCATGGAAGAAATTCACATGAGTGAAAATAGGTTTCTTCGTGTGTCATGTCCAATAGTGTGGACACCTAAATGCTCTTTTGCATAAAAGCGCCCAATAATTGAATCGTTGCACAAGGATGGAAATTGGAGGATGGGCATGTCTAGGACAAGGTGTGGAATTTATAGGAAAACAGTGACTAGGGAAGTGCTTCAATTATCGAAGCAATGGTAAGGCGCGCCAAGGGATACCATGTTGTAAAACTAAATAAAAAATGTCGTGTTCTATTCCTAAGTGGATTCGAGCTAGCCTCAGTCTCACTATCTAAGCCAAGTAGGTCTACTTCTTAGGTGAGGGGGTTTCACAATCCAGCCAACTTAAGACAATATCGTCTTCATAATTAAAATAAGGCATAATTTGTTAATCCTTCGTGTACATAAGGCAAGTCAATCGCAATCTCCTTGCGACAATTAAAATCCTAATCATATCCATTGCAATCACTTCTCGGTTAAGATGACCACTGATCCAATCAAATTTAACCTATGGTTATCTCTTCTCGCTTTTTTAAATTATCCATATCCAAATTTAAATTAAATCCATATATCATCTTCAAGATTTAAATACGCATATCAATTTTACCTCATGATCTTCAATTATCATAATCTTCTCTAGAAGTAATTCGAGTCCATTATTATTCCTATTTTCACTTATAAATTTTTGTATGCTTCAACTTCTTAAATTCCATTCATATCCTTAATATTTCAAATAGGTAGTCCAACCATCAAGTTTTTATTTTAACTCAAATCATCAAATTGAAAAAATAGTTTAAATACAGTCCACCATTATTCAAGTCTAAAATTCCATCTTTTTATCCTCTAAATTTCAAGTTGATGATTTTACCTTCATTGTTTAAATCATGTACTTAAGGTATAAATATCGGGTCCTCAATATCAATTCATTAATCCTCATCATCTTAGTCATTCTTCTAAAATTCTCAAAATTAAAATGGCTTGAACCTCTCCCAATTTAATATTACTCGATCACAATCTAAAAGAAATTTCTCTCGAGTTGACAATGCACTACTACCCAACTTAGAATTTACCCATCTATCACATAAGGCTATATACCTTAAGAGAATATTCCTTAATATGTTTACTCATGTCGTTCAATCCTCGAACTTTAATGCTGACCATATCACATATGATATGTCCTTAATTACGAAGAATGATCCTCAAGTATGTGATCGACCTATGGGGTATATCTAGTATTCTCTGTGTATCAATTTATACCAAGCACGAGGTTTCGTCTTTCCGAAATAAGAAAATACGGAGACCAACAATAAAGAGTTCAAGGGCAGCGTAAGAGAATAGAAGTATTAGGATCAAGGCGTTTAAAGAATTTCAATTGGGAATTGTCAAAGCAGTTATGGATTGAAATCCTATTTTGGTAATCCTTTGTTCGCCTGCTCGTATTAGTACAGTTATGTAACCGATACGATATGTCAGACATGTCTAGGGCAAGTATATCCGTCTACTAATCACTACATATCTCAATCTACGTAAGGTATTATTGTGAGGGCGAATCAAGCGCACTATGGTTGATCAGACCGTAATACACTGATTCTGAAATGTATTATTGTGGGCCTTCCCAATAATATATATGTCATGAACAAGCTCGATAAAGAATAAGCTTGCAAAACTAGGCTATAAAATAGCACAATAAGTCAAGGTAGTATATGAAATATAAGCACGCTAGATGATGATGAAAGGAGGTACAAATTATTCAAGTTCACAAAACGAACAAAAATGAGCAACAATAATAAAAGACTCTACAATCTCTACAGTTATCATACAACCTCCTTGTCTAAGTTGCTAGTCGACCCAATAGGGCATGAACCTCTAAATTCTATTGTCTGAATAAACACTGTCATCTTATGCTAGCATACAATTATTGCCATTCAGTTACACCGCCTTGATGGGTCAAGTGGACTATGTGGTACTAGTCTCAAGGGAAAGGAAATATAACTTGTATCGAGGTGGGGGTACAAATTACGTAATTTAACACTAAGGGATAATCATCGGGTCACAATCTACAAGATTAACTCAAACTTATCGAACTCTAACTACAAAACATAAAATTTTCAAATTCAAGACTACAACTATAATCCTAGCAAACTCTGCGTCCTTAACAAGGAATAAAATTACTTAGCCTACTATTAGAAGTGTCAGGTGGCACGAATTGAAAGACGGAGAAAAGAAGAACATATTTTAGTCGTTGCGCATTAGTGAACGTTAAGGTCGCAGACGAACAACGTATGAAATTAAAATATGAGGCTCTAGATAATATCATAGTTTCCTAAGGTGAAGGTGGCGAGCAATTCTCCGTGTTTGAGGTATGATCTCATGGAGAATGTCATACTCGTTGCTCTGGGCTTCCTGAGGTACTGTCTGCTAATATCACGACAAGAACCTATATCCTAACACTATCTCACTATGCACACTAGGTTCTGTTCTAACATTCGATCTCAGATTTCTATTGGTTCCTCAAAACTGGGGTCAACCACTAGGGTCAAACATTAGGGTCCAATCTCTAACTAGTTCTTAGCAGTGCCTATACTATTCTTAGGTCATTCATGACTATAACAAGAAATAATGGTAAATTATTCTATAGGTAAGGGACGCTGGGTTCATTAAGCGTTCTACTTAGGGGTGTGTCAATATCCTAGCTGTACTTTTAGTAGGAAGGTTACCCTACCTATCATTCTATCAACAGGGACTTCTATATTCTAGAAGAAAGCTTCACTCAAGGAACTAATAAGAAGGCACATGAATCAAGCAGGATGCAATTTTTCAAAGGAATAGATTGGAAGGAGGAGGAGAAGCCATAGTCAGTTATGGATGAGATCCTATAATCTAATCCTATTTTCAGGCTTGCTCGGTCCCTAAGTTGAAATCGAACAATTTTGTCGTGGACCTGCATGGGCCACCACAAAAACCATGTCACGTCCCAGTCCCAAAATACCGAGGGACCAGATACGAGGCAATGGCCAGCAACACACTCTAATGGACAATCCAATTTAATGGATCCACCAGGTTACACTTAAGCTGTAAAATAAAGTCTACGACAATCATGGCACAACTAATCTCATCCACACAAGATATAAAATATGATCCACAGAATAATAAGGAATGTAAATCATCAGTTAGTCTCAACAAAATGCTTCGGGGAACAACCCGATAAATATCTAATACAATGGTTCAACATACCAGAAAGTAAATGACTGAAATAAATAATAAATACTGAGCATGAAACATAGATGCTCAGGAGAAGTCTTCGGCTAACACCTCATCCTCGGATGGCGGTACAGCTCCTGGATCAGCTCCTGCTCCGGTCTCGTATACCTCGGGATAGATCTCGTCCTCAAATCCTGGGGACATAATCCGGATCCAGGTCCTCAAGGGACATAGCAAGGTACAAGAAAGCTCATGCCAAAATAAATGCAGTACAGAAAATAAATGGAATAAATAGGGCAAGTAAGTAACCATCTAAGTGAAAATGCAAGTGAGAGCATCATGAGTACTCAGGCTGATCCACTACAAGCTCTGTGTTGGGGAGCCGGTAGCGGTAATAACACGTAATGTGCCTAGCTCTGCTACGAGAGTCTACGGCCTCACAATAGTAGTAGATATATATATGAAATAGCATGTAGTCTGTGTGTCTCTCCTCACCCAATGTAACCACGCATATCATGACCATAACGTCTCATATCTATGTCAAGCGGGATCATAGCTAATGCAACAAGTCATAAAGTATCTATGAATATAGTATCTCTGTCAAGTCCTGTATCCTATACAGAATCACCATGAATATCTCAGGAAGATCCTGTTTCTTGAATGGTGTCAAGTATCCTGGGTCATAGTGTACTTGGTAAGACAAGTATGAGAATATAAAGTGTCACGAATGTCCATCTCTAGATGACAATACACAACACCGCGTACGGTGTTGGCACCTGACTAATAATCGGACGCTAAGTAAGTCACACGGTCCTAGGTTGAGCATGCACAGCTATATAAATGAAGCAAGGAAAATATGTAACAATACTGCAGAGTTTGGCAAGGTACACTTGCCTGGGGTCCTGTTGCTGGTATGAATCAGAGTCCAAGTCACAGTCCAAATAGCCTATGTATTATAAATTTATCACGTCAAAAGATAATTTATTTTAATTTATTTAATTCTGGAATAATTACTCTAAAATCCTATTTTAATCTTATTATTCTAATTTTTATGTTAATTCCTAAATTTTGTCCAAAGAAACTGAATTTTATCAACTCGAGACTCATGGCACGCAAATCGAGGCGATCTGTTGACCAAAAAGTCAACCGACACAAACTCGACTTTCATGCATGATTTCCTATAGATTTCAGCATCAAAAATATACTGGAACTTACGGCTCGTCCGAATTTAAATTCGTTTGGGAATTATGGCACATACAAATTTTGTATTGTACACCGATGGTTAAATTCTAACCTAGAAGTTCTACAGAATTAACAGTATGAAAATACATCGAATTAAACTCTGGAAAAAACATATGTCAATTATCTCGACATTAGCTTTCCAAAACTTTAAACGGTTCATGATTCTGATTCCTGGTTCTCCCGAAATCGCGAAAACATTGAAACACGTCTATTTTCGGACATACTGTGCTCTACGAATTTTCTAGAATTTAATACTCATAATTTTGTAAAACAAATTATATAATTAGAAAGCTAACCTCAATATCATTCTAACGCAAGAAACTAGGCCTCGTTTGGAGTCCGGAGCTATGCGCAATGACTTCTGGAAGATGAAGGAACCCTAGATGGCAATTCTCCAAAATCTCTCTCTCTAAAAAATAATGGGATAATTAGGGTTATAATAATATATATATATAGGGATATTGAGAGGCTGAATTAAAGTTGATAGGGTGACACGTGTCATTATTTGATTGGATAATTTTGGTTATATTATTTGTTTTTTTGATTTGCCTATATCAAAACATTATTTAAGTCGTTTTAAATCTAAATAACTCAAAATAAACATTAAGAATAATCATAAAAATCTGAAAAAAATTACAGAAAATATATTTTGAACCTAAAAACCCTAGAAAAATATTTGGGATAATTATATATTCATAGATTTCCTACTATAATTAGGAGAAGCTCTAAAAATTAGTTTTGCCATAAAACTAAAAATAAATACTAACATTATTCCAAAAATTCTAAAATAATTTCATAAAATATATAATAATATTATAAACCTTAGAAAATAATGTGGGTCCATTCTATATTTCTGGGTTTGCACCATAAATTCTACAAGTCCTAAAAATTAGTTATTAGCCTAAATAACTCCCAATAAATACTAAAAATACTCAAAAAATTCCCAAAAACTTCTAGAAAATATATTTTATTATTTAGAACCTAAAATAAAAGTTTAGGATATTTTTAATTATATTTGAATCTAAAATAAATTCTTGAAAATCCTAGAAAATTACAAAAAATTGTGAAAAATTCAAATTAAAAATTTCTGAAAAATCAGGGGGTTACATCAAACCAGCTAATACAAGTAATGAATGAAAGAAAGCAATAGGATAACTAGGGCCGATATCTGCTAACTAGATAATGATACTGGACCCAAGGTAAAAATACTACCGGTGATCAAGCGAAGTCCTCGGGAAGGATCTCGTCCTCTGCTACAAGTCCTGCTCTTGGATATACATCCGGTCCGTACTCCTCCGGGTAGTCCTGCTTGCCTATGCCTGGAAGGGAACCAGGTCCCCAGAGGGACGTAACAAGGTACAAAAATAGCATGCCATAGTAAAACAGAAAGAAAATATGTGATACGCCGATGTAATCTAGAATAACCACCTAAGTGAGACACAACTTGAAGACAATGTTCGACACGTGGGCTTTCCAAATATAAATCTGTAGCTCCGAGGCACAGAGACACACGGTGCGTACCCGTAGCTCCGAGCACAGAGATATACAGTAAGTACTACGACTCTGGATACATGATCTCTACGTAAATAAGGATATATATATATATATATATATATATATATATATATATATATATATATATATATATATATATATATATATATATATATATATATATATATATATTGCATGCGAAGTAGCCCAAGCGTCTACTAACTGTCTTCCCCTTCTAATGCGGTCATTGAGACACATCTGTAGTATAGTGCCCCACTCCACGTTGGCACTATGTACAAGAGATATCGGTTTGCTGACTCAAAAATATTATATTTCTTAAGACCTCCTTGTTGAACCAGGAGATGACTGATCTAGATGAGTGGACAGAACTTGGTTCTCTGATTCTTGCACGCCTTAATAATGAATCTGAGTTTTATAATGCCTGTTTCTAAGAAGATTACTATTTTTATTGCATAAATGATAGAATGAGAACCTGCCTGCCTAAAAGAGATAGAACCAATGCCATACTAAGTATAAGAAAGACATGTTGCATGCTAGTTACACTGACACAACTATCGAACGAACCTTGCTATGCTAAAGAAAGAGTAGAACTGCATGCTTAACTTGAAGATATAAATAGACCCGTGCCATGCTAGCTTAAATTAAAGATCGTTCATATATTTGCTTGTCATCGTGTATATATTTGCTTGTATTGGATGCCAAAGCTTGTTGGAATATATGCTTGTTTTGTTATAAGAGTAAAATAGCTTATCTTGTTAGAGAAGAGACTAGGAGCCCACCCTGATGTTTCGGTCATACGGGATCTAGGGGGTATGGCTATTAGATAAGAGATAGATGGATTAAAAGCTTGTATTTGTTATGTTGTGTTATTGAATGTGATATGCTTGTTATCGAGGAGGAGATGGAGGCTAAATGACAAGTTTGAGACTAATTGTGCGTCCTGAGCTCGGGACGTAGCTATTAGAATAGTGGATGGAGATTGATGGGGTGAGACTAATAGTGCATCCTGAAGTTTGGGTCCTACAGGTTCTAGGGGGATGTAGCTATTAGATGGAAGACGGTGCTTCTGTTGGGAAGAGTTTGAGTTAGAGAAGTTAGCTTGTTCATGGAGATAGTAGAATTCAGGTAGTTAGGGAGCATCCTAGGCTAGCCTTCTTGTATACCTAACTATTTGATACAGAGACGGACAGAAAAAGTGAACCATATATTTATATATGCATATATTTCTAACTTGTATATCTGCTGCAGGGGTAACCTTTCGGCAAGGGTAAGAAACACAAAGAGTTTATATATAGCCCGCTTGTTTATGATCATGTGTATCTTAGAGTTTATCTTATAGTGTTTCATGCATTTGCATCGGTCAAACAATGGCTATTAGTGCATGGATGAACTATGAGTCACAGCTGCTAATAACATCAGATAAAAGAGTCATTGGTTAGCTGGATTACCGCTACTAATCCTGGGTTTCTCGGGGATCGATATCTTACAGATAGTTCTACTTGTTTGCTTGTTTGAATGATAGTCCACTAAATGCTGCATTGTCCCTAGAGTCTTTGAGTATAGCTCACGAGATACGCTGCACACACCCCGATTGGTACATCGTGCTTGAACTGTTTGCCATATTTTCTTGGTTGTATTGAACTGAATTCTATTTTTAAAGATGTTTCCAAAAGAAGTAATATGACTCCGTTTCTGTACTGCATGTAACGAACCTAGGTAAAACTAGAAAGATCACTAGTAATAAAATATTTTATAACATAATTACTTAGTATTGCTTTTAGTGAATATTGTTTCTGTTCGTTGATTTTAGACTCACCAGTACTTTCTCCAAAGTGATAACCCACCAACAGTTTGCTTGTTCACTGGTGCTGGATCGTCCGAGGAAGCGATAGCCGTGCCTCATCCCCAGGACCCAAAAATCTGGTTTCGGTGCCTTGGGCCATATCGATTGCTTTGAGCTACTTTTGTATAGAGGGACAAAATATATGGAATGATGCCATTGTATTCATAGAACCTCGTGCCTTATGATTTGTGCCGTATACTCAGATGGATTATTTTTTGCAATACTGTCCCTCCGCTACGTACTCGATCAATTCGATGATAGCCACAACTTTAACGATGTTGCCTTGTGCAAACGCAACCCCAGGCTCATACAACATTACGCCTCGATGGAAATGATCATCCCGCGGGAGTGCTAGTACGGTGATTCGTGCCTAGCAGGGATGACCGATTCCTGCGGGAGATCGAGGCATAACATAATGGTATCATAGCAACTCGATCCTCTGGCCTTACGTCCATTTTGCTACTATTCTTAGATGATGATTCCTTGTGCATTGATATCGTTACTGAGTAGAGCGTTCCATACAATAAGTCCATAGATATTCTCAAAGTTGTGCAAAAGTTTTCTGGATTTGATTTTTTGCTTGAGAGTTGTACTTTCGTACTTGTGGTTTGCTAGAGTTTCGACTGGGGATGGTGATGGATGATGACTATCGCTGCTCTGGATATCGAATGTTTCTCCTTGAAGTTTTGAGGTCAAAACTTTTTATTGGTGGGTAAGTATGTACTGCCCCGCTTTGCGGTGGCACTTTATACAAGAGATATCAGTTTGCTGACTCAAAAATAATATCTTCTTTAAGAGCTCCTTATTGAACCAGGAGATGACTGATCTAGGTGTAAACCCCTAAATTTTTCAGGAATTTAAAAATAAATGTTCGGAATTTTTCTGGAATTTTCTATGATTTTTCAGGAATTAAAATAAATATTTTTTTGAATTAAATATTTTAAGTATTAAATTAAATATTAAAATATTATGAAAATAATATTTTTAGGTGTAAAATAAAATATTAGACATAGGGTAATTTTTCTGGAATTTATTGGACCCCAGAACTATTTTTAAAGACATAAAAACTAAGATTTTAATTAAACCAAAACAAACCGGTTTATTAAACCAAATTGAACCAAACCCTGACCCGAACCGAACCCTGAACCCAACCCAAACCTTAGCGGGTCGGGTCGGGTCTGAACCCAACCCAAAACCCGCTAAGACCCGACCCATTTGTTTCCTTGCTACAGTAAGAAAAATGTTTCGATTCCCAACCGCCGAGTCCCTCTAACTTCTCCGCTGACCGTTGCCGCGACCCTCCGGCGACCCAGCCGCCGTGCCCCCTCGTTTCGCCTCCCCAACGCCGGCCGACCACTTCGGTCCCACTCCCCGTAACCGTCGCGGCCTTCTCCTATATAATCCCACCCGCTCCCCTCGATCACCCTCAGCCGCCACCCGACGACGCCGAGCTTTCCCGCCTCCGACGATCCTTCGACTGAGCTCCCTCCAGCGTCTCTGTCATGTCCTTGCCGCCGCAGGCCAACCAAGCCGTCGTCGCCAGCAAGCCCCGCCGTCGAGGAGCACCACCACCTCGCCGTAGCCGCGTCGCGCTATCGCTGAAACGCAAAATTTAGTCGTTTCCGACGCCCTGCTCAGGTGAGGTTTTCTCTCTCCTTGTCCTCCAGTTTTTTGTTCTGTCTGTTGCTACGCGAACCCTGCGTGACCCTTCCAATACTCGTGCAACTCATTCGGGGTATCGCGTCCTGTGGCAATCGCAAACTGCGACGCAAAATCAGGAAAATAAATCCCTTTTTCTGAAAATTCAGAAAATGTCCCAAACTCCCCAGTTCGCGACCAATTTACGACTAACCCGTGTAATGTTTTCAAAATTGGTTTGAACAGTAAATTAGACCATATGACCAAGTTTTTAAATCCTATTTTAGGGTAATTTATCGTGCTGTAGTTTGTAATATTTTCGAGGGTGAAAATGATCAAAATATTGGTTTTTTAAATACCCTGATTTTCCAGGAACTGGGTGTGCCTCGCTAAACGGGACGACTTTGTCATGTGCGAACTTTACCAAAAGGTGCGCGCCGTTAATACAGAAGTGTGGTATTTCGTGAAAGTTGATTTGGATGTGCGTGCACATCGGAATCAACGCGTATCCGTCGACAATGCCCCATATCGGCCCTGTTCTGAAACTTGTTGTAACTTTGTGTGTGCTCGTTATTTTAAAATAAAACTTGCGCCATCGGACTCGTAGAATTTTTCTGGTCTTGTGACCCAAGTTTGGTTCGATTCTGATAACGTTAACAAAATCCCGTATCGTGGCCCCACGACTCTACTTGATGGGCGATTTTGTGATCGGCTCTCCGGAATCCAGTTTTGGATATTCCGTTGGATTCGAATTGTCGTTCTAGACTTGTGGACACTAAGTTTGACGAATTTGGAGAACATTGTCTCTGGCACATTTTTTGGTGCGAAGTTGGCCACATGTGGACCCCGCTTTGACCAGAAACTGTCACTTTTGCCCCTGAGTCCAAATTGGACTTATAGACAGACAATTCTAGCTATTTGATGTCTTGTGAACCTGATGGTAATGTTTATTTCAGCATTCGGAGGAGTACCTGCAAATCCCGCTGATACCAGAACAGCAGTTAGAGCCAGAACCCCAGGCAAGTGTACCTTGCCATACTTACAGTAAATTGATTCATATTATTCTCTTGTTCTATTTCTGTGATATATATGTTCAACCTAGGACCATGTGACACTACTTAACATCCGAACAAGATTCGGGTCGTATGCGGAGTTGTGTAACGTCACCTAGAGATGGATATCGAGACCCTATACATTTTTCGTGCTTGAATCATCAAGTACGTCATACCATAGGACACCTGACACTGTTCATGAGACATAATCTTTCTGAGATATTCATGGTGATTCTGTATAGGTTACATGATTCGTGACATAGATATTGCATGTGCTTAAATATCATTATGACTTGCTGCATTAGATATGATCTTGCGTGACATGGACATGAGATATCGTGGACATGAGACGTGTGATTACATTGGGTGGGGAGAGACACACAGGCTACAGGCTGATTTTATATATAAATTTATTATGGTGCCGTAGGCCCAATACATAGTAAATTATATAGTATAATTATATAGTATATCTGCTACAGGCTCTCCGACACCGAGCTTGTAGTGGTCTCAGCCTGAGTTCTAGTGATGCTCTTATCTTGCATATCACTTAGCTAGTTATATAGTTTACCCTATTTGATTCATTTATTGTATTGTATTCATTATGGCTTGAGTTATTTTTGTACCTTGCTATGTCCCCTAAGGAGCTGGATCCAGATTATGTCCCCAGGTTTAGCAGAAGAGATCTACCCCGAGGTATACGGAACAGGAGCAGGCACTGGAGCAGTACCAGAACCAGAAGACAAGGTGATCGCTGAGGTTTTCTCCTGAGTATCTGGTTATTATACTCAGTTATTTCTATTATTAGACTCTTATTTCCTGTCTAATGAATTGATGTATCAGACATATTATCGGGTTGTTCCCTGAGACATATTTTATTGAGACTTGATATTGATTTATATTTCATATTGCTGTATTTATTTATATGGATGAGATTAGTAGTATAGACCCTTATTGTTGTTTTACAGCTTAAGTACACCCTGATGGGTCCATTAAATTGGATTTGCCCATCGGTGTGTGCTGCTGGCCATTGCCACGTGTCTAGTCCCTCGATATTTAGGGACTGGGGCGTGACATAATTTTTGTGGTGGCCCATGCAGGTCTACGACTAAATTGCCTCGGTTTTAACTTAGGAACTGAGCAATCCTGCAATAAGGATAGGATAAGTTATAGGATCTCATCTACTTGCTTGAATCGTTCTTCCTCTCAATCTCAGATTCAAATTAATTCCTTGACTTGCATCCTGCCTTGATTCTCCTGTGCGCCTCTTATTGTTTATTTTGGATGCAGAGTAATGGATCCACGAGCAAATAATGAGACTCCTACAGGATCACCATGAGGTGCTGTGGTAACCAACAAAGATAAAGTAACACTAGTGGATGGAGGTCAATCAGCTCAACAACGCAGTCAAGCAAATCAGCATGCCTCGAGAATCCAGCAAGATGACATTCCACCATCAACGCAATTCACTCCACCAATGCCCGTATTCCCATAAGGGCAGGCTATGGAAGGGTCATCAAATATTACAAATGATCTACGCAATGATGCAAGCTCAACAGCAGATTCAATAAGAGGCTCTGTGAAACAGTATAGTGACCGCACTGGAGCAGACGAATCTACCAGTACGATGGCCAACGACGGGCTCTATCACCGATTTTTGCCAGCTGAAGCCCCACACCTTTTCTGGCAAGAAGGAGCCCACTAAAGTTCATGAGTGGCTCACAAACACTCAACACCAATTAGAAGCAGCTGAGCTTCCAAGGAAATATTGGATGACTGCCATCAGAATGCAGTTGACGGACAATGCACATCACTGGTGGCTATCTGAGGAGACACGGCTCGGACCAGATCGAGTCACTTGGGAAGAGTTTTTCAGACTCTTTCAGTAGATGTACATTCCAGCTATTGCTCGGTCAAAACTTTGGGACAAGTTCAATCGCCTCACTCAAGACAGTATGATAGTGGAAGAATACAACGCGGAGTTCATTCATCTGAGTCATTTTGCCCCTACCTTGATTCTGACAAAAGAAGAGAAGGCTGAGAAGTTCTTCGAAGGACTTAACTTTGAGCTACAGAGACAGATTGGCTCTTTTGTACCTAATTCTTACTCGGACGTCCTTGCTGCAGCACGACGCATTGAGCGCATCACCAGGAGAGAGTCCAGCCTAAAGTGGCCTTTCGCATCAGCACTAGCCTGAGCACCACAGAGAGAAGCTACAAAGAGATCTAACATACACCAGCCACCCAGAGCATCTCCGTAGATACTACCTACATGTCAATACTGTGGTAAGGTAGGCCATATTGAGAGGGAATGCAGACGCAAGTTGGGATTATGATTGATTTGCGGATTCAACCAACACTTAGCCAAGGATTATCCTGAGCATCGAGAGGGAGCACTAATGTTAAACAGACAAGCTTTACCAGCACCAAGGCCAGTCTATCCAGCATTGGGAGTACCACAGACAGGAGGTGGAGGAGTCAGACCACTAGTCCCAGGAGGGTATCAGCCGAGGCCACCCTTGGCACCACAAGTAGCACTCTTCCAGCAGGCCCAGTAGCAGTAGAGGAATCCACCACAAGGACGCGGACAAGATTTTGCGATGACCTTGGAGGACATGCAGACTCGTAGAGTAGCAAATGCGTGTAAGTTATTCATAGATGCATTGCTTTAGCACGTACCTGTTATTTCATGACCTAAGCCTTAAACTAGTATTTTGAACTTATTAATAATTGATAACCTAGTTTTTCTAAAAACTGTAGTTTTTCTTGCTCTAACCAGATTTCCTTTACCCTTGAATTTACATAACTTTCATTGCTTAGGGAAATAATGTTTTTCTTTCCTAGGTGTTTTGCTTAACCCTCATCCTTTGATTCTCCTTGATCATGATTCTTTGATTGTGTCGTACTTCAAACCTATTTTGCAAACTATGTCATCTCTTTTGACCGGTTGTGTTTTATTATTCTTTAATTGCGAGGACGCAATCCTCTTAAGGGGGTAGATTGTAAACCCCTAGATTTTCAGGAATTTAAAAATAAATATTCGAAATTTTTCTGGATTTTTTTGTGATTTTTCAGGAAATAAAATAAATGTTTTTCTGAATTAAATATTTTTATGTATTAAAATAAATATTAAAATATTATGAAAATAATATTTTTGGGTGTAAAATAAAATATTAGACATAGGGTAATTTTTCTGAAATTTATTGGACCCGAAACTATTTTTAAAGACATAAAAACTAAGATTTTAATTAAACAAAAACAAACCGGTTTATTAAACCAAATTGAACCAAACCCTGACCCGAACCGAACCCTGAACCCAACCCAAACCTTAGCGGGTCAGGTCGGGTCTGAACCCAACCCGAAACCCGCTAAGACCCGACCCATTTGTTTCCTTGCTACAGTAACAAAAATGTTTCGATTCCCAACCGCCGAGTCCCTCCGACTTCTCCGCCGACCGTTGCCGCGACACTCCGGCGACCCAGCCACCGCGACCCCTCGGTTCACATCCCCAACGTCGGCTGACCACTCTGGTCCCCCTCCCCGTTACCGTCGTGGCCTTCTCCTATATAAACCCACCCGCTCCCCTCGATCACCCTCAGCCACCACCCGATGACGCCGAGCTTCCCCGCCTCCGACGATCCTCTGACCGAGCTCCCTCCAGCGTCTCCACCTTGCCCTCGCCGCCGCAGGCCAACCAAGCCTCCGCCAACAGCAAGCCCCGCCGTCGAGGAGCACCACCACCTCGCCGTAGCCGCGTCGCGTTATCACGAAAATGCGGAATTTAGTCGTTTCCGATGCCTTGCTCAGGTAAGGTTTTCTCTCTCCTCATCCTCCAGTTTTTTGTTCTTTCTATTGCTACGCGAACCCTGTGTGACCCTCTCGATACCCGTGCAACTCGTTTGGGGTATCGCGTCCTGTGGCGATCGCAAACTGCGACGCAAAATCAGAAAAATAAACCTTTTTTTTAAAATTCAGAAAATGTCCTGAACTTTCCAGTTCGCGACCATTTTGCGACTAACCTGTGTAATATTTTCAAAATTGGTTTAAACAGTAAATTAGACCATATGACCAAGTTTGTAAACCCTATTTTAATGTAATTTATCGTGCTGTAGTTTGTGATATTTTCGAGGGTAAAAATGACCAAAATATTGGTTATTTAAATATCCTAATTTTCCCAGAACTGGGTGTATCCTACTAAACGGGATAACTTGGTCGTGTGCGGACTTCACCGAAAGGTGCACGCCGTTAATACGGACGTGTAGGATTTTACGAAAGTTGATTTGGATGTACACACCGGAATCAACGCGTATCCATCGACAACGTCCCATATCGGCCCTGTTCTGAAACTCGTTGTAACTTCGTGTGTGCTCATCATTTTGAAACGAAACTTCTGCCATCGGACTCGTAGCATTTTTTTGGTCCCGTGACACAAGTTTGGTTCGATTCTGAGAACGTTGACAAAATCTCGTATCGTGGGCCCCACGGCTCTACTTGACGGGCTATTTTGTGATCGGCTCACCGGAATCCAGTTATGGATATTCCGTTGGGTTCGTATCATCGTTCTGAACTTGTGGACATTAATTTTGACAAATTTGGAGAATATTGTCTCTGGCACGTTTTTTGGTGCGAAGCTGGCCACTTGTGGACCCCGCTTTGACCAAAAACTGTCACTTTTGCCCCTGAGTCCAAATTGGACTTATGGACAGACAATTCTAGCTATTTGATGTCTTATGAAGCTAATAGTAATATTTATTTCAGCATTCGGAGGAGTACCTGCAAATCCTGCTGATACCAGAGCAGAAGTTGGAGCCAGAACCCCAGGCAAGTGTAACTTGTCATACTTGCAGTAAATTGATTCATATTATTCTCTTGTTCTATTTCTATGATATATATGTTCAACCTAGGATCGTGTGACACTAATTAACGTTCGAACAAGATTCGGGTGTCAACGCCGTACGCGGAGTTGTGTAACGTCACCTAGAGATGGATATCGAGACCCTATACATTTTTCGTGCTTGCATCATCAAGTACGTCATACCATAGGACACCAGACACTGTTCATGAGACAAAATCTTTCTGAGATATTCATGGTGATTCTGTATAGATTATATGATTCGTGACATAGATATTGCATGTGCTTAACTATCATTATGACTTGCGGCATTAGATATGATCTTGCGTGACATGGACATGAGATATCGTAGACATGAGACGTGTGATTACATTGGGTAGGAAGAGACACACAGGCTACAGGCTGATTTTATATATAAATTTATTATGGTGCCGTAGGCCCAATACATAGTAAATTATATAGTATAATTATATAGTATATCTGCTACAGGCTCCCCGACACCGAGCTTGTAGTGGTCTCAGCCTGAGTTCTAGTGATGCTCTCATCTTGCATATTACTTAGCTGGTTATATAGTTTACCATATTTGATTCATTTATTGCACTGCATTCATTATGGCTTGAGTTATTCTTGTACCTTGCTATGTCCCCTGAGGACCTGGATCCAAATTATGTCCCCAGGTTTAGCAGAAGAGATCTACCCCGAGGTGTACGGAACAGGAGCAGGCACTGGAGCAGTACCAGAACCAAAAAATAAGGTGATCGTTGAGGATTTCTCCTGAGTATCTGGTTATTATACTCAGTTATTTTTATTGTTAGACTCTTATTTCCTTTCTAATGAATTGATGTATCAGACATATTATCGGGTTGTTCCCCGAGATATATTTTATTGAGACTTGATGTTGATTTATATTTTATATTGCTGTATTTATTTTCTGTAGATGAGATTAGTAGTATAGACCCTTACTGTTGTTTTACAGCTTAAGTATACCCTGATGGGTCCATTAAATTGGGTTTGCCCATCGGAGTGTGTTGATGGCCATTGCCACGTATCTAGTCCCTTGATATTTTGGGACTGGGGCGTGACACTAGGTGAGTGGGCAGAACTTCGTTCTCTGATTCTTGCACGCCTTAATAATAAATCTGAGTTTTATAATGCCTATTGCTAAGAAGATTATTGTTTCTGTTGCATGAATGATAGAACGAGAACCTGCCTGCCTAAAAGAGATAGAACTATTGCCATGCTTAGTATAAGAAAGGCATGTTGCATGCTAGTTATACTAACACAGCTATCGAACGAACCTTGCCATGCTAAGGAAATAGTAGAACTACATGCTTAACTTGAAGAGATAAATAGACCCGTGCCATGCTAGCTTAAATTAAAGATCGTTCATATGTTTGCTTGTCATCATGTATATAATAGCTTGTCTTGGATGCCAAAGTTTGTTGGAATGTATGCTTATTTTGTTATAAGAGTAAAATGGCTTGTCTTATTAGAGAAGAGACTAGTAGCCCGCCCTGATGTTTCGGTCCTACGGGATCTAGGGTGTTGCGGCTATTAGATAAGAGATAGATGGATCAAAATCTTGTATTTGTCACGTTGTGTTATTGAATGTGATATGCTTGTTATCAAGGTGCTTATGGGGGATGGAGGCTATACGACTTGTTGGAGACTAATAATGCTCCCTGAGCTTGGGACGTGGCTATTAGAATGGTGGATGGAGATTGATGGGGTGAGACTAATAGTGCGTCCTGAAGTTTTGGTCCTATTGGATCTAGGGGGACGTAGCTATTAGATGGGAGGCAGTGCTTCTATTAGAAAGAGTTTGAGTTAGAGAAGTTAGTTTGTTTATGGAGATAGCTGCATTCAGGTAGTTAGGGAGCATTCTAGGCTAGCCTTCTTACATACCTAACTGTTTGATGCAGAGACGGACAGGAAAAAAGAATCATATGTTTATATATGCATATGTTTCTAACTTGTATGTCTGCTGCAGGGATAACCGTTTGGCAAGGGTAAGAAACACAAATAGTTTATATATAGCCCGCTTGTTCATGATCATATGTATCTTAGAGTTTATCTGATAGTATTTCATGTATTTACATCGGTCGGACAATGGATATTAGTGCAGAGCTGAACCACGAGTCATAGCTGCTAATAGCATCATATAAAAGATTCATTGGTTAGCTGGATTACCGCTACTGATCCTGAGTTTCTCGGAGACTGACATCTTACAGATAGTTTTACTTGTTTGCTTGTTTGAATGATAGTCTATTAAATGCTGCATTGTCTCTAGAGTATTTGAGTATAGTTCACGAGACATACTGCGCACACCCTAATTGGTACATCATGCTTGAACTGTTTAATTTTTTTGCTTGGTTGTATTGAACTGAATTCTGTTTTCAATGATGTTTCCAAAAGAAGTAATATGACTCTGTTCCTATACTAATTGTAATAAACCTAGGTAAAACTAGAAAGATCACTAGTAATAAAATATTTTATAACATAATTACTTAGTGTTAGTTTTAGTGAATGTTGCTTCTGTTCGTTGATTTTAGACTCACCAGTACTTTCTCCAAAGTATTGACCCACCAACAGTTTGCTTGTTTGCAGGTGTTGGATCGTCCGAGTAAGCGATAGCCGTGCCTCATCCCCAGGACCCAAAAATTTGGTTTCGATGCCTTGAGCCATATCGATTGCTTTGAGCTGCTTTTGTATAGAGGGACAAAATATATAGAACGATGCCATTGTATTCAGAGAACCTCTGCCTTATAATTTGTCCAGTATACTCAGATAGATTATTGTTTGCAACACTGTCCCTCCACTGCGTACTCGATCGATTCGATAATAGCCACAACTTTAACGATGTTGCCTTGTGCTGGCACAACCCCAGGCTCGCATGATATCATGCCTCGATGGAAATGATTGTCCCAATGGAGCGCTTGCGCGGTGATTCGTGCCTAGCAGGGACGACCAGTTCCTGCGGGAGATCGGGGTGTGACATGCAACTCGCTGAGCTTGAACCTCTATCTAAACAGTCTCGTTATACTGAAGTAACTAGCACCAATCACGATCCTATAGTCATCACAGGTTTCGGTCATGCTGACACTATCAGGATACATGAAGTCTAGCACGATGGCAGTGTCTGAATGTGTCATAGGACTTTGATGTAACCAAGTAGGTACATAAAGGTATCGAAAAACATCTAATAATTGATACTAGACGTTACCGATAAACGTCTGCACCCGGATATGACCCGGATACTAAGTAACAATTTTGATCTAATGCGCACACAATATATAGATGAAATAAATAAGTAAAACTGAAAATGAGTTACAATATGACAAGGTACATTTGCCTAGATCCGAATGCTGAAGGCGATGCTCCAATACAACGTCCAAGTTCGAGGATCCTAAAGTACCAAGAGGTGAAGTAAAACTAATTAATAATTTAGCTCGAAACTGTCTTAATGAAGATATGTTATCATGAACTAACATAGGTTTTTGTCTTAGTTACAAAACTCACGACTAATGGTACTAACTAGAGGGTTAACCAAAGTTGACTAGGAAAATATTGCATCAAGTACGAAATCACCAAAATGCATAACGTCCATAATACTAGTATTCATCAATTGTTGATTCGGTCATCTGCAAATAGTGTTTATCCTCGACCCATGCCATCCATGTAATCATAGACATAAGTGCATAAATCCCAAATTAGTTGTCACCCCTAAATATACATAATGATCACATCCTCATCCTCAATCATACCATCATTACTACCTAATAAAATTATATTGGCACAACACCATCAAGTCTACACATGCATAATACTCAAATCTAAAATTATATTCTAATTATGTCATGATCCCAAACACTAAACCAATAACGTTTATCATGTTTACATTCCTCAAATATGTATTTAATTAAACATGGGCTAATCATCAATCCAAACTTTCATAACTCACTATATAATGCACATTAATCAAATCATGTATACGACCTAGCATGACATCCATCTATTTTTAGAACATAATTATATCACCCTCACACATTCACACATACATAAAGCCCTAGGCATTGATGTTAATAAATGTAAAAATAATCTAACTAGGATCATTTAACCAGATTTTACAAGTATTACTCAATGGAACATAGAGCCTAACTACGCATCAAGAGTAAATAAGAAGAAATAAATAAAGAAGAAGAAAAAGTGGTAACAAAGGGGATGGTGGCTGTTGGTGGGGGCAGCGGTGTTGCTGCGGCTGCTGTCGTTGTAAGAGGGGAGGTGACTATGGTGGTGATGATGGTGATGACAGTGGTGGTGGTAGTGGTGCTCGGTGGCGGCAGTGGTGGTGGTGATGGTGATGACAGTGGTGGTGGTAGTGGTGCTCGGTGGTGGCAGTGGTGGTGGTGATGACAGTGGTGGTAGTAGTGCTCAGTGGTGGTAGTGGTGGTGGTGGTGATGACAGTGGTGGTGGTAGTGGTGCTCGGTGGTGGTGGTGGTATTGGCTGAAGGGAGGAGGAGGAGGTGGTGATGACGGGTTAGGGTTTCCCAGGAGAGGTGAGCAAGAAGAAGAAGAAGAATGGGAAGAAAAAAGAAGAAGAAGAAGAATGTGTTCGGCTGTGAGAAGAGGAAGGGGAGTGAGGAGAGAGAGGGTTTCCTTGGGGTTAGGGCCGGCCTAGGGATGAGGGTGTATGTATCCTAAAATAGGGGGAATGGGTGGTTGTGATTGATGAATGAAAGAATCAATAGCTAGGATTAAGTGTGAGTTGATAAGGATGAATAGTATCATGCAAAGAGAGGGAGAGGGAGAGAGAGAGAGAGAGAGAGAGAGAGAGAGAGAGAGAGAGATGACTGGTCACATGACCCAAGGGGGTTCTTCATTTGGTTTGCACCAAAAGAAGGTTGACACCTTGCATTACTTTTGTATTTGGGTCCCTTAAAGTTTGGGATTTACAAATGAAGGAAAACGAGTGAGAATTTGATATAGGAAAATGGTATTTGGTATTTTGTAGGATAGAGAGAGTGTTGGGTATTTTGTTTGAGCCTCATGATTGGGTGTGAGGGTTTAGTTGGGATTAAGTTAAGTCGATTCTACCAAATTAAATAATTATTGTGTCATAGGTGTTCTTAAATAAAATAGGAGTACATAGGATTTTAATTGGGAGTGACATAAATATCATAGACATTGTAGGCTTAGTATTAGTCTTGGACCCTTTAATTGGTTAGGCGAAATAGGTTGAGTTTGTGTCCCCAAATTGATAGCAACAACATAGGTACAAGGCATAGAATTAAAGAATTAATTTTTGTGACTAGAAAGTTATACAATTAAATTAGAGCACAAGGGAGTATGTTTTTAAGTGACAAAAATGTCTAGTGCCTAGGTTGGCTCGTCAAGTCAAAGTAAAAAAATTGTTGGAAAGTAAAGGCTGTTGTTGTGCTCCAAATATTGTAGTAACGGTTAGGTGCACGAAGAGTTAAATTAAAGAACCAGTTCTGATAATCCCTAATTTTTAATTCTTAAATGACCTGAAGCTAAGCCAAAATTCTTACCATACCCAGTCTACCTAAAAAAATTATTGGGGGGGTTTACATCCTTCCCAACTTAGAAGAATTTTGTCCCCGAAATTAAAAGTAAAGCACGAATAAGCGTTACAAGAATTAAAAAGTTAACAGATAATTAAAACGCTGTCGAATGGAATCCTCGTACTCCCAGGTAGACTCGTCCGACGAATGATGCTTCCATGCAACCCTGACCAGTCGAATAGACTGCCCCCTCAAAACTTTTTTAATGCGATCCAGTATCCCTACTGGCTACTCCACATATAATAAACTGGGCACGATTATAATCTCTGAATGATCTAGCACATGGCTAGGGTCTGCTACGTATCTTCTCAACTGTGATATGTGAAATACGTCATGCACGCCTTCTAATGACAAAGGCAATGCAAGACGATAAGCCACTTCGCCAACACGCTCCAAGATGTCAAAAGGTCTGATGTACCTCGGACTCTGTTTGCCTCTGCCCCCAAATCTGATGGTACCATGAGTAGGCAATATCTTCAAAAATACATGATCACCTTCCTTGAATTTCAAAGGTCTGTGGTGCGCATCTGTCCAATGCTTCTGTCTGTCCTGTGCTGCACGGAGATGGCTCTGAATCTGCTTTACTTTCTCTACTGTCTAAGTCACCAACTCTGGACCCAGTATCTAACGTTCTCCTACGTTACTCTAACACACTGGAGGCCTGCATTTCCTGTCGTACAGTGCCTCAAACGATGCCATCTGGATTCTTACTTGGTAGCTGTTGTAGGAGAATTCCACCAAGTGTAGATGGTCCTTCCATGATCCTCCAAAGTCGATCATGCACGCTCTCAACATATCCTCTAGTATCTGAATCATTCGCTCTGACTGACCATCTCTCTGTGGATGATATGCAGTGCTGAACTTAAGGCAAGTTTCTAGACTTTTCTGCATACTCCGCTAGAAATATGATGTGAATCTGGAATCATGATCCGATACATTGCTGACAGGCACTCCATATAGTTGTACTATCTGCCTTATGTACATGTCAGCCAATATCTCCGTAGACTACCTAACTCTGAAGGGCAAGAATTGCGCTGACTTGGTGAGTCGATCCACGATAACCCAGACTGTGTCCTTCCTGCCAGGGGTCCTCAAAAATCTTTTGAGGAAGTCTATGGTAATGTGCTCCCACTTCCATTCAGGAATAAGAAGCGGCTGTAATAGTCCTACAGTCCTCTGATGTTCAGCCTTAACTTGCTGACAGACCAAATATCTTGCCATAAATCTCGCAATCTTCCTCTTCATCCCATGCCACCAGTAGTGTTGTCTCAAATCTCGGTACATCTTTGTACCCCCGGGATGAACAGAATAAATTAAACTATGGGCCTCTGTTATCAACTCCTGGCGTAGCTCGCCACTCGGAACATATAGGCGATCTCCACACCTCAATGTTCCATCCTCGTGAATCGGGAGTCCCGTCTGCATATCGACCTCTATCCTCTCTCGCAGTCGCAGGAATCTCGTATCGGTAGGCAAGGGTGCCTTGATCCTCTCAACCAATGTAGACTGAACCTCTAGACTGGCCAATTGTCCATCCATGCCTGGTAATACAACCTCTAACCCGAGCTCCTGAAGATCCTCTAACAAATGGCGTTGAGTCATTAAAAAGTATGCCATGGGCTTCCTGCTTAAGGCAGCTGCTATAATATTTTCCTTGCCAGGGTGGTACTATAACTTGATATCATAGTCTGTAATCAACTCTATCCAACGTCTGTCTCATGTTTAGCTCCTTCTGAGTGTAGTCATACTTTAGACTTTTGTGATCTGTGTAAATCTTAACCCGATCTCCATAAAAGTAGTACCGCCATAGCCTTAGTGCAAATATTACCGCAGCTAGCTCTAGATCATGTGTCGGATAATTCTTCTCATGAACCCTCAGCTGTCTCGATGCGTAATCTATCACCTTGTTGTGCTGTATCAGTACACATTCTAGTCCGCTCCAAGATGCATCGCTATACACCATAAATCCTCCAGATCCAGAAGGAAGTGGCAGGATCGGTGCTATCGTCAGACGCTTCTTTGACTATGGAAAGCTGTTTGACACTCCTCAATCCAGATAAACTTCTTGCCTTTATGCGTGAACCATGTCATAGGCGCAGCGATCCTCGAGAAGTTTTCTACGAACCTTCAATAATATCCGGCAAGTCCGAGAAAACTTCTAACCTCCGTAACTTATGTAGGGGTAGGCCACTGTCCACTACGACGATCTTCTCTGGCTCAAATGATAGTCCATCTCCAGTGATTATGTAACCAAGGAATGATACCCTATCCAAGCAGAACTCGCACTTGCTGAGCTTGGCATACAACCTCTCCTACCCTAACGTCTCCAACATGATCCTGAGATGCTCCTCGTGCTCATCCTGGCTCTTGGAGTACACCAAGATGTCATCGATAAATACCACCACGAACTTATCCAAGTACTGGTAAAAAACCTTATTCATCAGGCTCATAAACACAGCTGGCGCGTTGGTTAAACCAAATGGCATAACTAAAAACTCATAGTGCCCGTACTTTATCCGAAAAGCTATCTTCGAAATGTCCTCCTTTCTCACCTTGATCCGATGATAGCCAGATATGAGATCGATCTTCGAGAATATACATGTGCCACTCAGCTGATCAAATAAATTATTAATGTGCAGTAGAGAGTACTTGTTCTTTATTGTTACATCATTTAGTGCCCTGTAATCGATACACAAACGTACTGTCTCGTCCTTCTTTGGCACAAATAAGATGGGTGTTCCCCATGGAGAAATACTAACCCGAATGAAACCCTTGTCTAAGAGATCATCTACCTGGACCTTCAACTCAACCAACTCTTTTGGTACTAGTCTGTAGACGGAGGATGTAACTGGCTCGGCTCTGGGAGTTAACTCTATAGTAAACTCTATCTCTCTGTTAGGTGGCAGGCCTAAAAGATTCTCGAAAAATATATCCACAAACTCTGATATAATATGGGGGTACACTGGTTCATCTTCTGTATTTTGTGATACGAAGGTAGGTTGGACACCATGCTCTCGGGCTCCTCGAAGAAACTCAAACTCAGGGTGATCCGGTGGTCTAAATATAACACACCCAAGTCGGCAATCTAGCATCGCATGGTATTGGCTCAACCAATCCATGCTTAGGATAATGTCATAGTCTGGCATGGAGAAGAATAAAAATCGGGCACGCATCTCTCGCCTGCAAACAACTATTGAACAAGATCTACAAGTATCGCTAGCTGGTACTATTCTACCTCCTGTAAGAATCTTCTTAATCTTCGGAAGGGGTGCAGTTGCTATTCTATGGGTGGCCACGAAACTAGCATCTATGAAAGAGTGTGTGGCACCAGAATCAAATACTACTACTACTTGTAATGAAGCTACAAATTAATACCTATGATCACCTCTCCAGCGGTATCTGCCTCCTCAATGGTCATCGTAAATACCTGGCCCTGTCGCGATACTGGTACCCTCGGCTGCTGTAGAGCCTGATGGAAACGAACTTCCTGTGGGGCCAAGGGTGGCCTCCTTTGAATTCCTCCTGGTACTGGTGGTCGTATCACCCCAACTCCTGCGTAGGGCGGCCTCGGTCATGGAAAGATTGGCCAAGGAGGCTGCTGGTTGGGCCTCGGTGCTGGTTAGGCTGGTCGATGAACCATCGGTACTGGAACCCTCTGCTCTGGGAAATCCCTGACTACATGCTGGTCAGATCCACATCTCATGCATACTCCCAATCTCTGTCTATAATCCCTCAATATGTGTCCCCTCTTGTCGCAGTAATGGCAAGTGAGAATCACTGGTCCTTGCAAGGGTGTTGTTCTTTGCTGTTATGGTACCATGGAACGTTTCGTAGGTCCTCCCTGTGGTACTCGAACTGACGATGATGATGCATAGGAGCACTTCAGACTAGCCTCCATCTTGTTGATACGATCCTGGCGTTGGGCTGCTAACAGAACCTCAGAGTAGGAGGTGGGGACTATAGATCCGATAAACCTCTGTGTCTCAAAACTCAGGCATTCGTAGAACTTTTCGGCCTTCTTCTTCTCAGTCGGAATCAATTACGGGACAAAATGGCTCAAGTGGAGGAACTTAACATTGTACTCCTCAATGGTCGAACTGCCCTACATGGGGTTTTGGAACCTGTCCCGAAGTTTCGCACTGGCAGTGGAAGGAATAAACATCTCCTTGAAGAGCCTAGAGAACTCCTCCCAATGACCCGATTGGGCCTAAATGCTCCTCCTCTGAAAGATATCAGTGATGAGCGTTCCCGGTAAGCTGCATCCTGACAGCGGTTATCCATCTATCTCTCGGGAGATCGGTGGCCTCAAACTAGTGTTGAATATTGGTAAGCCATGCATGTACCTCCGTCGGCTCCTCCATGCCAGCAAATGGAAGTGGTATCATACGACGAAAGTCTATGACAGACACCATTATCGACTGACGAGCTGGTGGTGGCGCCTGTCCTAAAGTTGTCACAATACTCTCTCTCAAAGACTCAGCTTAGCGCTGTTGGGCCTGCATCATAGCATAGATCATGTGGAATATCTGTGGCCCATCCATGGGTTGCCCTGGTGGGAAGGGCATGTATGGCATCTGTGGGAGAATTAGAGGTGGTGGGGGCAACTGTTGCTCCTCATATCTCGCGGCCCGCTGGCCCTCATGATTTGCCTGGTATGGAGATTGGTGCCCATCTTGAGGCACCTCTGGCTGCCCAGATGACTGTCCCTGGGGAGCTGGGGTCAACAGAAGAACCTGCCCCAGTGCTGGTTCCCCAGATGACCCGGCGTCATGGGGAACATCGCCCGGCTGTGCGACACGGCCACTACAGAGATTCATAACTCTGAAAAAAGTCATGTTTAAGATTAGCATTTTAGAATTAAATAAGATGCAAATTAGTAAAATAAAATCGAAATAGAGGTGTTATGTGAAGTACTCAAGCATATAAATGAGATCCCAATACCTATTCCTAATTGCAGGCTTGCTTGGCACAGTTAGGTAACCAAGACGATTTAAATCGGACCTGCATGGGCCACCACAAAAATTATGTCACGTCCCAGTTCCAAATATAAGAAACTGAGCCACGTGGCATTGGCCAGCGGGTATATTCCGATGGGCATCCCAATCTAATGGACCCGATGGAGTGCACCTAAGCTATAAAGTACAATAATATAACCCAACATTAAAACATAAACAATGTAACTAATCTCATCCACAGACATAATAATATAAAATACTGAGAGAAAATAAGTCTACTAATGTGCAGAAAGAAAATAAGTCTGGAAATGTATCATAATACAATACGGATAGAGTCACATGGGGACAAACCCACTAATACAAGTACTGAATGAAAGAAAGCAATAAGATAACTAGGGCCGATATTTGCTAACTAGATAATGATACCATACCCAAGGTGAAAATACTACCGGTGATCAAGCGAAGTCCTTGGGAAGGATCTCTTCCTTTACTACAAGTCCTGCTCCAGGATATACACCCGGTCTGTATTCCTCCTGGTGTTCCTCCTCGCCTATGCCTGGAAGAAAATCAGGTCCCCAGAGGGACGTAACAAGGTACAAAAATAGCATGCTATAGTAAAACAGAAAGAAAATATGTGATACACTGGTGTAATCTAGAATAACCACCTAAGTGAGACACAACTTGAAGACAATATCCGACATGTGGGCTTTCCAAATATAAATTCGTAGCTCCAAGGCACAGAGACACACGATGCGTACCTGTAACTCCAGCACAGAGATACACAGTAAGTAAGTACTATGACTCCGAATACATGATCTCTACGTAAATAAGGATATATATATATATAGTGCATGCGAAGTAGCCCAAGCATCTAGTAACTGTCTTTCCCTCCTAATATGGTCAATGAGATGCATCAGCAGCTCGCTGAGCCTGAACCTCTATCTAAACAGTCTCGTTATACTAAAGTAACTAGCACAAATCATGATCCTATAGTCATCACAGGTTCCGTTGTAAACCCCCTGATTTTTTAAAATTTTTAAATTTGGATTTTCACAATTTTTTGAAATTTTCTGGGATTTTCCTGTAATTTAAAACAAGGATTTTAATTATTAAATGATTTTTAAATGATAATAAATAGTATTAAAATATTATGAAAATAATATTTTTGGATGTAAAATGAAAAACTGGACTTAGGATAATTTTTCTGGAATTTATCGGGCCCCGAACATATTTTAAAACACCTAAAAACTAATTATTTAATTATTTATTTATTTATAAATTATTTATTATTATTATTATTATTATTGTTTTCGGCCTGGCCCGGCCCAATCCCTCAGACCCCAGCCCATTGGGCCGGCCCAGTGGGCCCAGCCCAGCCCAGTCCAGCCCCGGCCTAGCGGGTCGGGCGGGTCGGCCAGACCCGCAACCCGACCCGACCCAGACCCGGGAAACCCATCCCCTCCCCCACGACTGCCCGTGCCCGCTTCTCCCGGCGCTCCGGCCGCCCGCTCGGCCACGCGTCGCCCAACCCGCCTCGCTCGCCCACGACCCCCACTCCCCTCCGCCTCTCTCGGCCCCCCCCCCAGCCTCCTCACCGCCTATTTAAACCACTGCCTCCCTAAACCTTAGCCTACCCCGCCACCACCGTGCACCACCCGGCTCCGCCTCGCTTCAGGCTGACCTTCCCTCCGCCGGCTCCCTCCGCCATGCCGTCGACTCCTCCCAGCGCCTCGCCCAGCCCCCAGCTCTTCTCCTCCTTCCTCATCCCCGCTCGACGACGAACAGCCGCAGCGGCAGCAGCTCCAGCCCGCTCCGGCGCCGCCGCCGTCAGCCAGCACCGCGCCTCCCTCCTCGCCGCGCTGCCCCCGGCCCCCTCCGTCTCTGCACGGCCGCCCCAAGCCGCCGTCTCCGCCGGAATCCCAAACCCTAACCCTAATTCCTATTTCCTGTGTCGGACACAGGACACGTGTCCTGTGTCGTATCGGACACAGTAAAACCGGTTTCCGAGGACCCTGTTCAGGTACTCATAACTTTCTCCTCGCTATCCCATTTTTAATTCCGTAAATTGTAACGCGTAGCCTGTATGACCCTCTCGGTGCCCGGACAAATCGCTCGGGGCATCGTGTCCTGTGGTGATCGCACACCGCGATCCAAAAAATAGGAAAAACAACGACCCGATTCATCCCGGAACTGGGTACGTCCCGCCAAACGGGACGACTTGGTCGCGCGCGATCTTCACATATATATGTGCGTCGTCGATACGGACGTGCAGGATTTTGCAGAAGTCGATTCGGGTGTGCGTGCACACCGGGATCAACGCGTATCCGCGGACATCGCCCCGTATCCGACTTTTCTGCATTTCACCCTAACTTTGTGTACACATGTCGGATTAAAACGAAACTTACACCATCAGACTCGTAGCGATACGCTAGTCCTGTGACCCAAGTTTGGTTCGATTCCGAGAACGTTGACGAAATCACGTGTCGTGGGCCCCACAGGCCCCGCTCGACGGGCGATTTTGTGATCGGCTCATCGGAATCCAATTCTAGAAGTTCCGTTGGGTTCGTATCATCATTTCTGACCTGTTGACACTAAGTTTGGTAAATTTGGAGACCTTTGACCCTGACATGTTTTTTGGTGCAAAGTAGGCCCACATGTGGACCCCGTTTTGATCCGAAACTGCCGTTTCTGCCCTTGTCTCCAAATTGGACTCAAGGACAGGCGTTTCTAGCTGATTGATATTTTCTGGATCTGATGGTGATATTTATTTCAGCAACCGGAGTGCCGCCTACAATTCTAGCTGAAGACGGAGCAGCAATTGGAACCGAAATCGCAGGCAAGTGTACCTCGCCAAAACTTGCAGTCTTTGCTAAATATTCCTTGGCTTAGTTATACATCAGTGGACAAGTATACCTTGCCAAACGCTACAGCTTGCTATATATTTTCTTGGTTTAATTTTGCATCAGTGGGAACATAGAGCTTGTCAACTCACAGTAAATCCTGTTATAGTATTTTACTTGATTTCTGTAGATTCATATATAAACTTGTTTAACTGCTCAACCCAGGACACCTGACACTATTCATGTGACGGAATTGCCTGAGATATACCTGGTGATTCCGTATAGGATACATATTCATGACATTTACAGTTTACATGCTTAGATTCTAACCTGACTCATTGCATTAGTTCGATCTTGCGTGACTTGTACCTGAGATTCTCTGGAACTGTGACGTGAGATTACATGGGGTGGAAAGAGTATTATCATATCAAGGCTGAATATAATATAAATACTGTTATCTGGCGGTGTCTTAGACTCTGATACAGAGCTTTGGTACCTTACTGGCCCTTCGAGAAAATACTGCTATGGTTTCTTCGACACTGATCCTGTAGTAGTCTCAGCCTGAGTATGACTAAAACTCTCACTTGCATATCACTTAGCTGGTTATATAGTTTACCCTATGGTTTCATTTATTGCTGCACTATATTTATTTTGGCTTGTATTTTCTGTACCTTGTTATGTCCCCTGAGGACCTGGAATGGACTATGTCCCCAGGTATAGCCGAAGAGATCTACCCCGAGGTGTACGAAACAGGAGCACTCCTTGGAACAGAACCAGGAACCGAGGACAAGATAGTGGCAGAAGACTTCTCCTGAGTACCGGCTTCATCTACTCAGTATTTTTATTTCCAGTATTTTATTTCCTGTCTATTTTCTTAATGTAACAGACTGATTCTCGGATTGTTTCTCGAGATAATCTTATTTGAGATTTGTTTAGTTATTCTATTGCATTATTTCTGGCATTAATCTGTGTTTATTCTGTGGATGAGATTAGAAATACCTGAGACTTATAACATCTTACTGTTAGACTACAGCTTAAGCATGCCCTGATGGATCCATTAAATTGGGTTGTCCATCGGTGCGTGCTGCTGGCCATTGCCATGTGTCCAGACCCTCGGCATTTTGGGACTGGGGCATGACATAGTTTTTGTGGTGGCCCATGCAGGTCAACGACTAAATTATTCGGTTTCAACTTAGGAACCGAATAGGCCTGCAGAATAGGATAAGTTTTTAGGATCTCATCCACTTGCTTGAATTATTTTTGATATCTGTATCGTACTCGAACTAATTTTGACTTGCATCCTGCCTTGATTCCTGTGCGCCTCTTATTGTTTATTTTGGATACAGGAAAATGGACCCACAAAGATACAACGAGACTCCCGTCGGAACACCACAAGCTACAGGTGTCACCTATGACGACGAAGTGACACCAGTCGGAGGAGTTCCATCAAGTCAACAGAGCCAGCAGGCAGGCCAACCTACCTCCAGATTCCGGCGTGATGACATCCCACCTCCGCCGCAGTTCGTTCCACCAATGCCCGTATTCCCATAAGGACAACCGATTGACGGGCAACAGATATTCCAACTGATCTACGTGATAATGCAAGCTCAGCAAGAAGTCCAACACGAGGCTCAACATCGAGAGGCTGATTACTTGAGGAGCAGCATCGTAACTGCACTGGAGTAGGCCAACCTACCAGCTCGACGGCCATCTACGGGCTCCATCACCGATTTTCGCCAACTGAAGCCCCACACTTTTTCTGGAAAAGAGGAGCCCACAGAAGTTCATGAGTGGCTCACCAACATTCGGCATCAACTGGAAGCAGCAGTGCTACCACGGGAACGTTGGATGATTGCCGTCAGAATGCAATTGACAGGCAATGCACACCACTGGTGGTTGTCTGAAGAGACGCGACTCGGACCAGACCGAGTCACTTGGAAGGATTTCTCCAGACTCTTCCAAGAGATATACATTCCGGCTATCGCTCGATCAGAACTGCGGGACAAGTTTAATCGCCTCACTCAGGACTCTATGACGGTGGAAGAGTACAACGCAGAATTTATCCGTTTGAGCCGCTTCGCCCCCACCCTGATCCCGACAGAGGAAGAGAAGGCCGATAAATTCTTCGACGGACTGAACATTGAGCTACAGAAACTAATTGGGTCTGTCGTACCAACATCATACTCGGACGTCCTTGCTGCAGCTCGACGCATGGAGCGCATCACCAAGAGTGAGACCAGTTTGAAGCGGCCCTCCACATCTGCACCAACCAGAGTAGCACCAGAGGAGTCTGCAAAGCATCAACAAATAAACCCGCCACCAAAAGCAGCACCAAAAGCCTCCTACCTTCCCACTTGTTACTACTGCGGCAAGATAGGCCATGTCGAGAAGGAATGTAGACGTAAACTCGGACTATGCTTAGGCTGCGGATCCAGACAGCATGCAGTGAGAGACTGCCCTGAGCGTAGAGAAGGAGTACCAAGGGCGAACCAACAAACTCCACCAGCGCCTCGAGCAGCACCCTACCAGCAAGCTCAGCAGCAGCAGAGGAATCTACCTCAAGGACGAGGGCAAGCTTACGCGATGACTGTGCAGGACGCTAATGCGAGTAAGTGATTCGTAGTTATCCATTTCTAATCTTGTTTTAGCTCGTGCCCGTTGGTTAGTGACCTCAGTCCCAACCTAGTAATTTGCAACTTGTTAATAATAACATGGTTTTCATAAAAGTTATAGTTTTCTTGCTTTAACTAAATTTTTCTCTGGAAAGTGCATAACTTTCATTCTTAGGAAAACGGTATTTTCCTAAGTATCTTGTGATGTGTTTCGAACGATACCTGCAACCGTGTCATCTCGGCTGACCGGTTATTCTTTGATTGCGAGGACGCAATCCTCTTAAGGGGGGTAGATTGAAAATCCCCTGATTTTTCAAAATTTTTAAATTTGGATTTTCACAATTTTCTAGAATTTTTTGGGATTTTTCTGTAATTTAAAACAAGAATTTTAATTATTAAATGATTTTTAAATGATAATAAACAGTATTAAAATATTATAAAAATAATATTTTTGGATGTAAAATAAAAACTGGACTTAGGATAATTTTTCTGGAATTTATCGGGCCCCGAACATATTTTAAAACACCTAAAAACTAATTATTTAATTATTTATTTATTTATAAATTATTTATTATTATTATTATTATTATTATTGTTTTCGGCCTGGCCCGGCCCAATCCCTCAGACCCCAGCCCATTGGGCCGGCCCAGTGGGCCCAGCCCAGCCCAGTCCAGCCCCGGCCTAGCGGGTCGGGCGGGTCGGCCAGACCCGCAACCCGACCCGACCCAGGCCCGGGAAACCCATCCCCTCCCCCACGACTGCCCGTGCCCGCTTCTCCCGGCGCTCCGGCCGCCCGCTCGGCCACGCGTCGCCCAGCCCGCCTCGTTCGCCCACGACCCCCACTCCCCTCCGCCTCTCTCGGCCCCCCCAGCCTCCTCACCGCCTATTTAAACCACCGCCTCCCTAAACCCTAGCCTACCCCGCCACCACCGTGCACCACCCGGCTCCGCCTCGCTTCAGGCTGACCTCCCCTCCGCCGGCTCCCTCCGCCCTGTCGTCGACTCCTCCCAGCGCCTCGCCCAGCCCCCAGCTCTTCTCCTCCTTCCTCCTCCCCGCTCGACGACGAACAGCCGCAGCGGCAGCAGCTCCAGCCAGCTCCGGCGCCGCCACCGTCAGCCAGCACCGCGCCTCCCTCCTCGCCGCGCTGCCTCCGGCCCCCTCTGCCTCTGCACGGCCGCCCCAAGCCGCCGTCTCCGCCGGAATCCCAAACCCTAACCCTAATTCCTATTTCCTGTGTCGGACACAGGATACGTGTCCTGTGTCGTGTCGGACACCGTGAAACCGGTTTTCGAGGACCCTGTTCAGGTACTCATAACTTTCTCCTCGCTGCCCCGTTTTTAATTCCGTAAATTGTAACGCGTAGCCTGTATGACCCTCTCGGTGCCCGTACCCAATCGTGTCCTGTGGTGATAGCACATCGCGATCCAAAAAACAAGAAAAACAACGACCCGATTTACCCCAAAATTGGGTACGCCCCGCCAAACGGGGCGACTTGGTCGTGTGCGGTCTTCACATATACGTGCGCGTCGTCGATACAGACGTGCGGGATTTCGCAGAAGTCGATTCGGGTGTGCGTGCACACCGGGATCAACGCGTATCCGCGGACATCGCCCCGTATTCGACTTTTTTGCATTTCACCCTAACTTTGTGTACACACGTCGGAATAAAACGAAACTTGTGCCATCGGACTCGTAGCGATACGCTAGTCCTGTGACCCAAGTTTGGTTCAATTCCGAGAACGTTGACAAAATCGCGTGTCGTGGGCCCCACAAGCCCCGCTCGACGGGCGATTTTGTGATCGGCTCATCGGAATCCAATTCTGCAAGTTCCGTTGGGTTCGTATCATTGTTCCTGACCTGTTAATACTAAGTTTGGTGAATTTGGAGACCTTTGACCCTGACACATTTTTTGGTGCAAAGTAGGCCCACATGTGGACCCCATTTTTACCCGAAACTGTCGTTTCTGCCCTTGTCTCCAAATTTGACTCAAGGACAGGCGTTTCTAGCTGATTGATATTTTCTGGATCTGATGGTGATATTTATTTCAGCAATCGGAGTGCCGCCTGCAATTCCAGCTGAAGACAGAGCAGCAATTGGAACCGGAACCGCAGGCAAGTGTACCTCGCCAAAACTTGCAGTCTTTGCTAAATATTCCTTGGCTTAGTTATACATCAGTGGACAAGTGTACCTTGCCAAATGCTGCAGCTTGCTATATATTTTTTTGGTTTAATTTTGCATCAGTGGGAACATAGAGCTTGTCAACTCGCAGTAAATCTTGTTATAGTATTTTACTTGATTTCTGTACATTCATATGTAAACTTGTTTTACTGCTCAACCCAGGACACCTGACACTATTCATGTGACGGAATTGCCTGAGATATACCTGGTGATTCCATATAGGATACATATTCATGACATTTACAGTTTACATGCTTAGATTCTAACCTGACTCATTGCATTAGTTCGATCTTGCGTGACTTGTACCTGAGATTCTCTGGAACTGTGACGTGAGATTACATGGGGTGGGGAGAGTATTATCATATCAAGGATGAATATAATATAAATACTGTTATCTGGCGGTGTCTTAGACTCTGATATAGAGCTTTGGTACCTTACTGGCCCTTCGAGAAAATACTGCTATGGTTTTTTCGACACTGATCCTGTAGTAGTCTCAGCCTGAGTATGACTAAAACTCTCACTTGCATATCACTTAGCTGGTTATATAGTTTACCCTATGGTTTCATTTATTGTTGCACTACATTTATTTTGGCTTGTATTTTCTGTACCTTGTTATGTCCCCTGAGGACCTGGAATGGACTATGTCCCCAGGTATAGCCGAAGAGATCTACCCCGAGGTGTACGGAACATGAGCACTTCTTGGAACAGAACCAGGAACCGAGGACAAGATAGTGGCAGAAGACTTCTCCTGAGTACCGGCTTCATCTACTCAGTATTTTCATTTCCAGTATTTTATTTTCTGTCTATTTCCTTAATATAACAGACTGATTCTCGGATTATTTCCCGAGATAATCTTATTTGAGATTTGTTTAGTTATTCTATTGCATTATTTCTGGCATTAATCTGTGTTTATTCTGTGGATGAGATTAGAAATACCTGAGACTTGTAACATATTACTGTTAGACTACAGCTTAAGCATGCCCTGATGGATCCATTAAATTGGGTTGTCCATCGGTGCGTGCTGCTGGCCATTGCCACGTGTCCAGTCCCTCGGTATTTTGGGACTGGGGCGTGACATCCGTTCATGCTGACACTATCAGAATTCATGAAGTCTGGCATGATGATAGTGTCTGAATGTGTCCTAGGATTCTGATGTAACCAAGTAGGTACATAAAGGTATCAAAAAATATCTAACAATCGATAATAGATACCGACGAACGTTTGCACCCAGATATGACTCGGACGCTAAGTAACAATTTTGATCCAAAGCACACACAATGTATAGATGAAATAAATAAGTAAAATTGGAACTGAGTTACAATATGGCAAGGTACACTTTCCTGGATCCGGATATTGAAGGCGGGCTCCGGTACAACGTCCAAGTCCAAGGATCCCAAAGTACCTAGAGGTAAAGTAAAACTAATTAATAATTTAGCTCAAAACTGTCTTAATGAAGAGAAGTCATCATGAACTAACATAAATTTTTGTCTTAGGTACAAAACTCACAACTAAGGGTACTAACTAGAGGTTGACCAAAGTTGACTAGGAAAATGTTGCATCAAGTACGAAATCATAAAAATGCATAACGTCCACAATACTAGTATTCATTAATTGTTGATTCGGTCATCTATAAATAATGTTCATCCTTGACCCATGCCATCCATATAATCATAGACATAAGTGCATAAATCTCAAATTAGTTGTCACCCCTAAATACACATAATGATCACATCCTCATCCTAAATCATACCATTATTACTACCTAATAAAATTATATTGGCACAACACCATCAAGTCAACACATGCAAAATACTCAAATCTAAAATTATATTCTAATCATGTCATGATCCCAAACACTAAACTAATAACGTTTATCATGTTTACATTCCTCAAATATGTATTAATTAAATATAGGCTAATCATCAATCCAAACTTTCATAACTCACTATATAATGCATATTAATCAAATCATGTATATGACCTAGCATGACATCCATCTATTTTTAGAACATAATTATATCAACCTCATGCATTCACACATACATAAAGCCCTAGGCATTGATGTTAATAAATCTAAAAATAATCTAACTAGGATCATTTAACCAAATTTTACAAGTATTAACCAATGGAAACATAGAGCCTAACTAAGCATTTAAGTGTGAAGAAGAAGAAAGGAATGAATGAAGAAGAAGAAGAAGAAAAAGAAGAAGTGGTACCAAGGGGGGGTGGCTACTGGTGGGGGAAGCGATGTTGTTGCGGCTGCTGTCGTTGTAAGAGGGGGGTGACTGTGGTGGTAGTGATAGTGATGGTGGTAGTGGTGCTCGGTGGTGGTGATGGTGATGACAGTGGTGGTGGTAGTAGTATTCGGTGGTGGTAGTGGTAGTGGTGGTGATGGTGATTACAGTGGTGGTGGTAGTGGTGCTCGGTGGTGGCAGTGGTGGTGGTGATGGTGATGACAGAGGTGGTGGTAGTGCTGCTCAACGGTGGTGTTGACGGTGGTACAGGTGGAGTTGGTGATGGCAGCTGTGGTGGTGAGGGTGGTGCTCGGTGGTGGTGATGGCCAGAGGGAGGAGGAGGTGGTGATAATGGGTTAGGGTTTCCAAGAAGAGGTGAGAAAGAAGAAGAAGAAGAATGGGAAGGAGATGAAAAAGAAGAAGAAAAAGAAGAAGAAAAATAATAATGTGTTCGGCTATGAGAAGAGATGGGGGAGTGTCACGCCCCAGTCCCAAAATACGTAGGACCAGGAATATGTGACACGCCAGCTACGCATTCGAGCAGACTCTGGTCTGACTCGAATACGTATAAGCTGTAATATAAAGGGCACTATCTAGATATTCCATAAATGTAAACCTCTATGTCTCAATCCACAATGTACATCAGTATACAAGAAAGAGCTATATGTGCTAAGGTCGGCCGCCCAATAACACACTAACTCGAATAGACTCGAGAAGAAGTACGAGTCTACAAAACTAGACTACAACAGTAGATGAATAATCAATGTAAAATAACCATAATGCCGGTAGATATAATGTGAGTACCTGGTACCATGCTCGCAAGATATACCACTCCATCAGTATCTCCAAGTGCTCCGTAATCGTCTATGCTGCAAAACTGGCAGGGAACCAGGTCCTCAGAGGGACGTAACAAGGTACAGAAATATAGCATGCCAAGTAAACAGAAAGTACAAGTGCACGACAGGGTACTCTATCATAACCAACTAGTGTGACACAGTTTAAAGACAATGTTCGACGCGTGGGCTTTCTAATATAAAACCGTAGCTCCGGACACGGAAACACACGGCACGTACCGCAGCTCCGGGCAAAGAGTCACACGGGTGAAACAGCTACACTAGATATAGGTATCACTACAAAATACTATATATATATATATATAAGCGCGTACAGAGTAGCCCAAACGTCTAGTAACTGTCTTCCCCTTCCCAAGCGGTCAATGATTGTGCGTTGAACCTGAACCTCTAACTACAGTCTCGACACACAGAAATAACTCAACAGTCTCGACCCTAAGGTCGTCCCAGTCTCTGGTCATGATGTCAGTATCAGGAAACAAGAATCTGGCACGATCACGGTGTATAAGTGTGTCCTGGGGTATCGATGTACTTTGGTACGTGCATCGAGGTACTATGACGCATCTAACAATTATTCTAAGACGTTATGTCGAATGTCAACATCCAGTTGTGAACCGGACGCGGAGTATCGAACGCCAACATAAATATGTGCACGAAGTACAAAAAGAACAACAAATATCTGTAAACTAAAATACAGGGTGGCAAGGTACACTTGCCTGCGTGCGGCTGCTGACGACGAGGATCTGGTACCGCGTCCAAGTCCTCGGGTCCTGCAGTACCTATAGAAGAGATACAAACCAGAATTAATATTCTATTCTATGACTCACAAGGGCAAGATACTAGAGGTTTGATTACAACTGACTAACGGTACGATAGTCCATCAACTAGTCATCTGTACACTCTCCTCGATCCATCCTCATTCTTACCATATTCTTCATGTGGTTCAGTAGTTCAGGTATTCTCACCTTCTGACCGTATTTACTCCTTAGATATCAGGTCTTTCCTTAATCCTCGGATCATTTCATCATATATTCTACTCCTCTATTAACTCTTTATTATTTGCCAGCTCTCAACTATTAATTATTATCTATTAAAACCTTACAACCATTATTTTAGTATTCAAGCCCTTCTCATATATGCATAGTTCACAAATACATATTTGTATTCCTCAACCGACTTCATCACTGTTAATCTAATCCTCAAATAATGAACAACTTAATGATAACACACACCATTTCACCATAAATCACTGTCCATCGATAATAATCAATATACATATCAAATAATATGATAAACCCTAAACCTCAATGCCTTCAAACCTTAAACTCCTCGTAGTATATATAACCCCTCAACTAAATCCAAATCTTTTACATGTATAATTGATTTCTTTATTTATACAAAAGTAAGTACAAGCTCTCATGAGACAACCCTTCATCCTTTGTTCACAAATAAACCTTACAATATAGACACAGTGCACTCTTCCTCCCACTGTAAATTTCTATAGCAATATTAATCACCACGGTTAGGATCCTCAACCATCACTTGCATTCTTGGATGATTTGGTAAGCATACCCTAGTAAAACATATACATATCAATACCATTCGCTCCCTGTTTCTCCCATCATCACCTATTCCATACTCTTATGAATCCAACTCATGCACCACATTTTATTCCCTTCAATATACCACTCTTCTCTCTTACTAGCCAGGGAAACAATATAGAGGTCAAGATGAGACATCCCAATGGTAGATAAAGAAATTTCATGATAATGCTTGGTATAAGAAGGCATCTAAAACTCACAAGCCTGGGAAAAGGATGATGACGAAGCAGGGAAACAGAGCCCCGGGTTCCTCGCCACGAAGTCGCCGGTGACGTCGAGAACGTTGCGATAGGAGATCCGCACAGCAGTCCCGCTCCTCGGCTCGATGGAGGAACTAGAGGTAGGGTGCTGTCTGATCGAAGGGAAGAAAGAAAGGAGGGTGATGAAGATGAAGGTGGAGGAGCTCGTGGTGGTTCACTAGCTGCCGGAGAATGGTCAGTTGGTGGTGGTGACTATGGCAGACCGGAGGTGGTAGTGGTGTGGTTGCACAGCAGGCAGTGTGGCCGGGAAAGGATGTCGACTCGGTTGGAGGAGAACAGGGATCACCGGAGGAAGAGGAGGAAGGGTTGGGGAGTCGCTGTCGAGCCGTCGTGGGGCTCTCAGCCGGACGGAGAAGTCCACAACACCGACGGAAAGAGGCCAGAGTCGACTGGTGCAGCATCCCGCAGAGTCAGGGACAGGCCGGAGGTGGTGGCGTGAAGGGGTTTGCGGAAATGGGGTGGTGGTTCAGGCGGTGTCTCAAGAGGGAGAGTTGGCCGGAGCTCGAAGAAGAAGTGGTGGAGTTGCTGCTATTGGTTCAGCCGATCCGGTCCCTGAGTCCGATCCAGCAGCATCAGAAGAACCTCGAGCTGGCCATTGGAGGCGACGACGAGAAGGGATGGTCGAAGTCGGTGGTTGCAGCGGTCGGGGAATGGCTGCACATCGGCTGGAGAACGGCAGCAGTGGCCGGATAGTGATCGGTTGGTCGATGGGGGGAAGCAGGTGGTGTGTGCAGTCGGGATTGGAGGCCGGTGGTGGCAGCGGCTGTACGGGATGGATGGTGATGAGGAGAGGAGGTTGAGGTGGTGGTAGCACGGTGGCCGGCTCGCCGGAGATGAGAAGGGTGGCTGGGAACTCTTCTGGGTCGGGTTGCATAAGAGGTGGAGTAGAGGTGAGGAGGAAGAAGAAGGAAAGAAGAAGACGAAAAAAATATGGGAAAGGCTGTGTGTGTAGCAGGAAGAGGGGAGGAGAGAGAGAGAGAGGGGCTTTTCTCAAGGTTTTGGGGATTAGGGCCGGTTGGTATGGGTGTAGGAAGAGTCATTAAATAAGGGGAGGTGTTGGTTGAAATGTGTGGTGGAGATGCTTTAATTCAAATGAAGGGTCATGATTGATCATGGAGAAATTTGTTTCTTCATGAAAATAAAAGGGGGAGATGGGTTGACTACGGTCAAAGGATGGTAAGCTCTCCACTTGGTCTTGGCCAATGGGGTGAGGGCACCTAAAAATATTAAATTGCAACTTATCTCCTTAAATTCGAAAAATTGCATGAACACATAAAATGACACAAAAATTGCGGAAAAAAAATATGTTTAGCAATTTTTATGGTGAGGGGGGATTGTGCGTTAGGCACGAGTTTAATTAGGAAGACCTTGGGATTAATTTAGGATTAAAATGGGATTTACCAAGTTGGTATTCCCGATTAAAATAGAAATAAAGTGTCCCACGAATTTTAATTTAATTGGGGCACTTGGGGTCAAAATCCGAAAATGACACAAAGGCCAAAAATGGTGGGGGCTTGGAGTCAGTCTTGGACCCTTTAGTTTGTCCGGCTCAACGGGTTAAGTTGGTATCCCAAAATTTAGGGTAACGACACAAGTGTCCGACACAGAATTAAATATGGGTTACGATTTTCGGAATGTTGCGTAATTAATTTAGAGCACACAAAAATTAATATTAAAAGACGAAAAAGTCCAATGCCTAATTTGGTGGGTCAGGTCAGAAGTACAAAAATTTAACGGAATTTATGGGCTGATATTGGGCTCCGAAAAATCAGAAAATGATGGAAAGCGCCAAGGGTTTTAATTAATTGAATTAAATACCAGATAAATTATCTCCACTCTAAACCTCGACATCTGCTGTCAAATTTTTTCCCAAATCCACTCTAACTATCTACAGAATAAATCGAGGGGGTTTACATTCTTCCCGACTTAGAAAAATTTTGTCCCCGAAATTAAAAGTAAAGCACAATAATATATAACATAATTTTAAAACAGTCTAGTAATCAAATTTTGTACATAAAATCGTACCTTGCTCCTTAAATAAGTACGGGAACCGCTGCCGAATAGAACCCTCGCACTCCCAAGTAGACTCGCCTGGTGAAGGGTGCTTCCATGCCACTCTGACCAATCGAATTGTCTGCCCTCTCAAAGTCTTCTCGCTGCGATCGAGGATCTCAACTGGCTGCTCTACGTAAGACAGACTAGGCCCGACTGTAATCTTCAAATGATCAAGTACGTGGCTAGGGTCTGCGACATATCTCCTCAGTTGTGATACGTGTAATACGTCACTTCGCCAATTCGTTCCAAAATATAATCTTCAAATGATCAAAATGCCAAAATGTAATCTTCAAAATGCAAGACGGTAAGCCACTTCGCCAATTCGTTCCAAAATATCAAAAGGTCCGATGTACCTCGGACTCAGCTTGCCTCTGTCTTCGAATCTGATGGTACCATAAGGGAGCGATATCCTCAAAATACGTGGTCACCCTCCTTGAACTCTAATGGTCTGCGGTGCGCATCTGCCCAGTGTTTCTGTCTATCCTATGCTGCACGCAGGTGGCTCTGAATCTGCTTGACCTTCTCTACTGTTTGTGTCACCAACTCTGGACCAAATATCTGACGCTCTCCTACGTCACTCCAACAAACTGGCGACCTACATTTTCTGTCGTACAGTGCCTCATAAGGTGCCATCTGTATGCTGGCCTGGTAACTGTTATTGTAGGAGAATTCCACCAAGTGTAGGTGGTCCTCCCAAGATCCTCCAAAATCAATCATGTACGCTCTCAATATATCCTCTAATATCTGTATCGTGCGCTCTGACTGTCCATCAATCTGTAGATGATACGCAGTGCTGAACTTGAGACGAGTTCTTAGGCTCTCATGTATACTCCACAAAAAAATATGACGTGAATCTGGAATCACGATCTGATACGATGCTGACAGGCACTCCATGTAATCGTACTATCTGCCTCATATACATGTCAGCTAGTATCTCTGTGGATTGCCCAACTCTGAAGGACAAGAAATGTGCAGACTTGGTGAGTCTGTCTACGATAACCCAAACTGCATCCTTCCTGCTAGGGCTCCGCGGAAATCTTGTGACGAAGTCCATGGTAATGTGTTCCCATTTCCACTCGAGAATGGGAAGTGGCTGCAATAATCCTGTAGTCCTCTGATGTTCAGCCTTGACTTGCTGACAAACTAAACACTCCGCCACAAATCTTGCAATTTTCTTCTTTATCCCATGCCACCAGAAATGCTGTCTCAAGTCTCGGTACATCTTCGTACCCCCGGGATGAATGGAATATATCGAGCTATGTGCCTCGGTCATCAACTCTTGGCATAGTTTGCCACTCGGAACATATAGGCGATCTCCACACCTCAACGTTCCGTTTTCATGAATACTGAATCCTATTTGCATGTCAGCCTCTGTCCTTTCTCGCAATCGTCTAAATCTCGTATCTGTAGGCAAGGCTGTCTTGATCCTCTCAATCAATGTAGACTGAATCTTAAGACTGGCCATCTGTCCATCCATGCTTGGCAATACAATCTCAATCCTGAGTTCCTAAAAATTCCTCTAACAACTGGCGATGAATCGTAAAAATATGCCATAGGATTCCTGCTCAAGGTATCTACTACTACATTCGCCTTGCCAGGGTAGTACTGCAACTCGATATCATAATCTGTCATCAACTCTAGCCAGTGCCTCTATCTCATGTTGAGCTCTTTCTGGCCCTTAGAATACACCAAGATATCATCAATAATTACCACCAAGAACTTATCCAAGTACTGGTGGAAAATATTGTTCCTCAAACTCATAAATACTACTGGCACGTTGGTTAAAACAATCATGACTAGAAACTCACAGTGTCCATACTTCGTCCGAAAAGCCATCTTTGGAATGTCCTCTCCACGTACCTTGATCTGGTGATAACTTGATCTGAGACCGATCTTCGAGAATGCATATGCGCCGCTAAGTTAATCAAATAAATCATCGATGCGCGTACAGGGTACTTGTTCTTTATTCGTTACCGCCCTTAACGCCCTGTAATCGATACACAAGTATACTGTCTCATCCTTCTTTGGCACTATTAAGATAGTTGCTTCCCATGGGAAAATATTAGCACGACTGAAATCCTTGTCTAAGAGGTCCTCTACTATGGATCTTCAACTCAACCAACTATATTGGTGCTAGTCTGAAGATGAGAGGATAACTGGCTCGGCTCTGGGAGTCCACTCTTTAACAAACTCCTCCTCTCTGTCAGGTGGCAGGCCTAGAAGATCCTCTAGAAAAACATCCTCAACTCTGACATAACATGGTGGTACACTGTGTCACTACCGTATTTTCTAAAAAAGGGTATTTTGGTTATTTTATAATTAATTGAATATTATGCATGTTAAATATTTATTTATTGTATTATTTATTTATTATTAGCATGATAGATTTATTTTTTTTGGACTTGTGTTAGTTGACCTAACTAGTTTAGTTTAGACTCATGGACCAACATGTATTAATTGTTAGAATTGAGCCCAACTAGAAAGCCCAATAATTAGGAGGATAATTAAATTAATTAAACCATTGGACTAGAAGCTTCCCTCCTTAATTAATTTCTTCATGAGAGGCCCCAAGGGGTATTTTAGACTTTACATAGTAGCTTGAGGGAGGGGGCAAGTGAGGCCTATATAAAGGGGATAAAAACTTTCTCTCTCTTCATTTTTCATTCCAAATCTAGATCTAGAATTTTTTTCAACCAAATTTCATCAAATCCCTACCAAATTTTTACCTAATTACTTCCCAAATCACCATTGGAGACTAGAAGAGCAAAAATCTAGAAGGAGGAAGCAAGGATCTACAAAGATGAGCAAGGATCTACAAGTTGGAAGCTAATTTCACCAATTTTGGAGGTTTTTTTAGGAATCCATCTCCCAATAGGTATAATTCAGTTTTTCTCTCCTTAAAATAGCTTCTAAATCTGAGATTTAATCATGAATAATCAACTCATATATATGTACTACTCATAGGATTTAGTTTTGTGTTCATAGGAGACCTATGGAGAAAGTTATGGTGCTTTTTGTGTCAATTTTGGGAGAATTCCGAAAATAACTTTTATTGTGTGTGTCAATTGATCCTATAGATTAATTTGGCATATGTTTATGTGTTTGGGGCTAGTGTCGTGTCTACAATTGGGTACGTGTAGGTCGTATCCCAATAATTTGGTGATACGTGTTGTTTTGGGAGTTTTTTCTCTGACACGGGACTTTGTATATGTCGTATTTTGACACGGACACATAGATCTATATTTGACACTTTATTTTGTTCATAAATATTATATGTGATTTGTTTGTGTCCTTCGGGGTGTAATTGGATGTGTGGTGGACTCGTGTCGCATGTGTATCCTAGATCTAGTGGGATACGGTGTGATACTCTCCAATTGTTGTGTGTTTATGTGTAGATCTAATTAATTGTACTTTAATTCTTGAATTATAATTGTGTATATATCTATATATATTATATATGTATTATGTATATTTATTATAATGTTTATTGTATCATAGATCTATGTATTATATATGTATTAATAGAATATATATTATATAGCTTTCTTCTACATGCATTAATATATATGTTATAATATATGTTAGGGATGTAAATATATGTATATGTTTTATATAATATATGTGTATGTTTAATTAAGTAATTAGATTATTTATAGTTATTATATGATTATTTATATATATATGTATGTAGATATATATTTATAAGTGGTAGCATATGTATATATAATATAGTAGATATATTTATATGTGGTTATATATATATAGTTATATTATATATTGTTATGTATTTATATTATTGTATGATTATATATATGTATACATATATGTATAGTTATATATACATATTACTATATGTGTGTGTGTATGTTACTATGTGGTATTTTATACAATTTACTATGTATAAGTGTATGTATAGTTATATATAGTTTTATATGTATATCGTATAAATATATATTGTGGGTTATATATATGTATTTAAATATATATTGTATAAATATATATTATGGGTTATATATATATGTATTTAAATATATATTGTATAAATATATATGGTGGGTTATATATATGTATATATATATATATATATATATATATATATATATATATATATATATATATATATATATATATGGTAATTAATATATATATAAATATGTTCATAATTGCTATTTGTATTATAGTATACTATATATGTATATATTTAGTTGTAGCATATAAATTTATTAGAATAGTTAGTATACTTTAGTTATCAATTGTTATGAGTATTTTTTATATATTATATATTTGTAGGTATGTATGTACGTATATATGTATTAATAGTTAGTGTGTAGTTGGTAGTTAGTATTATTCTATTAGTACATACTAGAGTTATATTGGATTGATATATGTAATTATTGATGGGTAGTTAGTATACATATGAGATTTTGGCAATTACCTTGAGATACCAAGGTAAGTATTAAGATATACCAAGGTATGAGTAGTAGGTACTGGCATAAGTAATAGGATAGTTGTAAACTAATTATGGGTTGGTATTAAGGTGACTAAAATAAGATATATAGTATTATATAAATATTAAATGCATAGTAGTTTATAATTATTGTTGGGTAGTTAGTATAAATAAGATTTTGAATTTACTTTGAGATGCCAAGGTAAGTATCAAGGTATTGGAGGATAATCAAGGTATTGGGTTTGAATATCAAGATAGAGGTTTAGTATTGCGATACCCAGTTGGTTCGAAATCAAGGTATCCATTTAGCATTTGTAATTAGAATTTTATATATATAATATTGTTTGATATGTACATATGTGTTATATTTATTCCTTGTTTGCGTATCCTGAGATACAATATCTTAGTATCCTAAGATGTAGCTTGTATGGCCTAGATTCATAGTGTGTGAGCCCAATATCTTTGAGTTAGACTCATGCAACCTAGAAATAGGTAGTTGACCATAATTTGACTATAGTTGACTTAGAGTTGACCTAGTTTGACTTTTGACTTAGAAATGACTTTATGACCTAGAAAGTTGACTAGTTTAATTTATTTCTCTTCCCAAAAACTTGTATTAATGCAATATTTTATATATAGGTCTATGGCACCAGTTTGGACATTATTTTTCATCATTTGCTCTGGACCACAGGCGAGTACATTCTCTGATAGTTTCCATTATTTGATTACCACTATAATTCAAGTATTTAGAAATGTTACTTATGATTCTTGACACGATGGTACACGGATTGATATTATTATTGGATCGTCAGTCATGGGATATTACCTTGATTATGGAGATGGTATCAGATACTGTCCTTGTTGGTATTGGATAACATTGAATATTGTAGATTAAATATTTGATACATTGGCTAGTGATGTGTCATGATTCGATCCATCATATCAGTCGGGGCGGAAGAAATACCAATTAAATATGTGATCAAGAAACTATCGGCTAGTAGTATAATCATTGGCTACTAACTAACCATGCAATTCACGTATGGTTGAGTTAGCTCCTTAGTGTAATCATTGAAACTCCCTGGCCGATCACATATTTAGTTAGTATCTCAAATCACATAGTTATTGTAGATTCCATTATTCAGTTCATTGATTACCTTGTTCTATTCTGACATTATAGTTTATTCCTTTATTTTTGTACGCATTAATTTTATTCTGTTGTTAGTATTGCCTATTCTCTCATTGTTCTTGATTATCAGTTATATCCTCATCGTAGATAGCATCTTCTATTCTACTGCTTTATAGTTTTTGTCAATTAATTGGAACTGCTATTGGGTTGTACTTTGCTCCATTCCTGACCGGAAAATATTTTTCAGAGGATCCGGGAGATTGATGTCCGACATACTACGGACCTCAGCCTATAGATGGTGCAGACTTGGACCCACTAGTTCTGGAGTGAATGTCGAAAGATTTAGCCGGATTCACTAGTTAGCATAGTTAATTCTCTTTAGCATTTTGGTACCGGATTTGTTTTCGGCATATATTTGTGTTTGGATATTATTTCTATTTGTTGTTGTTATATTTTTAACTGCTTAGTTATGTTAGACTTCTGTGATATCTTCTCGTGCCTTAGTAATGTGATTGAGTATTGTGTCGAACTAAGTTGATTATACTCTCATCTTGGAGTTGAGATATTATTGGAGGTTTATGCTTTATAGTGAGATAATTAGATAGTATAGTTGACCAAGACAGCGTTCTACCGCCGATGCTGCGGCGTAGGCTGGATGTTGTTCCCGACTTGCATCCCTACACCGGGTGCGGGTCGTGACACGTTTTTAGTGGTGGCCCATGCAGGTCAGGCTTTGCAATATTACGATGTCGTGGTAGTGCGACGACTTAGTTGTACTACTGCGAGCCTGCGATAGGATATAAGACATAGGATACTAGGAAGAGAGAGGGATACTCAATCACAACTAGGAATTCCAATCTGAATTGAATCGCTACTTTTGATTCCTTCTGAATACTTTGAATATTATTGTCCTTCCTTGATGATATCTTATCTTGTGTCGAATTGATCTCCTTTGTTTCGATCTGTCTTCAGGATGCCGTCGAAGAATAGATCCCATCGATCGGGAGCAGTTTATGCGAGGTCTGCCACCTCTCAATCTTTCACTCAGGTAGTAGGGTTTGTACCTCCTACGACATCAGTTCATGTAGGAGTCTCGGCTGCCTTCGGGGTTCTCCTCCACCTGTTCCGAGGACTACTCCAGTTGCTTCGGAGGGACTTCCACCACCTCCATTTTTAGGAGATACCGCGCCGATGGTTGCACTGTTTAGAGAGATGATAGAATTACAAAGGACACAGATAGAAGCCCAGCACAGGCAGTCAGATATGATGCGGCAGAGTATGGAAAACGTCTATCAGGTAGCTATAACAGCAGTTCAGAGAGAGGCTCCTCCACAGCCACAGGATACTCAGATCAAGCCAGGCAACATTCAAAATTTCAAGAAGCTTGAGCCTCGAGTTTTCAAGGGTACAGAAGGTATAGTCTATGCTGACGATTGGCTTGAAGATATCGAGCGACTCATGAAGGTATCCCGTCTTGCGGAGGATCTGAAGTTTGAGGCGGTAGGACTTCAACTATTCGACGTTGCCTGCACTTGGTTCAGGAATAAGCCAATTCTTACTGATGCGGGGCAATCTTGGGAGATATTCAAGGATCTCTTTAAGAAGAAGTTCTTTGCTCGGACGGACAGATTGGAATTAGGAAGGCAATTTGAGAGCCTTATACAAGGAAGCATGTCCGTAGAGGAGTATGCCGCAGAGTTCGGAAGGCTGAGCCGATTTGCGGAGTACTTGGTGAGAGAGCCAGAAGTTCGGGCTATCCGTTTCCGCGAGGGTCTGAATTGGGAAGTCAAGATTCTTATTCTGTCTTTCTACGAGACGTATTCTGAGATACTTCGGAGGCACACAAGGTCGAGCGGGAGTGGAACTTGAAGCCGAAGAGGGACCATGATATGTTTGGGGGTAACAGTAGCAGTGTGGGACCGGCAAAGAGACTGCGGTTCCAGCAACAGCAGTTTCCAGTACAATCTAGAGCCTATCAGCAGCAATATCAGATGTCAGAACCAATTATTGCTCCAGTACAAGCTCCAGTACAGCAGATACCACAGCAACCTCAGAGACAAGTGCAACAGGCTCCTCAATGCACCTATTGCAAGAAAACTGGGCACATTTGGGAGATGTGCCGGAAGAGACTTGGAGCATGCTTACATTGTGGATCAATGGAGCATATGGTGAAGGATTATCTCTGGACACTTCAACGTCCAGGCCAGGATGCAGATCGAGGGCAGAGAGGTGGAGTTATGCCACCTGTAGCACCACAAATTGCTCATCATCCGCAGAGGGAGCTACCTCGGCAGGGTGGAGCATTTGCGATGACGGTCGAGGAGACCAATACTACAGGTGATGGGTTAGAGAGTCTGTTCTTTCTTTCTGTTCCTTTCATCTATTTTGATTGATTGATTCTTTAGTACCTTTTGAATGCTTGTGTTATATAGTTAGTGTAGCTATAGAATACCCTGACAGAGACAACAGTAATAAGACAGAAGACAGGTGGAGACCATGACCATGCATGTTATTCTTTGCATAGGACTGTTCTTGGTGAGATAAGACCTTATTAGACTATGATTGCTGGGGGTTTGACCTAGAAGGAGTACGATCACCCTTAAATTTCGAGGATGAAATTATTTTAAGGGGGATAGACTTGTCACTACCGTATTTTCTAGAAAAGGGTATTTTGGTTATTTTATAATTAATTGAATATTGTGCATGTTAAATATTTATTTATTGTATTATTTATTTATTATTAGCATGATAGATTTATTTTTTTTGAACTTGTGTTAGTTGACCTAACTAGTTTAGTTTAGACTCATGGACCAACATGTATTAATTGTTAGAATTGAGCCCAACTAGAAAGTCCAATAATTAGGAGGATAATTAAATTAATTAAACCATTGGACTAGAAGCTTTCCTCCTTAATTAATTTCTTCATGAGAGGCCCCAAGGGGTATTTTAGACTTTACATAGTAGCTTGAGGGAGGGGGCAAGTGAGGCCTATATAAAGGGGATGAAAACTTTCTCTCTCTTCATTTTTTATTACAAATCTAGATCTAGAATTTTCTTCAACCAAATTTCATCAAATTCCTACCAAATTTCTATCCAATTACTTCCTAAATCACTATTGGAGACTAGAAGAGCAAGAATCTAGAAGGAGGAAGCAAGGATCTACAAAGATGAGCAAGGATCTACAAGTTGGAAGCTAATTTCACCAATTTTGGAGGTTTCTTTAGGAATCCATCTCCCAATAGGTATAATTCAGTTTTTTTCCCCCTTAAAATAGCTTATAAATCTGAGATTTAATCATGAATAATCAACCCATATATATGTACTACCTATAGGATTTAGTTTTGTGTTCATAGGAGACCTATGGAGAAAGTTATGGTACTTTTTGTGTCAATTTTGGAAGAATTCCGAAAATAACTTTTGTTGTGTGTGTCAATTGATCCTATAGATCAATTTGGCATATGTTTATGTGTTTGGGGCTAGTGTCGTGTCCACAATTGGGTATGTGTAGGTCGTATCCCAATAATTTGGTGATACGTGTTGTTTTGGGAGTTTTCCCTCCAACACGGGACTTTGTACATGTCGTATTTTGACACGGACACATAGATCTACATTTGACATTTTGTTTTGTTCATAAATATTATATGTGATTTGTTTGTGTCCTTCGGGATGCAATTGGATGTGTGGTGGACTCGTGTCGCATGCGTATCCTAGATCTAGTGGGATACGGTGTGATACTCTCCAATTATTGTGTGTTTATGTGTAGATCTAATTAATTGTGCTTTAATTATTGAATTATAATTGTGTATATATCTATATATATTATATATGTATTATGTATATTTATTATAGTGTTTATTGTATCATAGATCTATGTATTATATATGTATTAATAGAATATATATTATATAGCTTTCTTCTACATGCATTAATATATATGTTATAATATATGTTAGGGATGTAAATATATGTATATGTTTTATATAATATATGTGTATGTTTAATTAAGTATTAGATTATTTATAGTTATTATATGATTATTTATATATATATATATGTATGTAGATATATATTTATAAGTGGTAGCATATGTATATATAATATAGTAGATATATTTATATGTGGTTATATATATATAGTTATATTATATATTGTTATGTATTTATATTATTGTATGATTATATATATGTATACATATATGTATAGTTATATATACATATTACTATATGTGTGTGTGTATGTTACTATGTGGTATTTTATATAATTTACTATGTATAAGTGTATGTATAGTTATATATATTTTTATATGTATATTGTATAAATATATATTGTGGGTTATATATATGTATTTAAATATATATTGTATAAATATATATTATGGGTTATATATATGTATTTAAATATATATTGTATAAATATATATGGTGGGTTATATATATGTATTTATATATATATATATATATATATATATATATATGGTAATTAATATATATATAAATATGTTCATAATTGCTATTTGTATTATAGTATACTATATATGTATATATTTAGTTGTAGCATATAAATTTATTAGAATAGTTAGTATACTTTAGTTATCAATTATTCTGAGTATTTTTTATATATTATATATTTGTAGGTATGTATGTACGTATATATGTATTAATAGTTAGTGTGTAGTTGGTAGTTAGTATTATTCTATTAGTACATACTAGAGTTATATTGGATTGATATATGTAATTATTGATGGGTAGTTAGTATATATATGAGATTTTGACAATTACCTTGAGATACCAAGGTAAGTATCAAGATATACCAAGGTATGAGTAGTAGGTACTGGCATAAGTAATAGGATAGTTGTAAACTAATTATGGGTTGGTATTAATGTGACTAAAATAAGGTATATAGTATTATATAAATATTAAATGCATAGTAGTTTATAATTATTGTTGGGTAGTTAGTATAAATAAGGTTTTGAATTTACCTTGAGATGCCAAGGTAAGTATCAAGGTATTGGAGGATAATCAAGGTATTGGGTTTGGATATCAAGATAGAGGTTTAGTATTGCGATACCAAGTTGGTTCAAAATCAAGGTATCCATTTAGCATTTGTAATTAGGATTTTATATATATAATATTGTTTGATATGTACATATGTGTTATATTTATTCCTTGTTTGCGTATCCTGAGATACGGTATCTTAGTATCCTAAGATGTAGCTTGTATGGCCTAGATTCATAGTGTGTGAGCCCAATATCTTTGAGTTAGACTCATGCAACCTAGAAATAGGTAGTTGACCATAATTTGACTATAGTTGACCACAGTTGACTTAGAGTTGACCTAGTTTGACTTTTGACTTAGAAATGACTTTATGACCTAGAAAGTTGACTAGTTTAATTTATTTCTCTTCCCAAAAACTTGTATTAATGTAATATTTTATATATAGGTCTATGGCACCAGTTTGGACATTATTTTTCATCATTTTCTCTGGACCACAGGCGAGTACATTCTCTGATAGTTTCCATTATTTGATTACCACTATAATTCAAGTATTTAGAAATATTACTTATGATTCTTGACACGATGGTACACGGATTGATATTGTTATTGGATCATCAGTCATGTGATGTTATCTTGATTATGGAGATGGTATCAGATACTGTCCTTGTTGGTATTGGATAACATTGAATATTGTAAATTAAATATTTGATACATTGGCTAGTGACGTGTCATGATTCGATCCATTATATCAGTCGGGGCGGGAGAAATACCAATTAAATATGTGATCAAGAAACTATCGGCTAGTAGTGTAATCATTGGCTACTAACTAACCATGCAATTCATGTATGGTTGAGTTAGCTCCTTAGTGTAATCATTGAATCTTCCAGGCCGATCACATATTTAGTTAGTATCTCAAATCACATAGTTATTGTAGATTCTATTATTCAGTTCATTGATTACCTTGTTCTATTCTGACATTATAGTTCATTCCTTTATTCTTGTACGCATTGATTTTATTCTGTTGTTAGTATTGCCTATTCTCTCATTGTTCTTGATTATCAGTTATATCCTCATCGTAGATAGCATCTTCTATTCTACTGCTTTATAGTTTTTGTCAATTAATTGGAACTGCTATTGGGTTGTACTTCGCTCCATTCCTGACTGGAAAATATTTTTCAGAGGATCCGGGAGATTGATGTCCGACATACTACGGACCTCAGCCTATAGATGGTGCAGACTTGGACCCACTAGTTCTGAAGTGAATGTCGAGAGATTTAGCCGGATTCATTAGTTAGCATAGTTAGTTCTCTTTAGCATTTTGGTACCGGATTTATTTCCGGCATATATTTGTGTTTGGATATTATTTTTATTTGTTGTTGTTATATTTTTAACTGCTTAGTTATGTTAGACTTCTGTGATATCTTCTCGTGCCTTAGTAATGTGATTGAGTATTGTGTCGAACTAAGTTGATTATACTCTCATCTTGGAGTTGAGATATTATTGGAGGTTTATGCTTTATAGTGAGATAATTAGATAGTATAGTTGACCAAGACAGCGTTCTACCGCCGATGCTGCGGCATAGGCTGGGCGTTGTTCCCGACTTGCATCCCTACACCGGGTGCGGGTCGTGACACACTGGTTTACCTCCTGCATTGTATACCCCTAAGGTAGATGGGCACCATACTCCTGGGCTCCCTGAACTCAACTCAGGGTAACCTGGTGGCCAAAAAAAAATATAAATGCAACTACGTCGACCATCTAGTGTCGCATGGTATTGGCTCAATCAACTAATGCTAGGACGGTGTCATCGTCCAGACTTAGCCTCAAAATAAATCCTCCTGTTCTGTTTACCACACTAATCCTTTAAAAGAAAATTTTCTCCCCTGCCTTAAGTATAATTTCTCTTCTCCTCAAATTTTCCCTAAAAAAAATTTTTCCTCGAGTTTCTTCTTTTCGTTATTTATCTCACCAAGTCGCATAGTACAATAATGGTATCACTCAAGCACATACTAGAATTTCCTGGAATCCGATTATTATCTCCCAAGTGAGATCCTAAAATTTTCATCTCTTCTAGCTCATAATCATCGTTCTTAACATTGCTATCATATACAACTACTAGTTTCCAACATCAGGCTATGCATTTCCGTAAATTATTCTAGGTCATGATCAACAATTCTTCCAGCTCTCAGTACTTCAAAGATCACTGCTACCCCAAGTACGGGTAGGGTACTACTAGGTCCAACTCTCTTGCCAACCTTCCACACTAGTTCTAGAATCCAAAGAACCCATCAATCTATCCTGATAAGGTAACTATCTTTTCTGAGAAAGGTATACGAGTTATATCTCCTATCGTCTGGTCTTCGATCTTCTCCTGGAGGGAAGTCATCAGTCACAAGCATTCATCTCCCCGAACAATAGGGGACGAGAAATAAGGATAGCGATATTAACGAAGATTGAGCGAATGCAAAGTGGAAGTCCAAGGGCGATAATCATATACAAAGAGTTTTAAAATCGATTATGGATTGAGATCCTATTCAACAATCATAACATATATTCCTAATTTGCAGGTTCGCTTGGCACAGTCAGGTGACCAAGACGATTTAAATCGGACCTGCATGGGCCACCACAAAAAAATATGTCACGCCCCAGTCCCAAAATACGTAGGACCAGGAATACGTGACACGCCAGCTATGCATTCGACCAGACTCTGGTCTGACTCAAATACGTATAAGCTGTAATATAAAGGGCACTATCTAGATATTCCATAAATGTAAACCTCTATGTCTCAATCCATAATGTACATCAGTATACAAAAAAGAGCTATATGTGCTAAGGTCGGCCGCCCAATAACACACTAACTCGAATAGACTCGAAAAGAAGTCTGAGTCTACAAAACTAGGCTACAACAGCAGATGAATAATCAATGTAAAATAACCATAATGCCGGTAGATATAATGTGAGTACCTGGTACCATGCTCGCAAGATATACCACTCCATCAGTATCTCCAAGTGCTCCGTAATCGTCTATGCTGCAAAACTGGCAGGGAACCAGGTCCTCAGAGGGACGTAACAAGGTACAGAAATATAGCATGCAAAGTAAACAGAAAGTACAAGTGCACGACAGGGTACTCTATCATAACCAACTAGTGTGACACAGTTTAAAGACAATGTTCGACGCGTGGGCTTTCTAATATAAAACCGTAGCTCCGGACACGAAAACACATGGCACGTACCGCAGCTCCGGGCAAAGAGTCACACGGGTGAAACAGCTACACTAGATACAGGTATCACTACAAAATACTACATATATATATAAGCGCGTGCAGAGTAGCCCAAACGTCTAGTAACTGTCTTCCCCTTCCCAAGCGGTCAACGATTGTGCGTTGAACCTGAACCTTTAACTACAGTCTCGACACACAAAAATAACTTAATAGTCTCGACCCTAAGGTCGTCCCAGTCTCTGGTCATGATGTAAGTATCAGGAAATAAGAATCTGGCACGATCACGGTGTATAAGTGTGTCCTGGGGTATCGATGTACTCTAGTGCGTGCATCGAGGTGCTATGACGCATCTAACAATTATTCTAAGACGTTATGTCGAATGTCAACACCCGGTTATGAACCGGACGTGGAGTATCGAACGCCAACATAAATATGTGCACGAAGTACAAAAAGAACAAAAATATCTGTAAACTAAAATACAGGGTGGCAAGGTACACTTGCCTGCGTGCGGCTGCTGACGACGGGGATCTGGTACCGCGTCCAAGTCCTCGGGTCCCGCAGTACCTAGAGAAGAGATACAAACCAGAATTAATATTCTATTCTATGACTCACAAGGGCAAGATACTAGAGGTTTGATTACAACTGACTAACGGTACGATAGTCCATCAACTAGTCATCTGTACACTCTCCTCGATCCATCCTCATTCTTACCATATTCTTCATGTGGTTCAGTAGTTCAGGTATTCTCACCTTCTGACCGTATTTACTCCTTAGATATCAGGTCTTCCTTAACCCTCGGATCATTTCATTATATATTCTACTCCTCTATTAACTCTTTATTATTTGCCAGCTCTCAACTATTAATTATTATCTATTAAAACCTTACAACCATTATTTTAGTATTCAAGCCCTTCTCATACATGCATAGTTCACAAATATATATTTGTATTCCTCAACCGACTTCATCACTGTTAATCTAATACTCAAATAATGAACAACTTAATGATAACACACACCATTTCACCATAAATCACTGCCCATCGATAATAATCAATATACATATCAAACAATATGATAAACCCTAAACCTCAATGCCTTCAAACCTTAAACTCCTCGTAGTATATATAACCCCTCAACTAAATCCAAATCTTTCACATGTATAATTGATTTCTTCATTTATACAAAAGTAAGGACAAGCTCTCATGAGACAACCCTTCATCCTTTGTTCACAAATAAACCTTACAATATAGACACAATGCACTCTTCCTCCTACTGTAAATTTCTATAGCAATATTAATCACCACGGTTAGGATCTTCAACCATCACTTGCACTCTTGGATGATTTGGTAAGCATACCCTAGTAAAACATATACATATCAATACCATTCGTTCCCTGTTTCTCCCATCATCACCTATTCCATACTCTTATGAATCCAACTCATGTACCACATTTTATTCCCTTCAATATACCACTCTTCTCTCTTACTAGCCAGGAAAACAATATGGAGGTCAAGATGAGACATCCCAATGGTAGCTAAAGAAATTTTATGATAATGCTTGGTATAAGAAGGCATCTAAAACTCACAAGCCTGGGAAAAGGATGATGACGAAGCAGGAAAACGGAGCCCCGGGTTCCTCGCCACGAAGTCGCCGGTGACGTCGAGAACGTTGCGATAGGAGATCCGCACAGCAGTCCCGCTCCTCGGCTCGATGGAGGAACTAGAGGTAGGGTGTTGTCTGATCGAAGGGAAGAAAGAAAGGAGGGTGATGAAGATGAAGGTGGAGGATCTCGTGGTGGTTCAGTAGCTGCCGGAGAATGGTCAGTGGGTGGTGGTGGCTATGGCAGACCGGAGGTGGTGGTGGTGCGGTTGCACAACAGGCAGTGTGGCCGGGGAAGGATGTCGACTCGGTTGGAGGAGAACAGGGATCACCGGAGGAAGAGGAGGAAGGGTTGGGGAGTCGCTGTCGAGCCGTCGTGGGGCTCTCAGCCGGACGGAGAAGTCCACAACACCGACAAAAAGAGGTCGGAGTCGATTGGTGCAGCGTCCCGCAGAGTCAGGGACAGGCCGAAGGTGGTGGCGTGAAGGGGTCTGCGGAAATGGGGTGGTGGTTCAGGCGGTGTCTCAGGAGGGAGAGTTGGCCGGAGCTCAGAGAAGAAGTGGTGGAGTTGCTGCTATTGGTTCAGCCGATCCGGTCCCTGAGTCCTATCCAGCGGCATCGGAAGAACCTCGAGCTGGCCATTGGAGGCGACGACGTGAAGGGATGGTCGAAGTCGGTGGTTGCAGCGGTCGGGGAATGGCTGCACATCGGCTGGAGAACGGCAGCAGTGGCCGAATGGTGATCGGTTGGTCGATGGGGGGAAGCAGGTGGCGTGTGCAGTCGGGATTGGAGGCCGGTGGTGGCAGCGGCTGTACGGGATGGATGGTGATGAGGAGAGGAGGTTGAGGTGGTGGTAGCACGGTGGCCGGCTCGCCGGAGAAGAGAAGGGTGGCTGGGAACTCTTCTGGATCGGGTTGCATAAGAGGTGGAGTAGAGGTGAGGAGGAAGAAGAAGGAAAGAAGAAGAAGAAAAGAATATGGGAAAGGCTCTGTGTGTAACAGGAAGAGGGGAGGAGAGAGAGGGGCTTTTCTCAAGGTTTTGGGGATTAGGGCCGGTTGGTATGGGTGTAGGAAGAGTCATTAAATAAGGGGAGGTGTTGGTAGAAATGTGTGGTGAAGATGCTTTAATTCAAATGAAGGGTCATGATTGATCATGGAGAAATTTGTTTCGTCATGAAAATAAAAGGGGGAGATGGGTTGACTACGGTCAAAGGATGGTAAGCTCTCCACTTGGTCTTGGCCAATGGGGTGAGGGCACCTAAAAACATTAAATTGCAACTTATCTCCTTAAATTCGGAAAATTGCATGAACACATAAAATGACACAAAAATTGTGGAGAAAAATATGTTTAGCAATTTTTATGGTGAGGGGGGATTGTGCGTTAGGCACGGGTTTAATTAGGAAGACCTTGGGATTAATTTAGGATTAAAATGGGATTTACCAAGTTGGTATTCCTGATTAAAATAGAAATAAAGTGTCCCACGAATTTTAATTTAATTGGGGCACTTGGGGTCAAAATCCGGAAATGACGCAAAGGCCAAAAATGGTGGGGGCTTGGAGTCAGTCTTGGACCCTTTAGTTTGTCCGGCTCAACGGGTTAAGTTGGTATCCCAAAATTTAGGGTAACGACACAGGTGTCCGACACGGAATTAAATATGGGTTACAATTTTTGGAATGTTGCGCAATTAATTTAGAGCACACAAAAATTAATATTAAAAGACGGAAAAGTCCAATGCCTAATTTGGCGGGTCAGGTCAGAAGTACAAAAATTTAACAGAATTTATGGGCTGATATTGGGCTCCGAAAAATCAGAAAATGATGGGGCACGCCAAAGGTTTTAATTAATTGAATTAAATACCAGATAAATTATCTCTACTCTAAACCTCGACATCTGCTGTCAATTTTTTTCCCAAATCCACTCTAACTATCTACAGAATAAATCGAGGGGGTTTACAGGGAGTGAGGAGAGAGAGGGTTTCCTTGGGGTTGGGGCCGGCCTACGGATGAGGGTGTGTGTGTCCTAAAATAGGGAAAATGGGTGGTTGTGATTGATGGATGAAAGAATCAATGGCTAGGAATAAGTGTGAGTTGATAATAATGAATAGTGCCATACAAAAAGAGAGAGAGAGAGAGAGAGAGAGAGAGAGGGTGATGACCGGTCACATGGCCCAAGGAGGTTCTTCATTTGGTTTGCACCAATAGGAGGTTGACACATTGCATTACTTTTGCATTTGGGTCCCTTAAAGTTTGGGATTTACAAATGAAAGAAAAAGAGTGAGAATTTGATATAGAAAAATAGTGTTTGGTATTTTGTAGGGTGGAGAGAGTGTTGGGTATTTTGTATGAGCCTCATGATTAGGTGTGAGAGTTTAGTTGGGGTTAAGTTAAGTCAGTTCCACCAAATTAAATAATTATTTTGTCATAGGTGTTCTTAAATAAAATGGTAGTACATGGGGTCTCAATTGGGAGTGACACAAATATCATGGATATTATAGGCTTGGTATTAGTCTTGGACCCTTTAATTGGTTAGGCAAAATGGGTTGAGTTTGTGTCCCCAAATCGATGGCAACGACATAGGTACAAGGCATAAGATTAAAGAATTGATTTTATGACTAGAAAGTTGTGCAATTAAATTAGAACACAAGGGAGTATGTTTGTGAGAGACACAAATATCTAGTGCCTAGGTTGGCTCGTTAGGTCAAGCGTGCAAAATTTGTTGGAAAGTAAAGGCTATTATTGTGCTCCAAATATTGTAGCAACGGTAAGGCACACCAAGAGTTAAATTAAAGAACCAATTATGATAATCCCTAATTTCTTATCCTTAAACAACCTGAAGCTAAACCAAAATTCTCACCATACCCAGTCTACCTAAAAAAATTATTGAGGGGTTTTACAAACGGAGAGCTCTAACATCCGCATGTGTGGACGGGATAACGGGATTGTATGTAACCCGGAAACCTCTCTAAATGTTTTTAGGTTATTAATCTAGTTGATTATCTTGAACAGTTAATCAAGGATTTTCGACAGTGGTGCCGAAAAATCTTTTCTTAGACATGATGCAAGACTGAAAAATATATTGAACAATCATATACAGGGAAAATTAACCATGAAAAATAGATCAAGAATTAAACAAGATCTACTACTAGGCATAATCAGGATAGTGCAAGAACCTGGAGTCACGAATGCGCTGCGTCGAGCCACTATCAGGAATATCGGTACAGTATTTACCGAAACATGGGCATAAAACCTCAAGCAACATTACATGCACTAATAGAGGTTAAAGGAAAGAAAACATTATTTACAATATCCCAAGATTAAGTTAAGAATACAAAATAATTAAAGAATATAGCAAAATTGACAAAATAATCAAACATGTAAAATTGCACAAAAATTATATTTTGACACATTTAGAAAACTGGTAATAACTTCCTTATCCGAACTCCAAATGAGATGATTCAAAAAGTTGGAAAGCCAATACAGAGATCTACAACTTTCATGTTTTAAGTTTTTCGATATTCTAGATACAAAAATAACTAAACAGGCAAAAAGCCATCCTGGTCAATACGATCGTAGCTCACTGCGCAGCAGAAAATCTGTGTACGGCGCACAACGTGTGGCAAGGATCGTGTGCAAGATGCACAATGTGTAGCAAGGAAATCTATGCACAACGCAATGCGTGCGACAAGGATCGTGCGTGCGACATTGTTCATCGTCCATGTCAAAAAGGTTCGAGAACATGAAACAATTTAGAATTTCTTTTGGCCATAAAACCTTCAATTTAAATCGAAATTCAAATTTTCAAAAGTCAATTTTGTATAGAATTAAAAGATCTACAACATAGAATACTTAGTTTTGAAAGTTTAATAGATCAATTCTATGAAAACCCTAAAAACACAAGTTTTAAAACCTAGATCTACTCAAAACCATCATCCAAAATCAAAAATACCAAGAACTAAAGTTATAGAGAATATAAAGAAGAACATTTTTTTATCAAACACATTTTTAATTTAACCAAATATATAGAAATCCAAAAATGGTTAGTTCTTCACTTGTGCAAGATGTACTTGCCTAAAATTTTTGCTCTAGTGTGAGGACTTGGGGAAGAAAGGAAAGAGAAGAGAAAAAAAAACAAAGATGGGAAGGAGAGAGAAAGAAATTGAGTTATATATGAAAGTTAGGGTTAATGGTAACCATTTGATTCTTGCCAATCCATGCCACCACTCCTAAACTAATCCTAACCACACAAACAAAACCAAGTGCATTAATGCACTAGTAGGGAGGCTTCTCGTCCGCCCAACAAATCCAAACACGTTCGTTTAGTTATGGGCACTCTATTGCTTGTTGTCTTTCTAGTCTTGTCTTAGGATTAGTTTTATGGCATATAAAATATAAAGCCTATCTCGTGTTGCAGTGCTCCGTATGATATAAGAGTAATACTACAAAACTTATCAACTTACCATTCGTCCTTATCTGTTCAAGTATAAACCAAGGTTAGCCAGCATGTATCAAGAATCATAGAAAATTAATAAAAAAACCAAGTGCATTCCATATGTGTTCCTACCTCAACATATAAGTGCACATATGATGTCGATGCTTAATACCCAGTTACAAATTTGTGCCGTGCATCAATCACTTGGTTCAATAAACGATATGCATGAATAGTATGCCGTGCATTCATTGCTTGCCTCAAGTCCATACGAATCGTATGCGGATTGCAACAATCGAGTCCCTTAATCTATATAAAGGTCACTGGCATCACAAGCCACATTGGACATAGTCTAGGTAAACGACAGTCCTTGCAGAGTGGGTAGCGAGCTCCACTAAAAGACTCTGCTCTTCCGTGCTGATGTTGCTAGCTGACTATCCATAGTTTTGCTTAGGTCGACACGGCCCTGATGCCCCGATGCACCGTTCGCAAGAACCTAACCTTGTGCACAAGTTTGTCTTATGACCATGCAAGTTCTCTTATCCATCTCACATTCATTTCCATTTCCATATCCATTTCCATAAGCGATGATAGTTGCAGCTCAGATAATGAGCCCGCTGCAAGCCAACCCGTTTGATCCGTGCTAGGCTGTTAGCACAGTCTCATGCATAACTCAAGTCTTTTTCTTATCTTTTTATCATGATGCATCTCCCTTATTCGAGATTTGCCTTGGTGACCCAAAGGTCTCGAATACGTTCCATGTTTGCTTACTTGTCTCGGAGTACTACAAGTCTGTGGAATGATCTATGTGATAAGCATTGCATACATAATTATTAACATAAAGAAATCTACTTGAATAGTTCTAAATTAGCTAGGCGAGCATTGTATTCCGTTCATCCAGTTTACTTCCATGTTGTATACAAACAGATAAAGAGTGGGATTATTCCCTTAGCTATGTTGGTTTATTTCATTTATTATCATGCATCAATGGAATTTGCCTAGCGACTATCATGTATCGTCCATATTTTAGGTGTGAAGGCTAGGCCAAGACCGGTTTATCGGAGCCACCCACCTTAGCAATAATTCCAATCGGTCGAGCGAGACCCCGAGCGCGCCTTTGGGAAGTCTAGCTCTGAACTTCTGTAGGGCCAAGTCTGAATGCCCTTGCTTCGAGCAAGTTATCTCGCTGAGCAAGGCGGGACAGATCGTTGCACTTGTGCCGTTTGAATCGGCTCTCTGGGCTGAGCAGAGCGGGTCATTACATTATACACCACTCAAAACAAGTCTCGTCCTCGAGACTTCTTTAGCGGTACTCGTCCTACTGTTTCTCAAAATCCATATCGTATACTTGCCTTAGTCAATTTCCATTGAATAAAAATTATTTGATGGCACCGAATTAGACTCTACTCGGTAACAGAATAATGCATATTAGCGACATCCAAAAATATCGCTAATATGTAAACTAACGTAGCTAAAATAATTTGGCGACATAATTAGTGATATTTTTACATTGTTGTGTATTACCTGGTTGCTGACAACAAAAATATTGCTAGTCGTCGTTGTAGCGGTGTATATTTGTGATGAGAAGAGGTCATAAAATATGTGATGATTAGCGACGTGTCGTCGTTAAATTGACGATGTAAGCTTTGGTCGCAACATATCGCTATATTAGCGACTTTATGAGCGACGTTTTGCTATAACAATATTGACATGGCAAGTTTTGCCGTGTCAATATGTTAGCGACGTGTAGAGACGTACTATCGACGTCCATGGTACCAGGTAGTGACATTCCGATACCTGTTAACGACGTAAATGTACGTAGCAGAACGTCGCAAAATGTTGCTAACTAGAAAAAAATTAAAAAATAGGATACAATTTGTAAAATGTCACAACAAAACTCTACCTGCAATTATAAAATCACAGTTTATATAAATAGACCCGAAGCAACCCTCCGTTGAATTTTCTAGGTCTGTCGACCTCTTCGGTGAAACACTCAACACAGATAAATTCACATAAAATTAATATTAATAATTGTAAACTCCCTCACCCAAAATAGGTATTTTGTGTATATTTTATATTATTATATTTATTATAGATGTTGAATTTATTTAGAGTATTCTCTTAGTTAATTAGGAAATAAAATTTTTAGAATATTTACTTATAAAAATTTTTATTTAGAATTATTTTTAGGCTATTTTAGATTATTGGGATTTTTCCATAATTTTTAGTTAATTAAAAACTAGTAACACTAATTTTCTAGGACTTTGAAGAATTTATTTTATATTCAAAATTAATTAAAAATATACCAAAATTTTATTTTAGGTTCTAAATAGTCAAATATATTTTCTAGAATTTTTTGGGAATTTTCTGAATATTTTTAGTATTTATTGGGAGTAATTAGGCTAATAACTAATTTTTAGGACTTATAGAATTTATTGTGCAATCCCAAGAATATATAATGGACCCACATAATTTTTTAGGGTTTATAATATTATTATATATTTTTTGGAATTATTTCAGAATTTTTGGAATAATTTTAGTATTTATTTTTAGTTATATGGGGAAAACTAATGTTTAGAGCTTCTCCTAATTATAGTAGGAAATATATGAATATAAAATTATCCCAAATATTTTTCTAGAGTTTTTAAATTCAAAATATATTTTTTTAAAATTTTTCCAGATTTTTATGATTATTTTAATATTTATTTTGAGTTATTTAGATTTAAAATGACTTAAATAATGTTTTGATAAAGGTAAATTAAAATCAAATAATATAACCAAAACCATTCAATCAAATTATGACATGTGTCACCCTATCAACTTTCATTCATCCGCTCAACATCCATATATATATATATTATAACCCTAATTATCCCATTATTTTAGAGAGAGAGATTTTAGAGAATTGTCATCTAGGGTTCCTTCATCTTCCAGAAGCCATTGCGCATAGCTCTAGACTCCAAACGAGACCTAGTTTTTTTTGTTAGAACGATATTGAGGTTATATTTCTGATTATATAAATTTTTTTACAAAATTATGAGTATTAAATTCTAGAAAATTCGTAGAGCACAGCATATCCAAAAATAGACGTGTTTCGATGTTTTCGCTATTCCGGGATAACCAGGAATCAGAATCATGAACCGTTTGAATTTTCGGAAAGCTAATGTCTAGATAATTGATTTATATTTTTCCCATAATTTAATTCGAAGTATTTATATACTGTAAATTCTGTAGAACTTCTAGGTTAGAATTTAACCATCGGTGCACAATACAAAATTTGTATGTGCTATAATTCCCAAATGAATTTGAATTCGGACGAGTCATAAATTTTAGTATGTTTTTGAAGCTGAAATCTATAGGAAATCATACATAAAAGTTGAGTTTGTGTCGGTTGACTTTTCGGTCAACAGATCGCCTCGATTTGCGTGCCATGAGTCTCGAGTTGATAAAATTCAATTTCTTTGGACAAAATTTAGGAATTAATATAAAAATCAGAATAATAAGATTAAAATAGGATTTTAGAGTAATTATTCTAGAAATAAATAAATTAAAATAAATTATCTTTTGACGTGATAAATTTGTAATACATAGGCTATTTGGACTGTGACTTGGACTCTGATTCATACCAGCAGCAGGACCCCAGACGAGTACATTCTCTGACAGTGTTCCAGTAGGATGTTAGTATTTAGCCACCACGGTTAGTTTACATCAGAACCTGAGCCGGAGAACTCAACGCGCGTTCGTACATTTACATGTACGCAAATATTATTCAGTTTGGTATATATATTTATGTACGTAATTACCATATGTATTCCAATAATTATGTAAATAAATTGATGGTTATATTATTAAATAGTTATATGAATATATATGTAAGTAAATGCTAATTGATAATTATGACTAAATATTCAGACTGTACGACCCTAGGACACCGTGGACTATCCCATACTTACCTTGACCATGTTGACCCTAAGAACTTGTGAATTTGTCCGCCTTGCGTACATTAACGTATTGGCATAGATACCTGTCATTTGACTGACTGATTTCGTATAGTACTTGAAGACGCGACATCCGCGTAATTCAACGCGTAATTGACCGTGTTAGATGACTAGTGTTACCCCTAGTATACCCCCTGAGTCCAGTGTAAATATGGTTGTGTATGTGCTAGTGTAAAGACTAATGATTCTATTTTATTATATTTATGTGTACATAGGATATTGGATTTGTTCTGCGCGATTTCTGGAGCAGATTATTGGTACATTGCAGCTTCCTTGCCAGGCAAGTATACCTTGCCATTGTACTGTTATTTATATTCCATATGTTGCATGCATCTTTATTTTCTGTCTTTTCATATATTTTAACTGCTATATAAAATGCGCACGACGGTGTCGTCGCGGTATATTTTTATTTATGTATTTGTATTGACCTTGTTTATGAGACTACCCCATCATCATGTAGCATCTTTAGGTTTATCGGCCATGACACAGTTGTTACACGAGTTGTGAGTCTCATATAGATCATGGACTGGCATGCAGGGTTGGCCTCCTGTACGTGTGAGCCGTGCATTAGGAATAACTGCTGTTAGAAACTTTGCATGCTAGTAGACTTAGCAGTTATTAGAGGTCTAGGGACATAGCCTATTGTAGTACGGTGGTCTCATCCTTGTCCTTGTTTGGTTGCAGGATTGGGCTTGGGTACTAAGAATAGGCTATGAACCAAATCGTGTCATGGATGTGACATGCTTAGAGCATGGGGTGGGGAGAACAACAAGTATCGCATTTGAGCTCCTTTATACTTTTTCCTTCTGTAACCCGGAAGCTCCACTGGAGATACGGGCAGTGATGACCCCTTTACTACTTGGCGGGCCTCTGCCGTTCAAAAGACGACATGCCTTTGAGGCCCCTGGTTCTCCGAGAGAGTCATGCCAATCCCAGTTCTCAGCCAGATAGCTCACTTGTTAGAAAGTTATTCTCAAATTGCATTCACATAGATGGTTAGGCGACCCATTGGATATTTATTTCAGTACTTTATTGGCATGTGTTTAAGTATCTTGTTATGTCCCTCTGAGGACCTGGTCCGCTGCCAGGTGTATCTATTCTTGAGTACTTGCAGGAGCACAGATTTGGATTGTTGTATATGCTTCGTGGATGTCTTCTCTTCGAGCCGTGATCGATAGCTGGTATACTTATATTGGGTTTGATTGTGTTGTACTTATTTTGTATTTGCTCTTATATTCGAGTTGGTAGTAGATTTGTTTCCATCCAATTATCCTCCTTAGATACTTCTTATTGAGAGTTAGTTTCATAGATGTTGGTCATTTAATTATATTTGATTTCGTGGATGAGATTTAGATTGTACCCTATGACTTATGACATATGTTTATACCACTTGTGGATTGATATTCATATTACAGCGTACGTGTGGATTTTGGTTTCCATATATTGGAGTTGCCATATCCATGCGGCTGGCATGTACGTGTCCTAGTCCTACGTATTTTGGGACTGGGGCATGACATGTTTTTATGGTGGCCCATGAAGGTCAAGAGCATATTATCTCGGTTACGTTACTGTACCGAACAAGCCTGCACCTAGGACTAGAGTATAGGATCTCATCCATAATTGACTATGATTCATCTTCCTCCTATCTGTTCTATTTAAACAATTGTATCCTGCTTGATTCCTGTACTTCCTTAATTGTTCTTTAAGTATAGCCTTTTGCTAGAATATAGGAACCCCTATTATTTGAATGATAATTAGGGTAGCAAACTATTAAGAATACAACAAGAATATAGACACACCACTAAGTTTAGAATATCTAGTGAACCCTAGAATTCCTTATCTTTAGATTGGTATACCATTACCCCTTGATGTATTAAGAAGACTTGAGAGTAGTATAGACACTACTAGAGATAGTTAGAAGTTTTACCATAATGTTTGACCCTAGTATTGAGGAACCAATGGAGAACCAATATTGAACATTAGGACTGAACCTAACCTTCATAATTGGATAGTATTGGAGAACTATAAAACTTAGATCATTGTCTTATTATTAGTAGACAACACCTTAGGAAGCCTAGAGGAATGTAATCAACACTTTTCCTTGATCATTCCTCAAACACAAAGACTAGCACCCCACTCCCCTTTAGAAAACCATGATGCTACCTAGAACCCCTCTATTTCACATATTGTTCCTCTGCGACCTTAACATTCGCTAATTGTGCGACGACCAAAATTACGTTCTTCTTTTCTTTATCTTTCAACTCGTGCCACCTGACACTTCTGATAGTGGGCCAAGTAATTTATTTCTTTGTTAAAGACACATAGTTTGCTAGGATTATAGTTGTAATCTTGAATTTGAACATTATGTGCTTGGTAGTTAGAACTTGACAGTTTAAGTTATTCTTGTAGATTGCAACCTGATGATTATCCCTTAGTTTTTTAATTGTGTAACATGTACCCTCACCTCGATACGAGTTAGATCCCTTTCCCCTTAATGGCTAGTAACTCTTCTATTCTTACTATTGACACTTGCTCTATAAGCGCTATGACTAAGACTTAGGATGACCATTACCTATATAAATAGGATACCATAATCAGTACCAAGATCTTTCCTTATATACCCTAATAAGATTTTCTGTTTTATTTACATGTGCAAGGTTATTTGGTAGGATCCTCTTAAGACCATTACAGCATTATTTTATTATTATAAGTTGGGTAGTATACCTCACACCCTAGTATCACATAGTCTTTTGACCCATTATTGTAGTGTGATTGAATGACATTAATTTTATACTAGCATAAGACGACAGTATTTATTCAGACAATAGAAGTTAGAGGTCCTTGCCCCTATTTGGTCGACTAGCGACTTAGACAAGGAGGTTTTATGATAACTGTAGGGATTGTAGAGTCTTTTATTATTGTTGCTTAGTTGTTTTTATTTTTTGAACTTGAATTAATTTGTACCTCCTTTCATCATCATCTAGCGTACTTATATTTGCTGCACTACCTTGACTTATGCTGCTATTATAGCCTAGTTTTGTAAGCTTACTCTTTTATCGATCTTGATCATGAGATATGTATTATTGGGGATGCCTACTAATATATTGTCTAATCAGAATCAGTGTATTACGGTCTGATCAACCATAGTGCGCTTGATTCGCCCATCGCAATGATGCTTTACGTGGATTGAGATATATAGTTGACTAGTAGACACCTGTACTTGCCCTCTAGATATGTCTGAGCGTATCGTATCGGCTACATAACTTTACTAATACGAGCATGTGAATAGGAATTACCAAAATAGGACTTCAATCCACAACTGCTTTGACAATTCCTATTTGAATTCTTTAAACGCCTTGATCCCGATACTTCTATTATATTACCTCGCCCTTGAACTCTTTATTATTGATCTCCGTCTTCCCTTATTTTGGAAAGATGAAACCTTGTGCTTGGTATAAGTTTGATACACAGAGAGTACTGGATATACCCCATAGGCCGATCACATACTTGAGGATTATTCTTTCGTAATTAAGGACATATCATATATGATATAATCGGCGTTAAAGTTTTGAGGATTGAATGACATGAGTAAATAAATTAAGGAATATTTTTCTTAAAGTATATAGGCTTCTGTGATAGATGGGTAAATTCTAAGTTGGGTAGCAGTGCATTGGCAACTCGAGAGGAATTTCTTTTAGATTGTGATCGAGTAAGATTAGATTGGGAGAGGTTCAAGCCATTTTAATTTTGAGAATTTTAGAAGAATGACTAAGATGATGAGGATTAATAAATTTTAAAAAATCTTGATATTGAGGACCCAATATTTATACCTTAAGTACATAATTTAAATTTTTGAGTATTGAAGGTAAAATCATCAATTTGAATTTGAAGGATAAATATATAATTTTAGACTTGAACATTGGTGGACTGCATTTAAATTATTTTTTAATTTGATAATTTAAATTAAGAATTAAAATTTGATGGTTGGACTACCTATTTGAAATATTGAGGATGTGAATGGAATTTAAAAAGTTGAAGAAATACAAAAAATTTAAAAGTGAAAATAGGAATAATATTGGACTCGAATTACTTCTAGAGGAGATTATGATACTTGGAGATCGTGAGGTAAAATTTGATGTGTTATTTAAATCTTGAAGATATTATATGGATTCAATTTAAATTTGGATATTGATGATTTGGAAAAGTGAGAAGAGATTACAATAGGTTGAATTTTGATTTGAACAATGATTATCTTAATTTTGAAGTGATCGCGATAGATTTGAATAGATTTTATTATTTAAATTTTTGGAAGAGATTGCGATTGACGTACCTTATGTACGAATGTGAAGGATTTAACAAATTATGCCTTATTTTAATTTCGAGGACGAAATTATTTTAAGTTGGGTAGATTGTAAACTCCCTCACCCTAAATAGGTATTTTGTGTATATTTTATATTATTATATTTATTATAGATGTTGAATTTATTTAGAGTATTCTCTTAGTTAATTAGGAAATAAATTTTTTAGTATATTTACTTATATAAATTTTTATTTAGAATTATTTTAGGCTATTTTAGATTATTGGAATTTTTTCATAATTTTTAGTTAATTAAAAACTAGTAACACTAATTTTCTAGAAATTTGAAGAATTTATTTTATGTTCAAAATTAAATAAAAATATACCAAAATTTTATTTTAGTTCTAAATAGTCAAATATATTTTCTAGAATTTTCTGGGAATTTTTTGAATATTTTTAGTATTTATTGGGAGTAATTAGGCTAATAACTAATTTTTAGGACTTGTAGAATTTATTGTGCAATCACAGGAATATAGAATAGACCCACGTTATTTTTTAGAGTTTATAATATTATTATATATTTTCTGGAATTATTTCAGAATTTTTGGAATAATTTTAGTATTTATTTTTAGTTATATGGAAAAAACTAATGTTTAGAGCTTCTCCTAATTATAGTAGGAAATATATGAATATAAAATTATCCCAAATATTTTTATAGAGTTTTTAAATTCAAAATATATTTTCTGTAATTTTTCCAGATTTTTATGATTATTTTTAATATTTATTTTGAGTTATTTAGATTTAAAATGACTTAAATAATGTTTTGATAAAGGCAAATCAAAATCAAATAATAGAACCAAAATCATCCAATCAAATCATGACACGTGTCACCCTATAAACTTTAATTCAGCCACTAAACATCCCTATATATATATTATTATAACCCTAATTATCCCATTATTTTAGAGAGAGAGATTTTAGAGAATTGTCATCTAGGGATCCTTCATCTTCCAGAAGCCATTGTGCATAGCTCCGGACTCCAAACGAGACCTAGTTTTTATTGTTAGAACAATATTGAGGTTAGATTTCTTATTATATAAATTGTTTTACTAAATTATGAGTATTAAATTCTGGAAAATTCGTAGAGAACAGTATGTCCGAAAATAGACGTGTTTCGATGTTTTCGCGATTTCGGGAGAACCAGGAATCAGAATCATGAACCGTTTGAAGTTTCGGAAAGCTAATGTCTAGATAATTGACCTATGTTTTCCCCATAATTTAATTCGAAGTATTTATATACTATTAATTCTGTAGAACTTTTAGGTTAGAATTTAACCATCAGTGCACAATACAAAATTTGTATGTGCCATAATTCCCAAACGAATTTGAATTCGGACGATCCATAAATTCCAGTATATTTTTGATGCTGAAATCTACAGGAAATCGTACATGAAAGTTGAGTTTGTGTCGGTTGACTTTTTGGTCAACAGATCGCCTCGATTTGCGTGCCATGAGTCTCGAGTTGATAAAATTCAGTTTCTTTGGACAAAATTTAGGAATTAACATAAAAATTAGAATAATAAGAATAAAATAGGATTTTAGAGTAATTATTTCAGAATTAAATAAATTAAAATAAATTATCTTTTGACGTGATAAATTTGTAATACATAGGCTATTTGGACTGTGACTTGGGCTCTGATTCATACCAGCAGCAGGAGCCCAGACGAGTACATTCTCTGACAGTGTTCCAGTAGGATGTTAGTATTTAGCCACCACGGTTAGTTTACATCAGACCCTGAGCCGGAGAACCCAACGCGCGTTCGTACATTTACATGTACGCAAATATTATTCAGTTTGGTATATATATTTTTGTACGTAATTACCATATGTATTCCAATAATTATATAAATAAATTGATGGTTATATTATTAAATAGTTATATGAATATATATGTAAGTAAATGCTAATTGATAATTATGACTAAATATTCAGACTGTACGACCCTAGGACACCGTGGACTATCCCATACTTACCTTGACCATGTTGACCCTAAGAACTTGTGAATTTGTCCACCTTGCATACATTAACGTATTGGCATAGACACCTGTCAGTTGACTGACTGATTTCGTATAGTACTTGAAGATGCGACACCCGCGTAATTCAACGCGTAATTGACCGTGTTAGATGACTAGTGTTACCCCTAGTATACCCCCTGAGTCCAGTGTAAATCTGGTTGTGTATGTGCTAGTGTAAAGACTAATGATTCTATTTTATTATATTTATGTGTACATAGGATATTGGATTTGTTCTGCGCAATTTCTGGAGCAGATTATTGGTACATTGCAGCTTCCTTGCCATGCAAGTATATCTTGCCATTGTACTGTTATTTATATTCTATATGTTGCATTCATCTTTATTTTCTGTCTTTTCATATATTTTAACTGTTATATAAAATGCGCGTGACGGTGTCGTCGCGGTATATTTTTATTTATGTATTTGCATTGATCTTGTTTATGAGACTACACCATCATCATGTAGCATCTTTAGGTTCATTGGTCGTGACACAGTTGTTACACGAGTTGTGAGTCTCATATAGATCACGGACTGGCATCCAAGGTTGGCCTCCTGTACGTGTAAGCCGTGCGTTAGGAATAACTGCTGTTAGAAACTTTGTATGCTAGTAGACTTAACAGTTATTAGAGGTCTAGGGACATAGCCTATTGTAGTACGGTGGTCCCATCCTTGTCCTTGTTTGGTTGCAGGATTAGGCTAGGGTACTAAGAATAGGCTATGAACCAAATCGTGTCATGGATGTGACATGCTTAGAGCATAGGGTGGGGAGAACAACAAGTACCGCATTTATGCTCCTTTATACTTTTTTCTTCTGTAACCCGGAAGCTCTGCTGGAGATACGGGCGATGATGACCCCTTTACTACTTGGCGGGCCTCTGCCATTCAAAAGACGACATGCCTTTGAGGCCCCTGGTTCTTCGAGAGAGTCATGCCAATCCCAGTTCTCAGCCAGATAGCTCACTTGTTAGAAAGTTGTTCTCAAACTGCATTCACATAGATGGTTATGCGATCCATTGGATATTTATTTCAGTACTTTATTGGCATGTGTTTAAGTATCTTGTTATGTCCCTCTGAGGACCTGGTCCGCTGCCAGGTGTATCTGTTCTTGAGTACTTACAGGAGCGCAGATTTGGATGGTTGTATATGCTTCGTGGATGTCTTCTCTTCGAGCCGTGATCGATAGCTGGTATACTTATATTGGGTTTGATTGTGTTGTACTTATTTTGTATTTGCTCCTATATTCGAGTTGGTAGTGGATTTGTTTCCATCCAACTATCCTCCTTAGATACTTCTTATTGAGAGTTAGTTTCATAGATGTTTGTCATTTAATTATATTTGATTTCGTGGATGAGATTTAGATTGTACCCTATGACTTATGACATATGTTTATACCACTTGTGGATTGATATTCATATTACAGCGTACGTGCAGATTTTGGTTTCCATATATTGGAGTTGCCATATCCATGCGGCTGGCATGTACGTGTCCTAGTCCTACGTATTTTGGGACTGGAACGTGACAATAATAAACTAAACTCACATAGAAAGAAATCTACAAAGTTATATTACACTAAATATGTCCCAAAAAATAGATAAATAAATTTAAAATAAGTATCACATGCGTCTCATAATGTAATAAAAAGTATAAAATAAATACATTAAATACCCAAGAATGGGCAAATATACAAACACACTAAAACATGTCCAAACAAGGACTACTACTGATCAAGAGGAGAACTGCCGTGAATCTGGGATAGAAGAAACTCATACTGTTCCTATGATAGTGTCACCGATACAGATGGAGGAGGCAGTGATGGAGGCGGTGTCGATTATTACTTCCCGTTTCCGGTATACGTATTTAGAATATATTTTTATTTTAGCATGGTTGTATGTACATGGAGACTAGATCCATTATTTGGTTTAACCAGGTTCATGGTTCATTTTGTGGGTTAGTTCAATTCATGAGAACCCTTGGTTCAAACCTCAACCCTACCATATATAATCCAACATTTTTTCTCTCTCTTCATTACTTCATTCTCTTTCTCTCTCTTGCGTTCTCTTTCCTTTCCATAGGCAAGTACACCTTGTATCAAAAATAAATAAACTCTCTATATTATTGGTTTATTATGTTTGTTATGTGTTTCTAAGCACTTTTAGAACTTGGAATTTTCTGTTTTGATGGGTGGATTTGAGTAGATCTACATTTTTAACTTAGGATTTTATTAGTTTTTCTTGTTTTTGATCTATTAAGCATATATTTTTAAAAACTAGTTTTTGCTACATGATAGAATTTTTAATTTCAAGCGTTTTAGCTTTTGGTTCACTCGATTTGGACTTAAAATAAGAATTTTATGGATAAAACAAAATTTTAGTTTTTGGAGCTTTCGTCATGGCCGAACCTGCTGTTTGGAGAAGATGAACTCTTTATACGGCCAGCAAGTTATGCGACCGGGAGGGCTATGCGGCCTAAGCTTTTGTCGTATACTGACCAATATGCGTCCATCTTGTTGGATGCATGACTGCCATCACACAAGTGTTTCGGAGCTAATCCTTAAACTCCTTGTGTTTTCACTCACTAAACGAATGAGAAATTCGCTAAGTCCAAAAGAGCAATATGCGGCCAAGTGACATATGCGTCATGGAGAGTATGCGGCCAATATTTTTCTTGGATGCATGACTCTGAACTATGGCACATGTTTCTATGATTTTTATCTTTTCTCTCTGACACACTTTATGGCTTGTCACATAAATCACTTTATGTCACTTCACTGACACTTCATTCATTGCCCATCACTTCAACACTTGTCCCAAGGAGTAGACTTTAACCCTGAGTATGTGGCCCAGATTCTATATGTGGCCAAGTGGTTCATGCCGCCCTGACTCCATATGCGGCCAGGACTTCTCATTCGGCCCTGACTTCATATACGGACAGGAATTCTCATGCAGCCCTGACTTCATATCCGACCAGGACTTCATATGCGGCCTAGAGACCCATGCGGCCTTGATTGTCTGATTGAATATTTTCTTATTTTTTTATGACCTAATGCATAATTAGTAATTGGACTCGAATACTGTATCCGTGCTGATACCATTATTGCCTGATATTTGTCCATAATTTAATGTGCGCCGAGGTGCGACACATCGTGTCACGTATTAAGTGATTATATTTCGGTTATGCATCGAGAATGACTCCAAATTTTTGAACGTGTGATATTATAAATATATATTATTTTTCCAGCACGGGCATAATAAGCGAGTCAACTACCAAAGCGTGGCTAGGTTATTAATTGACTGAATGTTGCATACACGCTCGGGTGAATCCAGATTTGACTTTCATGGATTCGTATCTAGCATGCCCATACTTTATACGACATCTTAAGGAAAATTCTCTTGTGACCACGCCTTGAGATTTTGAACACGATATATGGCTAATTAGGTAACTAAAAGTGGTAGTAACATTGGAGGAAACGATATCCCGATATCATACCAACGAACCTTCCCATAGAGATTTATTCTAAGTACGTTGTGGGCTAGCCACCACAGATACTGTATATCATCTACCTTAGTGGAGTGCAGTATTTGACCTATTATTTTACCAAGCCACTATTTTACTATAGGAACATTGGAACCGCTAATACCATATTTTTAGCACAATGGCCCTACGAAAAACTAGTGTATCTTGTGAATACCTATTTTATTTATATATTAGTTCGGTTAGCTCATGTTCCGCACTAGCGTGATCTGAGGATACCTATTATGCATTATTTTTGGGATAACCTCAGACTCCATAAATAGTAAGCCGCACAAGTGATTGGCCGATATAAAGAAAATAGACTTGGTTGTGATTATATTATTCGGTTAATAGCCTAGGATAATGCACTATCATAGTGTGATGGTTCAATCTTTGTCCTTATTTGGTTGTAGGGTTGGGCCTTTGCGCTAGGATATGCCATGGACCTAAGTTACGACACTGAACCTATATATTATTATATATTTTTCTTGGGTTTTTTTGTTTCTCCATTTCGTACTTCCTTTGTGGTACTTGCTATTTGGGGTCTAACCCCACTGGTTTTGCATGGCCAGGTTTTGAGCCAGCACCCGAGGATCCAGCATACTTTCCCCAACTCATGGCGCGTACTAGGAACATGGTCGTAGAGGATAATGAGTGAGTTTTCTTCTTCCATGCTTATCATTGTACATTTACTTCTTTTGGGCGTTTAGTCACCGGTACTTGTTAGTCGGCTCATTAGACATTAGTCTCCTTATATGATTGTATTAAATCAGACTACAGCTGATCACAGTCATATACTTTTGTTACTCTTCCAGCTTCTTATTTTGTACAACTGGTCTCCAGGACATTTTGAGAAAGCATTTGGGATTCCTTATTGCTTTATCATATATGCTCTATGCTTACTATTTCTTTTTGAATGATTGAGACATAGAAGTTCTTGACCCTAGGAGACTTGATTGTAGTATGCACCCCCTTGTCTTATACAGCCGTGATCGACGTACGACATATAGCACCTTGTACGGGGTAGCTGGCCATGTCCGTCTCTGTATTCCAGTACTGGGGCATGACAAGATTTTAGTGGTGGCCCATGAAGGTCTATTTTCAGGCTTGTGGGGTATCATGGTCATAGGTGTATCAATCAAACATGATATTTCTTGAAATCCTGAATTCGTCCTCTTCGATACTCAGCTTAAATTCTTCCAGATTGGTTGCTTCCTTGTTCCGTCTTGTCATGTACTTGATGTTTCTTGTGCTCTTCTTTAGGGCTTCTCCTTCCCCCGATGCTGCAACAACAAGAGAGGCAGAATTGCCAGTGGAACGAGATCCTGTGGAACCCCAGCCAAGGATCCGAGTTGAGCCCACGATAAATGAGACAGAGCAGCAGGATCCAGGTGTTCCCTTACCTCCTATAGTATCGGCAATACTAGATACCCCGGCCTTGCTAGAGATTATCCATAGATTATTGGCTGCTCAACAACACCAGATAGTGGTACAACAACAACAACAATAGCAACAACAACAACAACAACAACAACTTCAGCAGCAAGAACAGAATGTCCTGTTGAACCAAGGGTTACAAATGGCCCTAGAGCGAGGCGGAAGAATAGATTCTGGGATATCTATTAGATTTTGCAGACTGAACCCCAAATATTTCAAAGGCATAGAGGACACAATCATGGCAGATGATTGGCTCCAGGATATTGAGACCATTCTGGCAGCAGCTAAAGTTTCGGCCGAGAAACATGTTGACCTGGTTCGCCTACAACTCCAAGATCTGGCAAGAGATTGGTAGACCACGATAAAGGTAGGATTGAGGCATCATATTTTGTGGAATAATTTTAGAACCCAGTTCAGGACAAAGTACTTTGGGATTGTGGCCCAGTGTGAGTTGCAGCAAAGGTTCATTAACCTCAAGCAAGATGGAAGGACAGTAGACGGCTATGCGGCAGAGTTTTGCCGACTAAGAAGATTTGCTCCAACTATGGTGACAACAGAGTTGGAGATAATAATGAGGTTCCAGCAAGGACTTCACTTAGAGATCTTACACATGGTATAGGTGCATGACTACCAGACCTTTGAGGCAGTATTGATAGCAGCTAAGAGGGTTGAGCTTACTTCCCAGAGGATGGAATCAAGAAGGGTGGATTAAAAGATGTCTCATAGATAGAGCAATGAAGAAGGACCAGTACCGCGAACGTCAACACCATCCCCTAGCATTCACATCTATGATGTGACATAGAGGAGGCCAGTGACCTCGACAGTAATGGCACCAACTCGGTAACAGCAGCAATAACAACAGGGAGCGCTGACAGGTTGTACCTACTATGGCAAGGGAGGTCATACTCAGGATGTTTGCCGAGAAGCTAACAGACTATATTTGAGATGTGGGAGCCCTGATCACAAGATTTCCATGTGTCTATTAATACAGAGGCCAGGAGGGCCAGTACAATAGTTCTCTTCATTGCCAGCTCCAAGAAAAGTGCAGCAAGGAGGGCCAGTAGCAGCAGTACAGCCCTTAGCTCAGCGTCCGTTGTCGATGCATGCCCAGCTTTATAGTCAGCAACAAAAACAGAATCAGCAGGAGCCGCAACCATGGTAGCATGAAAGACAGCAGCAGAGAGCTCAATAAGGCCAACGGCAGGCACTCACCTTGTCTTTGGAGGAAGCTATGGCGTCGGGCAACGTAGTGGCTAGTAAAATTTCTATTATAACCTTTCTTGCCATAACTTTAATTGATTCTGGAGCTTCACACTCATTTATATCTGTACAATATGCAACATATATTGGATTAAAGTTTGAGACATTGCCAAAGAGGCTGAATATACTCACTGGCAATGGGATTATAGAAGTTAGTAGGGTGTGCCTAACATGTCCAGTCGTAGTATGTGGGTATTTATTACCTATAAAGTTGATCGAGTTCCCTATGGGTAACTTTGACGTTATCTTAGGCATGGACTGGTTGAGAGACAGTCATGCAATGATAGACTACCATGAGGGTAGAGTATTATTTAGAATTCTTGGTCTAGAAGAGTTTTTCCTTAGCAGAATAGCAAGAGACCAGCATAAGGGAGGAGTCACAACAGTAGCAAAGGAAGAATACTCGCTGCTCAAGATAGTTGAAGAGTTCATGGACGTCTTTTCGGATGAGCTTTTCGGATTACCCCCAGTCAGAGAAGTAGAGTTCTGTATAGAGTTGATGCCAGGAGTAGAACCAGTATCCCCGAAGGTATACATTATGTCACCAACAGAGCTTGATCAGTTATATCGACACGTGAAAAAACTGAAGGCGAAGAAGTTTATTCGGACTAGTGGATCACCGTGGGGAGCACCGACGGTATTGGTAAAAAAAAAGGATGGATCAACATGGATGTGTATGGATTATAGGCGGTTGAATACCGTGACCATGAAGAACAAGTACCCATTACCAAGGATTGATAATTTTTTTTGACCAATTAAGTAGAGCAAGAGTCTTCTCCAAGATAGATTTACTATCAGATATCATCAGGTGCGAGTCCGGGAGCAGGATATACCGAAGACAACATTTAGGTTACGATATGGGCATTATGAATTCTTAGTTATGCTATTCGGACTGACTAATGCTCCAGTGGTATTCATGGATTTGATGAACCGTATTTTCATACCTTGCTTAGACCAATTTATGGTAGTATTCATCGATGATATCCTGGTGTATTCTCGTAATGTGGAGGAGCATGAAGAATATCTCAGGATAGTACTACAAACTTTGAGGGAGCACCAGTTATATGCGAAGCTTAGTAAGTGTGAGTTTTGGCTGTATCACATATCCTTTCTTGGGCACATTATTTCTAGAGAAAGAGGGTCAGTTGATCCCAAAAAGGTAGATACAGTAGAGAACTGGCCAGTTCCAAAGACAGTAGCAGAAGTGCGTAGTTTCTTGGGCTTGGCAGGATACTACAGCAGATTTATGTCAAATTTTGCTAATATCTCAGCACCATTGACCCGGTTGATGCGCTAGGAAGTTTAATTTTTGTGGTTAGCGGAATGTCAGACACCCTTTGAAGAGTTAAAAAAAAGTTGATTTTTGCACCAATCCTTACTCTTCCAACAGGTTTTGGAGGATTCACAGTGTATTGTGATGCATATGGCAAAGGACTTGGATGTATTTTGATGCAACAAGAAAGAGTGATAGCGTATGCTTCTCGGTAGCTCGGGGATCACGAGAAGAACTATCAAACTCATGATTTGGAGTTAGCAGTAGTAGTGTTCGCACTTAAATTATGGAGGTACTACTTATATAACAATCGAGTAAAAATATTCACAGATCATAAGAGTTTGAAGTATGTGTTCATGCAGAAGGGCCTGAACATGAGGCAGAGAATGTCACGCTCCAGTCCCAAAATACGAAGGACTAGGAACACGTAAGCATGCCAGCAGCATGTATATGACAACTCCAATATATAGAAACCATAACACATGCGTACGCTGTATAATGAACAATAATCCACAAGTGGTACATATGTCACAAGTCACAGGGTATAGTCTAAATCTCATTCACAGAAAATCATACATGAATAAAAACCAATATCTATGAAACTAGATCTCGATATAAAGTATCTAAAGATGATAGTTGGATGGAAACAAATCCAATACCAACTCGAATATATAAGTACAACACAACAAACACAATATAAGAATATTAACTAATAATCACGAGGCTCGAAGAGAAGACCTCCTCGAAATATAGGTAACCAGTCCGGATTTGCGCTCCTACGAATACTTATGAACATCTACACCTGGAAAGGGACCAGGTCCTCAAAGGGACATAACAAGATACATAGAAGCATGCCAATAAAGTACTGAAATAAACATCCAATGGGTCATCTAACCGTCTAAGTGAATGCAGTTTAAGAACAACTTTCCCAACGTGTGGGATATCTGGCTAAAATAGGATTGGCATGGTTCTCTTGGAGATACAGGGACCTACAAAGCATGTCTTCTTTTGAACGGCAGAGGCCGCCTGATAATATATAATATATAGTGGTCATCATGGCCGCGCATCTCCGGAGGAGCGTACGGGTTACACAAGGAAAGTGCAACGGAGCCCACACGTCTTACTTGTTGTTCTCCCCCTCCCATGCCCTAAGCATGTCACGTCCATGACACGATAATACCTCTAATAACTGCCAGGTCTACTAGCATGCAAAGTTTCTATCGGCAGTTATTCCCTATCGTACGTCCCATACGTATAGGAGGCCAAACCTTTTCACCGTGGGGAGCACTGACGGTATTGGTGAAGAAAAAGGATGGATCAACGTGGATGTGTATGGATTATAGGCGGTTGAATGCCGTGACCATGAAGAACAAGTACCTATTACCAAGGATTGATAATTTTTTTTGACCAATTAAGTGGAGTAAGAGTCTTCTCCAAGATAGATTTACTATCAGGATATCATCAGGTGCGAGTCCGGGAGCAGGATATACCGAAGAAAATATTTAGGTTACGATATGGGCATTATAAATTCTTAGTTATGCTATTCGGACTGACTAATGCTCCAGTGGTATTCATGGATTTGATGAACCGTATTTTCATACCTTGCTTAGACCAATTTGTGGTAGTATTCATCGATGATATCCTGGTGTATTCTCGTAATGTGGAGGAGCATGAAGAATATCTCAGGATAGTACTGCAAACTTTGAGGGAGCACTAGTTATATGTGAAGCTTAGAAAGTGTGAGTTTTGGCTGTATCACATATCCTTTCTTGGGCACATTATTTCTAGAGAAAGAGTGTCAGTTGATCCCAAAAAGGTAGATACAGTAGAGAACTGGCCAGTTCCAAAGACAGTAGCAGAAGTGCACAGTTTCTTAGGCTTGGCAGGATACTACAGTAGATTTATGTTAAAGTTTGCTAATATCTCAGCACCATTGACCCGGTTGACGCGCTAGGAAATTTAATTTTTGTGGTTAGCGGAATGTCAGACACCCTTTGAAGAGTTAAAAAAAGTTGATTTCTGCACCAATCCTTACTCTTCCAACAGGTTTTGGAGGATTCACAGTGTATTGTGATGCATATGGCAAAGGACTTGGATGTATTTTGATGCAACAAGAAAGAGTGATAGCGTATGCTTCTCGGTAGCTCAGGGATAATGAGAAGAACTATCAAACTCATGATTTGGAGTTAGCAACAGTAGTGTTCGCACTTAAATTATAGAGGCACTACTTATATGACAATCGAGTAAAAATATTCACAGATCATAAGAGTTTGAAGTATGTGTTTACGCAGAAGGGCCTGAACATGAGGCAGAGAATGTCACGACCCAGTCCCAAAATACGAAGGACTAGGAACACGTAAGCATGCCAGCCGCATGTATATGGCAACTCCAATATATGGAAACCATAACACATGCGTACGCTGTATAATGAACAATAATCCACAAGTGGTACATATATCACAAGTCACAGGATATAGTCTAATCTCATCCACAGAAAATCATACATGAATAAAAACCAATATCTATGAAACTAGATCTCGATATAAAGTATCTAAAGATGATAATTGGATGGAAACAAATCCAATACCAACTCAAATATATAAGTACAACACAACAAACACAATATAAGAATATTAACTAATAATCACGAGGCTCGAAGAGAATACCTCCTCGATATATAGGTAACCAGTCCGGATCTGCGCTCCTGCGAATACTCATGAACATCTATACCTGGAAAGGGACCAGGTCCTCAGAGGGACATAACAAGATACATAGAAGCATGCCAATAAAGTACTGAAATAAACATCCAATGGGTCACCTAACCGTATAAGTGAATGCAGTTTAAGAATAACTTTCCCAACGTGTGGGCTATCTAGCTAAAATGGGATTGGCATGGTTCTCTTGGAGATCCAGGGGCCTACAAAGCATGTCATCTTTTGAACGGCAGAGGCCGCCTGATAATATATAATATATAGTGGTCATCATGACCGCGCATCTCCGGCGGAGCGTACGGGTTACACAAGGAAAGTGCAACGGAGCCCACACGCCTTACTTGTTGTTCTCCCCATCCCATGCTCTAAGCATGTCACGTCCATGATACGATAATACCTCTAATAACTGCCAGGTCTACTAGCATGCAAAGTTTCTATCGACAGTTATTCCCTATCGTACGTCCCATACGTACAGGAGGCCAAACCCTACATGCAAGTCCGTGATCTATATGAGACTCACACTCGTGTAACAGCTGTGTCACGGCTAATGAAACCTAGTTGTAAAACCCCCTTCCTAGAAAATCGTATATACCCATTTATTTATTAATTATTAATTAAATTGTAGTAATTAGGTCTAAATAGGAGAAATAGATTTTTAATAATTTTTATGTTAGGTGTTCGGGCACTTAGAGGACTTATGGGACCATCAGAAATTTTTCGGAATTTATTCCATGTAGGAGACCCCTTGAGCAGTTGCTAGTCTAACGATGTGCAATACTCTAAGCTATAAATTTTCTTATGAGTATATATATATGTATATACAAATATATATATATATATATGTATATATATTTTATTAAGAAAGAAAGGAAAAGAAAAGAAAAGGTAATAGTATTAATATAATAATAATAATCTACTTATTATACTTAAGTTCCTTAGGAACTTTGCTTCAGCAACCTTGTGCTAATCTTCACGTAAGCAATTGCTAGCAAGTGCAGCCAACTTGCTTTTGGAGGAAACCGCAGCAACTTGACACCCAGGACCCGCCCATTTACTTCTCTTCAGCCCTTGCTTCACCCGTGGACCCGCGATCCGTCCAATCCATCCCCTTCTTTCCCTAATATATATATATAATATATATATATATATATTAGCTCTCCAAAACCCTAACCTAAATTCCCAGACTTCCTCTTCCCATCTAGAGCCGTCACCGCAGCCAGAGAAGCCCCATCAAGCCATCCAACCATCCCGTCGACGCCGACCTCGCGAACTGCAGTTTCCCACTCGAGGCACCTTCGCTCCGGCATGATTTTTTGTCGACTCGCTCGACCAAACGCTGTTACATTTTCATAGGTATGATCTCCCCTCAACCCTCTCCAATATTCGTTTTATAGCCAACCTCAGAAAATGTGTGCCCCTAGGTGTAAAACAGCGTCCAAAGTGGACGGACAGACCCAATTCTGGGATCGCAGAATTTTAGAATGACCACCCGTATTGCCGAGTTCGTATCTCCCACCACAGAGATCCGAATTCGGTGATTCTTTTTGATACCTGTAGAATACCTGACCTAGTTTAATTTTTGTAAAATAACCCTAGGCTAATAGTTGCTGTGGACATAGTTATATTCGTCACAAAACTGCGCGCACCCACTTTTTCCGATTTTCCAAAAGTTGGAAAACGGAGCGCGCCCCGCCAAACGGGACCGCCCCGCCATGTGTCAAGTGTACCGAATGGTGCACGCAGCATAACCGGACACGTAAAAATTTATGGGGACTGATTCGGACGGGTGTACGCGCCGAAATCAGGCGGTATCCGTGGACACATTTCGTATCGCAACTTTTGTGGAACTCGCACGTATTTTGTGCACGCTTGTCAGATTACGACGAAACTTGCGCCACTGGACTCGTGGTAACGCGCTGGTCCTGTGACGCAAATTTCACGTGATTCTGAGACGGTTGACCAAATCGCCAATTGGCGGGCCCCACAGTTGACTTTTTGGACAAATTAGTGTTCGGCTCATCGGAATCCACATTTGGACATACCGTTGGGTTCGTATTGACATCTAGATTTGTTTGACCTATAGTTTATCCCATTTAGAGACTGTTACCCTTGGCACACTTTTCGGTGCAAAGTGGGCCACACGTGGACCCCACTTTTATCCGAAATTATCGTTTTGCCCCTGTGTCCAAATTGGACAAAAAGGATGTGCTTTTTAGCTATTTTGCTCATTCTGGAAATGTTGGTGATGTTTATTTCAGCATCCGAAGATGTTTGTTCGGAGTCCTTAGTTCCAGGTTCAGTGTCCTTGACATTTGGGCGCGTACACTTTACAGATTTCTTGCCAGGCAAGTATACCTTGCCATTGTACTATATTTACATTCCCTATGAGGCATGCATGTTTATTTTTTGTTTATTTAGTTCATTTATTTTAACTGCTATATAAACTGCGCGTCCAAGGAAACTTGGGTGCAACGACGGTGTCGTCGTACTATATTTTTATTTATGTATATGCATTGGACCTACTTTATGAGACTACCCCATTTTCATGAGGCATTTATGTTTCATTGGCCATGACACTATTCTTACACGAGTGTGAGTCACATGTAGGACACGGACTTGCGTACTCGGCTGGCCCCCGGTACGTATAGGTCGTGCGACGGATAGGGATAACTGCCAATAGAAACTTTGCATGCTACTAGACCTGACGGTTATTAGAGGTTTATCGTGTCATGGACATGACATGCTTAGAGCATTGGGTGGAAAGAACAACAAGTACCACATTTGAGCTCCTTTACACTTTTTCTCCTGTACGCCCGGATTCTCCACTGGAGATACGGATCATGATGACCACTATATATTATGTACTATCAGGCGGGCCACCGGCGTTCAAAAGACGACGTACCTTTTAGGCCCCTGGATCTCCAAAAGAGAACCATGCCAAATCCCAGTTTTCAGCCAGATAGCTCACTTGTGGGAAAAGGTGTTCTTAACTGCATTCACATAGATGGTTAGGCGACCCCAATGGATGTTTATTTTTAGTACTTTATTGGCATGTGCTTTTTGTATCTTGTTACGTCCCTCTGAGGACCTGGTCCCTTCCAGATATAGGTGAGCAGGAGTATCCGCAGGAGTATGGACCTGGACCTGATGCTACCTATCAGCCTGAGGAGATCTTACCTTCTGATTATATGTGATTCATTGCAGCTGTTTAGAGATTTTAGTTGCTATTCTTTTCCAGACATTTATTCTTATATTAGAGTTTATTCTCTTCTCTCTTTAGTAGTTTATTATAGTCGATTTGCAGTGGATTTGTCTCCACCCGACTATTGCACTTTGAGATTACTATTTGAGACTGTTTCTTTGATATTCATTTATTGATTTCCATTCTTCTATTATTTGTGCTGTGGATGAGATATAGAACTGCGTGTGACTTGTTGTGACATATATTTACCACTGTGGATTGGATATTCATGTACAGCATACGTGTGTATATGGTTTCCATATATTGGAGTTCGTATACATACGGCTGGCGTGTTACGTATTCCTAGTCCTACGTATTTTGGGACTGGGGTATGACATATTTTTGTGGTGGCCCATGCAGGTCAAGAATATATTGTCTCGGTTACGTAACTGTACCGAACAAGCCTGCGAATAGGAATAGAGTATAAGGATCTCATCCACACTTGATTGAAATTCATCCTTCCTATTTAATACTTGCATCCTGTTTGATTCCTGTACTTTTTCTAATTATTTCGTACGTCAACTGCAGAGAGATAGATTTGCAGAATGGACGTACTGCCGCCGATGGCGACGCAACTTCTGGAGTCAATGGTCAGACTCAAGGAGGGACCCCAACGATTCCTAGGCTTCCGGGGCCAGATGGACAGACTCACACCCCAGTTCCATTTGACCTTCCTGCTTCACATATTGGGAACCTTCCACCTGCCTCAGTACCGCAAGATGGCCAAGCACAGATGTTCCAATTCTTTCAGATGATGATACAGGAACAGAGGCAGCAGGCAGCCGAGCAGAGGCAGCAGGCAGTCGAGCAGAGGCAAAAATTTTTGGCAGCACTGGAGAGGATGGCTGCACATGCTACTGTACCAGCCCAAACACTAGCTCCAGCACCTCGAACTAAGGTTGGATCAGTAAAGAATTTTGTTCAGATGGGTGCAAGGCAGTACAAGGGCACTGAGAGCCCGGAGGAGACCACCAGCTGGATCACTCACACACAGAAGCTACTGGAGGCATCGTAGTTACCTACGGACCTATGGATGACGGGTGTACGGACGCTTCTGGATGGTAATGCTCATCACTGGTGGGAATCCATGGAGCGTCAGTTGGGTACTTACCAGACTTGGGAGCAGTTCTTGGAGTACTTTGAGGGAAAGTACTTCCCGGATACTGTCAGGGACACCTTGTATGATCAGTTTCTTCACTTAGAGCAGGGGAACCAGACCGTGGACGAGTATGATGCCGAGTTTAGTCGACTCAGCAAATATGGTGCTGCATTGATACCAGATGACTTGGCTAAGGCTAAGAGATTTCATCGAGGACTGACCCAGGAGCTTCAATATTATACAAGCTCGCAGTCCCGAGTCTCTTATGCTGAACTACTGACAGAGGCCAGATTTCAGGAAACCATTAGCAGAAGAAGAGGAGGTCAGCTGAGGACACAACAAGAAATAGCAAGGATACAGCAGGGACCAGCCAGGACACCACAGGGAGGACCTATCAGACGTCCTTTGGCACAACAGCATCAGCAACACCGAGCAGGACCGTACCGGATTCTGAAAAAACCCCAATGTAATTATTGTGGGAAGATCGGACATATTTCGAGGGATTGTCGGACTCGCTTGGGTCAGTGTATGAGATATGGCTCCGAAAAACACATGGCGAGAGACTGCCCAATGCAGACATCGACACTCCCACCACCAGTTCAGAGACTAGCGCTTCCAGCACCGAAGCCAGCCCAGCAGATGACCGGACCGGGAGCACCTCGACCCCCAACAGCAGGAGGAGTTCAGAGAGGACCCCTGCTACCCACTCAGGAGGAGCAGTATATGAGGACCGGACATGGACAGCCACAGAGGAACGGGAGAGCTTTTGCATTGGAGGTAGATGACCTGGATCATGAGGTGGATGTCATAGCAGGTATTACCCTTGCTTTTACTTTTCCTGCTGTGACATTATTTGATACGGGAGCCACCCACTCATTCATATCATCTAGTTTTATTGCCAAACACAACATTGCTTCTACACCATTATCTAGTTGTGTTAGAATTTTTACCGGAGGAGGAGTTGTACCAGTTAGTCGAGTTTGTAGAACGGGTCCTATAGTGATTCGTGGCAGGGAGATGAATGCCCAACTCTTAGTCCTTCCTATGCCGTCTTTTGATATTGTGCTTGGAATGGACTGGCTGAGCAAGAACCACACTTTCTTCGATTGCTTTGGAGGAAGCATTCTTTTTAAGGTACCAGGCCAGCCTGAACTTGAGTTTGCCCGAGGATCCACAGAAATCCTTGATGGTATGCAGCTCGCAATGGACGATGTTGTCTATCACCCTATTATTTCAGAATTTCTAGACGTCTTTCCAGAGGATTTGCCAGGACTACCCCCAGACCGAGACGTAGAGTTTTCAATTGAACTAGCACCCGGATCAGCACCTATAGCATCGCATGTTTACAGACTGGCAAAGAAGGAGATGGACGAGCTGAAGGTACAGTTAAAAGAGCTAGAGGAGAAAGGTTTCATCCGACCGAGTGCATCACCCTAGGGAGCACCAGTATTGTTTGTACCCAAGAAGGATGGGTCAGTGCGTATGTGCATTGACTACAGAGCCTTAAATGCAGTGATAGTGAAGAACAAATATCCATTGCCATGCATTGATGACCTGTTTGATCAACTCAGTGGAGCTAAGGTATTCTCGAAGATAGATTTGAGATCGGGGTATCACCAGGTGAAGGTACGGAAGCAGGACATTCCGAAGACCGCATTCAGAACAAGATATGGACACTACGAGTTTTTGGTCATGCCATTTGGATTGACCAATGCTCCAGCGATCTTCATGGACTTGATGAATCGAGTCTTCCACCAGTACTTGGACCAGTTCGTGGTCGTCTTCATAGATGATATACTTGTCTATTCGAAGAGCCACGAGGAGCACGAGGAGCACCTGCGGATTATTCTAGAGACTTTGAGGAGAGAGCAGTTATATGCTAAACTCAGCAAATATGAGTTCTTCTTGGACAGAGTTTCATTTCTTGGACATGTTGTGACAGGAGATGGTATTTCTGTTGATCCAGAGAAGATCTCAGCAGTTGAGACGTGGCCTGTTCCAAAATTAGCAGCAGAGGTGAGGAGTTTCCTTGGACTTGCGGAATATTACCGACGGTTCGTGGAAAACTTCTCAAGGATAGCGGCACCTATGACTCGTCTGACTTGTAAGGATCAAGAATTTATATGGACTGACGAGTGTCAAGCAGCCTTTGAAGAGTTGAAGAAGCGACTGACTACAGCACCAGTATTGGCGATTCTGTCAGGATTAGGAGGATACGTGATCTACAGTGACGCATCAGGAAAAGGTTTAGGATGCGTATTGATGCAGCATGGCAAGGTGATTGCATATGCATCTAGGCAGTTACGAGTACATGAGAAGAATTATCCAACTCATGACTTGGAACTTGCAGCCGTTGTATTTGCTCTGAAGCTATGGAGACATTACTTATATGGGGAACGAGTGGAAATCTATACGGACCACAAAAGCCTCAAGTACGTCTTCACGCAGAAGGAGTTAAATATGAGGCAACGTCGATGGCTCGAGTTGATGAAAGATTTCGAGATAGAGCTACATTATCATCCAGGCAAGGCTAACGTGGTAGCAGACGCGTTAAGCCGGAAGCCAGCAGTTTACTTCTTGATCGCACAGAGGGAACTATTGGAGGACTTGCAAGAGCTTGGTATTGAAGTGATATTACCCGGAGCAGATGGGACACTAGCCAACTTGCAAGTACAATCATCATTGGTAGAGAGGATTAAGGCAGCTTTGCCCACAGATGCCAGATTCAGGAGACTGAAGGAAAAGACAGAGGCCGGAGAGCAGACAAGATTGCGTATTCATGAGGATGGGATATTACGATGTGGTGATCGTCTTTATGTTCCAAATGGAGAGATTCGACAGGAGCTGATGACAGAGGCTCATAGTTCGATCTATTCTATTCATCCTGGAGGCACCAAGATGTATCGTGACTTACGACAGCACTTTTGGTAGCATGGGATGAAGAGAGAGATAGCTCGCTTTGTAGCTAAATGTCAGGTATGTCAACAAGTGAAGGCGGAGCACCAGAGGACAGCAGGATTATTGCAACCACTTCTGATTCCAGAGTGGAAGTGGGAGCACATCACTATGGACTTCGTCACGGGTTTTCCCAAGAGTCCAAGTGGGAGAGATGCAGTGTGGGTAATAGTGGACCGACTCACCAAGTCAGCCCATTTTATACCTTTTAGAGTGGGTCAGTCTACAGAAGCTTTAGCTGATTTATATATGAGGCAGATCATGAGATTGCACGGCATACCAGTCAGCATTGTATCGGACCGAGATTCGCGCTTCACATCGCACTTTTGGAGGAGCATGCAAGAGAGTCTTGGTACTCGTCTGAAGTTCAGTACATCTTACCACCAGCAGACAGATGGGCAGTCGGAGCATACTATTCAGACCTTGGAAGACATGTTGAGGGCTTGCATGTTAGACTTCGGAGGATCATGGGAGGACCACCTACATCTTGTAGAGTTTTCTTACAACAATAGCTATCAAGCGAGTATTCAGATGGCTCCGTTTGAAGCACTGTATGAAAGAAAATGTAGGTCTCCTGTGTGTTGGAGTGACGTGGGAGAACGTCAGATTTTGGGACCCGAGTTGGTGGTCAACACCGTAGAGACAGTCAAGAAGATTCAGGGACACTTGCGAGCAGCGCAAGACAGGCAGAAGCAGTGGGCAGACCTTCATCGTCGTCCCTTGGAGTTCAAAGAGGGCGATCACGTCTTCTTGAGGATATCACCGACCAGAGGCACCATCCGATTCGGAGGGCGCGGCAAATTGAGTCCAAGGTATATTGGACCATTTGACGTACTCGAGAGAGTTGGAGAGGTGGCATATCGACTTGCGCTACCACCTTCACTGGAGGGAGTACATGACGTATTCCATGTGTCGCAGCTCAGGCGATATGTGGCTGACAGTAGTCATGTTCTCGACCATTCAGAGATCACCATTGGGCCGAGCTTATCATACCAAGAGCAACTCGTGGGAATCCTTGATCGTCGAGAGAAGGTATTGAGGAACCAGTCTATTCCCTTGGTTCGCGTAGCATGGAGGCATGGCGCGCCAGGAGAATCAACTTGGGAGCGCGAGGACGACATGCGCAAGCATTTTCTGAACCTATTCGCAGACCAAGGTATGAATTTATATTGTTAAATTATATCTTATACCATCATTGCATTCTATCGTGGCTTAATTTTAATTTCGAGGACGAAATTTTTACAAGTTGGGTAGAATGTAAAACTCCTTCCTAGAAAATCGTATATACCCATTTATTTATTAATTATTAATTAAATTGTAGTAATTAGGTCTAAATAGGAGAAATAATTTTTTTAATAATTTTTATGTTAGGTGTTCGGGCACTTAGAGGACTTATGGGACCATCAGGAATTTTTCAGAATTTATTCCATGTAGGAGACCCCTTGAGCAGTTGCTAGCCTAACGATGTGCAATACCCTAAGCTATAAATTTTCTTATGAGTATATATATATGTATATACAAATATATATATATGTATATATATTTTATTAAGAAAGAAAGGAAAAAAAAGAAAAGATAATAGTATTAATATAATAATAATAATCTACTTATTATACTTAAGTTCCTTAGGAACTTTGCTTCAGCAACCTTGTGCTAATCTTCAGGTAAACAATTGCTAGCAAGTGCAGCCAACTTGCTTTTGGAGGAAACCGTAGCAACTTGACACCCAGGACCCGCCCATTTACTTCTCTTCAGCCCTTGCTTCACCCGCGAACCCGCGATCCGTCCAATCCATCCCCCTCTTTCCCTAATATATATATATAATATATATATATATATATATATATATATATATATATTAGCTCTCCAAAACCCTAACCTAAATTCCCAGACTTCCTCTTCCCATCTAGAGCCGTCACCGCAGCCAGAGAAGCCCCATCAAGCCATCCAACCATCCCGTCGACGCCGATCTCGCGAACTGCAGTTTCCCACTCGAGACACCTTCGCTCCGGCGTAATTTTCTGTCGACTCGCTCGACCAAACGCTGTTCCGTTTTCATAGGTATGATCTCCCCTCAACCCTCTCCAATATTCGTTTTATAGCCAACCTCAGAAAACGTGTGCCCCTAGGTGTAAAATAGCGTCCAAAGTGCACGGACAGACCCAATTCTGGGATCGCAGAATTCCAGAATGACCACCCGTATTGCCGAGTTCGTATCTCCCACCACAGAGATCCGAATTCGGTGATTCTTTTTGATACCTGTAGAATACCTGACCTAGTTTAATTTCTGTAAAATAACCCTAGGCTAATAGTTGCTGTGGACATAGTTATATTCGTCACAAAACTGCGCGCACCCACTTTTTTCGGTTTTCCAAAAGTTGGAAAACGGAGCGCGCCCCGCCAAACGGGACCGCCCCGCCGTGTGCCAAGTGTACTGAATGGTGCACGCAGCATAACCGGACACGTGAAAATTCGTGGGGACTGATTCGGACGCGTGTACGTGCCAGAATCAGGCCGTATCCGCGGACACATTTCGTGTCGCAACTTTTGTGGAACTCGCACGTATTTTGTGCACGCTTGTCAGATTACGAAGAAACTTGTGCCACTGGACTCGTGGTAACGCGCTGGTCCTGTGACCCAAATTTCACGCGATTCTGAGACGGTTGACCAAATCGCCAATTGGTGGGCCCCATAGTTGACTTTTTGGACAAATTAGTGTTCGGTTTATCGGAATCCACATTTGGACATACCGTTGGGTTCGTATTGACATCTAGATTTGTTTGACCTATAGTTTGTCCCATTTAGAGACTGTTACCCTTGGCACGCTTTTCGGTGCAAAGTGGGCCACACGTGGACCCCACTTTTACCCGAAATTACCGTTTTGCCCTTGTGTCCAAATTGGACGAAAGGGATGTGCTTTTTAGCTATTTTGCTCATTCCGGAAACGTTGGTGATGTTTATTTCAGCATCCGGAGACGTTTGTTCGGAGTCCTTAGTTCCAGGTTCAGTGTCCTTGACATTTGGGCGCGTACACTTTACAGATTTCTTGCCAGGCAAGTATACCTTGCCATTGTACTATATTTACATTCCATATGAGGCATGCATATTTATTTTCTGTTTATTTAGTTCATTTATTTTAACTGCTATATAAACTGTGCGTCCAAGGAAACTTGGGTGCAACGACGGTGTCGTCGTACTATATTTTTATTTATGTATATGCATTGGACCTACTTTATGAGACTACCCCATTTTCATGAGGCATTTATGTTTCATTGGCCATGACACTATTCTTACACGAGTGTGAGTCACATGTAGGATACGGACTTGCGTACTCGGCTGGCCCCCGGTACGTATAGGTCGTGCGACGGATAGGGATAACTGCCAATAGAAACTTTGCATGCTAGTAGACCTGGCGGTTATTAGAGGTTTATCGTGTCATGGACATGACATGCTCAGAGCATTGGGTGGGGAGAACAACAAGTACCGTATTTGAGCTTCTTTACACTTTTTTTCCTGTACGCCCGGATTCTCCGCTGGAGATACGAGTCATGATGAACACTATATATTATGTACTATCAGGCGGGCCACCGGCGTTCAAAAGATGACGTGCCTTTTAGGCCCCTGGATCTCCAAAAGAGAACCATGCCAAATCCCAGTTTTCAGCCAGATAGCTCACTTGTGGGAAAAGGTGTTCTTAACTGCATTCACATAGATGGTTAGGCGACCCCAATGGATGTTTATTTTCATTACTTTATTGGCATGTGCTTTTTGTATCTTGTTACGTCCCTCTGAGGACCTGGTCCCTTCCAGATATAGGTGAGCAGGAGTATCCGCAGGAGTATGGACCTGGACCTGATGCTACCTATCAGCCTGAGGAGATCTTACCTTCTGATTATATGTGATTCATTGCAGCTGTTTAGAGATTTTAGTTGCTATTCTTTTCCAGACATTTATTCTTATATTAGAGTTTATTCTTTTCTCTCTTTAGTAGTTTATTATAGTCGATTTGCAGTGGATTTGTCTCCACCCGACTATTGCACTTTGAGATTACTATTTGAGACAGTTTCTTTGATATTCATTTATTGATTTCCATTCTTCTATTATTTGTGCTGTGGATGAGATATAGAACTGCGTGTGACTTATTGTGACATATATTTACCACTGTGGATTGGATATTCATGTACAGCGTACGTGTGTATATGGTTTCCATATATTAGAGTTCGTATATATACGGCTGGCGTGTTACGTATTCCTAGTCCTACGTATTTTAGGACTGGGGCGTGACACTAGTGATGCTTCATGATAATGGGGCGGTCTCATAAATGAGGTCAATGCATATACGTAATAAAAATAAATCACGACGACACCGTCGTTCGTACCCAAGTTTCCTTGGATGCGCAGTTTATATATAGCAGTTAAAATACATGAACTAAATGACGAAAATAAAGATGCATGCAACATATGGAATATGAATAATAGTACAATGGCAAGGTATACTTGCCTGGCAAGAAAAGCTGCAAAGTCCCAATAGCCTGCTTCGTAAGTTGCGTAGATAAATCCAATATCCTGTGTACATATAATATAACAAAATACAATACAATCATCAGTCATTACACTAGAACATACACAACCATAATGATACTGGGCTCAGAGGGTACACTAGAGGTAGTACTGGTCGACTAACATGGTCAATTGCACGTCTAATTACGTGGGTGTCGCGTCTTCAAATACCGCGCACAATCAGACAGTCAACTAACACGGTCTCGCCAGTACGTTAATGTACACAAGGCAGTCAATTCATAAGTTCTTAGGGTCAACATGGTCAAGGTAAATACGGGATAGTCCACAGTATCCTAGGGTCGTACAGTCTAAATAGTCATAATTATTATTTCGCATAGTATTTAATTACTTACAATTTATATATACCAATTAAACATATATACGATATATATATATATATATATATATATATATATATATATATATATATATATATATATATATATATATATATATATATATATATATATGTATATGTATATGTATATGTATATGTATATATATATATATGTATATATATGTATATATATATATATATGTATATATATATATATATATACCAATGAAATACATGAATATACCAAATGTATATTAATTGAGTATATATACTATATATATATATATATATATATATATATATATATATATATATATATATATAACCGATTATATATCTATTAAGAATATACTAATGGAATACCTATACTATACATACCAAATACATACATATACCTATTTGCATACACACACATATGTACATTAAATCACGAAGGGGGCAGGAACGAACCTCGGGGTACGCGCACGGGAACGACATTGACGATGACGATTATGGTAACGATGATGATAACAACGATGATGAGATGACGATGAGGTAATAATGATGATTCGATGATGATGATGACGACAACGATGATGAGATGACGATGATGCGATGATGATGATGGGATGATGGTGATGATGATGATGATGATGATGGTGAGTTATGGTGATGGTGAAGATGATGATGATGATGGTGATGAGTTGTGGTGATAGTGAAGATGATGATGATAATAGTTACTGGCTGCCAGAGTCCGGTCAGGGGAAGCTGTTCCGGCGAGGGTGACGGTGGACAGGGAAGAGGTGGAAGAGGAGGTTCAGCAGGGAGGAGAGGAGATCCAAGGTGGTGGAGGAGTTCAGTCGAGCGGCAGGGACAAGTCTCAGGTGGGGGAGACGTTCAGGCGGGTCAGGGTCGTTCGAGTCGGAGAAGAGGGAATTTGAGGCGGAGCTGTGGTCGAGGTGCAGCGGCTCGAGTGTGGCGATGATGTGCAGGGGGTGTGGTGGTGTTGTTGATCCTGTTCCGGGCTCCAGCAGAGGAGTCGGGCCGGGGTGAGGCGGTGCACAGGAGGAAGAAGATAGAGAAAGGAGCAGGGAGGTCGGGATGGAGTCGTACAGTGGTCGACGAGGTTTCAGTCGATGAGGAGAGACGGGGATGGTCGTCAAGTTGCTGGAGGAGAATGGTTGATGGTTGGGTAGTCGTCTGGGTAAGGCTCCGGCCGGGGGATGGTGAACTCCGGCGAAGTGAAGGATGGGGGAGACGGTGAACAGTATGGGGGTCGGCTAGGGTGTAGTTTGGGTTTGGAAAAAAAATAGAAAAAGGAAAAAGTAAGGAAAAAGATATTATATACACATGGAAGGGGGTTGGTTTGACCTAGAAAAAATTAACTTTGGTCAACATCTCCTTGGGATGGGCCTTGGGCTTGCCATGGGGATATTGGAGGGCTAGGATTCGCATTATTAAAATGCAAGGATAGATTTAAATGGGGGGCGATGTTTGTGCGTTGCACACTCCGAAAAATTACAAAAAAATTTATGTGAAGGGAAAAAATAGGTTTCTTCATGTATTGTCCAATGGTGTGGACACCTTATTGCATTTTTGCATAAAAGCGTCCAACAATTAAAAAATTGCACAAAGACGAAAATTGGGTTTAAATTAATTAAAATTAACACGCAAGGTGTTCTTGAATTAATTAGAAGTACATGGAGATAAAATTAGGTAAAACACAAGTGTTATGGACATAGGGGACTCAGAATAGAATATTACCCTAATTTGGGTTGCACGAAACGGGTCAAGATTGTGTCTCCAATTATGATTGGAACGCATAAGAACACAAAATTAGAATTATTTAGAATTAAGAAATAATGTCCGCGACGAATGTTGTGCGACTAAAATATAGCATAAAAGAGCTTAATTATAAGTTACACCGAGGTCGGAATGGAAGGCGGGCACGTCTAGGGCAAGGGTGTGAAGTTTGTAGGAAGACAGTGGCTAGTGTAGTACTCCAATTATCGAAGCAACGGTAAGGTGCGCTAAGTGATATAAATATTATAAAATTAAATAAAAAGCCGTGTTCTATTTCTAATTGGATTCAAACTAGCCCTAGTTTCACTATCTAAGTCAAGTATACCTAATTTTTGGGTGAGGGGGTTTACAATCTACCCAACTTAAAATAATTTTGTCCTCGAAATTAAAATAAGGCATAGTTTGTTATTCCTTCACGTACATAAGGCAAGTCAATCGCAATCTCCTTGCGATAATTAAAATTCTAATTGAATCCCTCACAATCACTTCAAAATTAAGATAATCACTGTTCAAATTGAAATTCAACCTTAGTGTGCTTGGTTCGCTCTTCGCATGACTACTTTACGTGGATTGAGATATAGTTTACTCAACTTGTTAGACGAATATACTTGCCCTCTAGACAGGCCAGAGCATATCATATCAGGTACATAACTTTTTTGATATGAGCATGCGAATAGGAATTTATTAAAATAGGATTTTAATCCACAACTGCCTTGACCACTCCCTTTTGAATTCTTTAATCGCCTTGAACCCCATACTTGTATTTTATCACCTCCTCCTTAAATTCTTTATTGTTGTTCTCCGTCTTCCCCTATTTCGGAAAGACGAACGCTCGTGCATTGTATAAGTTTGAAATGCGGAGAGTACTAGATATACCCCATAGGCCAATCACATTTCTTTGTGACTATCTTTTGTAATTAAGGGCATATCATATATGATATATTTGGGGTTAAAATTTTTGAGGATTAACATGATTAAATAATTTGAGGAATACTTTTCTTAAATGTATAGCCTTATGTGATAGATGGGTGAATTCTAAGTTGGGTAGAAGTTGCATTGTCAACTTGAGGTAATTTTTTTAGATTATGATCAAGTAAGATTAGATTCAGAGATTTAAGTCATTTTAATTTTGAGAATTTTTAGAAGAATGATTAAGACGATGAGGATTTAATGAATTTTAAAATCTTGATATTGCGGATCAAATATTTATACTTTGAGCACATGATTAAAATTTTGAATATTGAAGATTGAATCAACGATTTAAATCTTGAGGAAAATAAATAGAACTCTAAACATGAACATTGATGGATTGAATTCAAAATTTTATAATTTGATGATTTGAATTAAAAGTTGAATATTGATTGTTGGATCATCTATCTGAAATATTGAGGATGGAAATTGAGTTTAAAAGTTGAAGAGTACGAAATTATTAAGTTAAGAATAGGAATAAGATTTGATTAGAATTGCTTATTGTTCAAAGTCTAGAGGAGATTATGATAGTTGGAAATTATGATACAAATTTTGATATGGGATGTCATATAGATTTGAATAAGATTTGGATATTGTTATTTAAATTTTTGGAAGATATTGTGATTGACTTGCCTTGTATATGAATGTGAAGGATTTAACAAATCATGCCTTAATTTTAATTTCGAGGACAAAATTCTTTTAAGTTGGGTAGATTGTAAACCCCCTGAACCAAAAATAGGTATCTTGTGTGTATTTTATATTTCTTGTATTTGTTTTAGATTATTTCTTTTATCGATTAAAATCCAATAATTTTTATTAGGACACTTCATCGTGGTTTGTACATTAATAATATAGGATGGCCCCAAAATCTGTATAACCCATCATAGAAAGTAGCCTACACAAGAGACACTACCTGTAGGATCCTTTCGTGGCATAGAAATTTGATCCCTTGGTGTTAGTATGATATTAGTGTAACGACCATGGATTAATTATTAAATATTTAGATATTATACATATATAATTTATTTGTGGTTATTTTTCTATTCCAACTTCCTACAATTAGCATCCCATAATTCTCTGTGCCAAATTAGATAAATTTCCTTTTTGTAGGATGTGCATATTATTTACTAGTACCTATTTTATGGATAACTATTTAGTTAATTACTTAGTTAATTAGATAATATAATTATTTGATTTATATAACTAGATAAATATTTAATTATTAATTATAAAATATTTCAAATGTGGTATTTTATTTATAGCTTTATAAAGAAATTTTCTAGAATTTATTTTGTGTGCAAATATTATTTTTAGAATTTTTACCTCATATATATATATATATATATATATATATATATATATATATATATATATATATATATATATATATATATAGTTATTAATAATAGTAATAATAAATAATGGTAATAATAGTTATTATATATATATATATTTAGATTTTTGAAATTATTTAGGATTTATTTGGATATATATAGTATTAATATTAGATAGATGCTAATTTAGTATTAATAGATATTAATAATCTTATATATAAATTATTTGTATTATCTTTAATTATAAATTATTGAGATAACCTCAAACTCTATTTTTAAAATTAATTCAAATCCTGAGCCTACTAGGAAAGTAACTTCATGTATATCCTATACTTATTTAAACTGATCCTAATCATATCCAAATTAGCCAATCCTAGTTGTATTCAATTAAGTAGTGTCCACCATTATAAATACCTCATAATTCATATTTTTCTTCCCCAAATTACCCGCTTTTTCGTCCAAAAACCGTCAAAATTCGTCATAAATTCAGTCTCATTTTCTAGTAGTTATGACGACTTAAAAAGACGATATCTCCTAGCTACGGACTCCAAACGCACTCCAGTTTTTTTTGTTAGAATCATATCAAGGTTAGTTTTCTGAATATATAAATTATTTTAGTAATTTCAGAACCTATTTTTCTAGAATATTCCGAAAGTGCCACTTGTCCAAAATCAGACGTATTTTTGTATTTTTGAGATTTCGGGAGATCCCAAACTCGAAATTATGAGCCGTTTGAAGTTTCAAAAATTTGACATGATGAAATTATATAAAATTATTTTTTTAGAATTTAATATACAAGTTTAATCTACTATAAAATTCGTGCAACGTAAACGTAAATAGAAAACCACCAAAAACTGTTATTTGTGCGCCCTTGTGGCCATAAATCTTTGCCGACTTATGATTTTATGAAACTATCAATTCTAGCGTTCATGTAGCATTGAAATCTATAGGATTCCATACACAAATCTATGATTTGATTTGGTTGACTTTTTGGTCAACGGATCGCCTCAATTTATGTGCCACGGATCACAAATCCGTAAAGTTGACTTTCTTTGGACCAAAATTAGAGTTTAACCATAAAATCAGATTATAATAAGATTAAAAATACTATTTTAGGTTATTTTATTCAGAATTAAAATAGATTAAAATGGAGGAACCTATTCACCCACTTTTGTAACCTAATTTGTTTAATTTATGTGACGGGTAGATCGAACGACGCCTTGAGTTGGGACTTCATTCTTTTTCAGAGCAGGCAAGTATACCTTGCCATTGTACTGTTATTAATATTCCATATGTTGCATGCATCTTTATTTTCTATCTTTAGTTCATATATTTTCACTGCTATATAAAATGCGCGCCCAAGGGGAACTTGGGTGCAACGACTGTATCGTCATAATTATTTTTATTATGTATTTGCATTGACCTTATTTATGAGACTACCCCATTAACATGTAGCATCATTAGGTTCATTGGTCGTGACATAGTTGTTATACGAGTGTGAGTCTCATATAGATCACGGACTGCGTGACAGGTCTGGCCTCCTGTACGTATGGGCCGTGCGTTAGGGATAACTGCTAATAGAAACTTTATATGCTAGGAGACTTAGCAGTTATTAGAGGTCCATGGACATAGCCTATTGTAGTACGGTGGTCCAATTCTTGTCCATATTTGGTTGCAGGATTGGGCTAGGGTACTAAGAATAGGTTATGAACCAGATTGTGTCATGGATGTGACATGCTTAGAGCATGGGGTGGAAAGAATAACAAGTACCACATTTGAGCTCCTTTGCACTTTTTCTATTGTGCACTCGGATTCTCCGCCGGAGATACGGGTGGTGATGACCACTATATATTATATATTATCAGGCGGGCCTCTGGCGTTCAAAAGACGACATGCCTTTTAGGCCCCTGGATCTCCGAGAGAACTATGCCAATCCCAGTTTTCAGCCAGATAGCTCACTTGTGGGGAAAGTTGTTCTTAACTGCATTCACTTAAACGGTTAGGTGACCCAATTGGATATTTATTTCAGTACTTTATTTGCATGCTTTTATATATCTTGTTATGTCCCTCTGAGGACCTGGCCCTTCCAGGTGTATCTGTTCTTGAGTGTTCGCAGGAGCACAGATTCGGATGGTTACATATGTTTCGAGGATGTCTTTTCTTCGAGTCCGTGATTGTTAGCTGGTATTCTTATATGGTATTTGTTGTGTTGTACTTATATTGTATTTGCTCTTATATTCGAGTTGGTAGTGGATTTGTTTTCACCCAACTATCATCCTTAGATACTTTGTATTGAGATCGAGTTTCATAGATATTGGTCCATTATTTATATTTGATTTTCGTAGATGAGATTTAGATTATATCCTGTGACTTGTGATAGATTTATACTACTTGTGGATTTGATATTCATATTACAGCGTACGAATGGGTTTGATTTCCATATATTGGAGTTGCCATATCCATGCGACTGGCATGCTTACGTGTCCTAGTCCTACGTATTTTGGGACTGGGGCGTGACAAGACTGTAGAACTTAGAGGCCCATACCCCCATTTGGTCGATTAGAGAATTAGACAAGGAGTTGTATGGCAACTGTAGAGGCACAACACCGGACGAGCCTCATCTTCTTGGTAAACTTAAATTATTTTGTACCTTCTTTCATCATAATCCAGCGTACTTATATTTTCTGGACTACCTCGACTTATGCTGCTATTATAGCCTAGTTTTGCAAGCTTATTTTTTATCGAGCTTGTTCATGACATATGTGTTATTGGGGTCTGATCAACCACACTATATATTGTCTAATCAGAATTAGTGTATTATGGTCTAGCTAACCTTAGTGCGTTTGGTTCGCTCTTCGCATGACTACTTTACGTGGATTGAGATATAGTTGACTCAACTTGTTAGAAGAATATACTTGCCCTCTAGACAGGCCAGAGCATATCATATCAGGTACATAACTTTTCTGATATGAGCATGCGAATAGAAATTTACCAAAATAGGATTTTAATCCACAACTGCCTTGACCACTCCCTTTTGAATTTTTTAATCGCCTTGAACCCCATACTTGTATTTTATCACCTCCTCCTTGAATTCTTTATTGTTGTTCTCCGTCTTTCCCTATTCCGGAAAGACGAACGCTCGTGCTTGGTATAAGTTTGATACACGGAGAGTACTAGATATACCCCATAGGCCAATCATATTACTTTGTGACTATCTTTTGTAATTAAGGGTATATCATATATGATATATTTGGTGTTAAAATTTTTTGAGGATTGAATAACACGATTAAATAATTTGAGAAATATGTTTCTTAAATGTATAGCCTTATGTGATAGATGGATGAATTCTAAGTTGGGTAAAAATTACATTGTCAACTTGAGGTAATTTTTTTAGATTGTAATCAAGTAAGATTAGATTAAGAGATTTAAGTCATTTTAATTTTGAGAATTTTTAGAAGAATGATTAAGACGATGAGGATTTAATAAATTTTGAAATCTTGATATTGCGGACCAAATATTTATACTTTGAGCACATGATTAAAATTTTGAATATTGAAGATTGAATCAACGATTTAAATCTTGAGGAAAATAAATAGAACTCTAAACATGAACATTGATGGATTGAATTCAAAATTTTATAATTTGATAATTTGAATTAAAAGTTGAATATTGATTGTTGGATCATCTATCTAAAATATTGAGGATGGAAATTGAGTTTAAAAGTTGAAGAGTACAAAATTCTTAAGTTGAGAATAGGAATAAGATTTGATTAGAATTATTTATTATTCAAAGTCTAGAAGAGATTATGATAGTTGGAAATTGTGATACAAATTTTGATGTGGGATGTCATATAGATTTGAATGAGATTTAGATATTATTATTTAAATTTTTGGAAGAGATTGCGATTGACTTGCCTTATATACGAATGTGAAGAATTTAATAAATCATGCCTTATTTTTAATTTCGGAGACGAAATTCTTTTAAGTTGGGTAGATTGTAAACCCCCTGACCTAAAAATAGGTATCTTGTGTGTATTTTGTATTTCTTGTATTTGTTTTAGATTATTTCTTTTATTAATTAAAATCCAGTAATTTTTATTAGGATACTTCACCGTGGTTTGGACATTAATAATATAGGATGGCCCCAAAATCTGTATCGTCCATCATAGAAAGTAGGATCTGTTCGTGGCTTATAAATTCGATCCCTTGGTGTTAGTATGACATTAGTGTAACGACCATAGATTAATTGTTAAATATTTAGATATTATACATATATAATTTATTTGTGGTTATTTTTCTATTCCAACTTCCTACAATTAGCATCCCATAATTTTTCGTGCCAAATTTGATAAATTCCCTTTTTGTAGGATGTGCATATTATTTACTATTACCTATTTTGTGGATAACCATTTAGTTAATTACTTAGTTAATTAGATAATATAATTATTTGATTTATATAACTAGATAAATATCTAATTATTAATTATAAAATATTTTATAAAATATTTTGAGTGTGGTATTTTATTTAAAGCTTTATAAAAAAAAATTCTAGAATTTATTTTGTGTGCAAATATTATTTTTGAAATTTTTACCTCATCTATATATATATATATATATATATATATATATATATATATATATATATATATATATATATATATATATATATATATATATATATATATATATAGTTATTAATAATAGTAATAATAGTAATAATAATAATGGTAATAATAGTTATTATAATAATAATAATAGTAATAGTAATAATAATAATAATAATAATAATAATAATCATAGTAATAATAATAATAGTATTAGTAATAGTAATAATAATAAAAAGAAAACAAAAAGAAAACAAAAGAAAAGAAAACAAAAGAATAAAAAAATAACTTAAACTAATTAACCTAACAAACCCTAACCTAATCCCTATACTACCCCCCTAGCAACTTTTCCTTCCCCCCTTCAGCCGCAACAAACCCAACTCTCCCTCTCTCTCTCTCTCTCTCTCTCTCTCTCTCTCTCTATATATATATATATATATATATATATATATATATATATATATATATACACACACACATTACACAAAAACTCTAAACCAAACCCTAACCCTAACCCTAGCCCGACCTCTAGCGACCGCCCCCACCGGCCGATCGCCGCCTCGACGCCGGCGCCGCGCCGCCGTAGCCGTCCGCGCGTGCGTACGCGCGCGCATATGCACAGCAGTGTCCCCACCTTCACGGTAACGTATCTTCTTCATCTGTGATTCTTTTTGCGAGCGATTTGTCCGTGTATGTTCACAACCTAATTCTCTAGGATTTTCATTCAAGTGAGACGAGTTTTCGTGTCCCGGATTGGTCGAAAATTCGACCAAAAAATGGCTGAAAAACTGACCAAAACAGTCCAAAAATTTCAACCCAAACCCCTATGTTCACACCCAATTTGCTATCAACCTGTTTAAAACTAATTGAAGAGTTTTCTTCTCAATATAACCAAGATTTTTTTATTCTTTTAGTTTTTATTAATTTGTGTTATGTGTTAAATTATTCGGCCTCCAAAACGACAAAAAACTTGATAATTTAAAACTGGATTTTTATGATACGGAGTGCGCCCAACCAAACGGGACCGCCTCATCGCATATCAATTGCACCGAAAGGCGCGTATGGTATATCCTGATGTGTGGGCTTTCACGAAAGCTGATTCGGACATGTGTGCGCGTCGGAATCAACCCGTATCTGTAAAAAGTTCCCATATTACGACTTTTGCAAAACACCACCCCATTTTGTGTACGCTCGTCGGAATACGACAAAACTTATTCCATTGGATTCGTGGTATCACGCTAGTCCTGTGACCCAAGTTTTATGTGATTTTGGGATAGTTGACCAAGCTGCCTATTCGCGGGCCCTACGGTTTGACTTTAAGGACAAATTTGTGATCAACTCATCAAAATCCAAAATTGGACATACCGTTGAGTTCGTATCGACGTTTAGAATTTGTTTGACCTATAATTTATCATATTTAGAGACCTTTACCTCTGGCACGCATTTCGGTACAAGATGCCCCATATGTGGACCAACTTTGACCTAAATTACCGTTTTGCCCCTGTGTCAAAATTGGACGAAAGGGTAGCATTTTCTAGCTATCTTACTTATTCTGGAAACGTTGGTGATGTTTATTTCAGTATCCGGTGACGTTCATTCGGATGTCATGGTTTTTGATTCCTTGTGCTTGATGTATGGATGCTTACACTACGCAGCTTTCTTGCCAGACAAGTATACCTTGCCTTGTTGTACTATTTAAATTCAGTTAATATTTAGTTACATGTTTATTTTTTTTAATATTATATAACTTTGCGCGTCCGAGAAAGACTCGGGTGCAGTCAACGAAGGCGTTGATGTTAGAACTTGTGTTGACCTAGTGTCTAGTGGACGCACCTAAAGTTGTGGAGTTATCAATATAATTTTCCAGACCTTGATACGTATCATTGCATGTCACAGAGTGAGTTCATGTAGGGATGCGTACTTCATACTTGACTAGCCATCGGTGTGAGAAGCACGTGTGACGGTATTTAGCTTAGTTGTTTATTTCTATAGAGACTTGCATTATAGTATGAGATATCCACGTCGTGTTCGCGACTTCTACATTAGCATTGGACGGGGAGGACAACTGGTAGGCATATGGGATACCCACATTGGAATCCATAGTATTCGGAGGAGCCACGGATCCAATGACCCCCTTTATTCAGATTCCACGTTCTATAGAACGATATGGAAGTTATACTATTCAAATTTTACGTTCTACGGAACGATATGGACGTTATACTATTCAGATTCCATGTTCTACGAAACGATATGGACGTTATGCTATGCAGATTCTACGTTCTTCGGAATGATAGATGTTACATGTACAGATGCCACGCTCCTCGGAGCTGGACGTTATTATATTGCAGAGTATCCTTGTTATGGGGGCATATGTGGCATATACTAGCCAGTCACGGCGATTGGTGAATTACATCAGCATATGTCTAACCTACACTTCCCATACGCACTAAGTTGTCCTCAAATTGCATTCACTTAGATGGTTAGCACACCCCCTTTATTTATTTAATATTTAATTTATGGCATGCTTCTATGTATCTTGTTACGTCCCTCTGAGGACCTGGTCCCTTTTCAGGAGTAGACGATCATGACTATTCGTAGGAGCACGGATCAGGACTTGCTACTCCATTCTCTTTCAAGGAGGTCTTCTCTTCGAGCCTCATTGTTCATTAGATGTACTTATTTGTTTCTTTTATATTCTAGTTCGTAGTGGATTTGTCTCCACCCAACTACTTATTCTTATCAAGCATCTTATACTTGATTTAGTTATATAGTTGATTGGTTATTCATTTATATTTGATTATGTGGATGAGATTTAGTTATGTCCTGTGACTTGTGATAATTATATACCACTTATGAATTTTTGTTCATAATACAGCGTACGTATGTGTTATGGTTTCCATATATTAGAGTTGCCATATACATACGGCTGGCATGCTTACGTATTTCTAGTCCTATGTATATTGGGACTGGGGCATGACAATCCTTGTGTCATTTACCTTTTAGGGACATTGTTCCTAGTCCTTCTGATCAACCAGCCCAAGTTTCTCCAATAGCAGGACAGCATCCCGATGCCTAAAAAATCCTTGAGGTTCAGCCTCAATATTTTGGGGCCGGATCCAGAACAACTCAAAGTGAGGAACCTCAGATCCAGCTAGTACCTCCCGTACAATCAGTACCTGATGTATGAGGGGAAAATAGTGTGTTAATTGGTATCCTTCGGGAATTATTGGCATCTCAAGGACGTCGAGAGGACGTACTCATTCAGTCAGTACAAGGGACTTTAGAAAGAGGCGGACATCGTGCCAATAACTTGGCAAGCAACTTCAAGCGCCTCCAACCCTCGTATTTCTATGGCACCGAGGATGCGATTGCATCAGACGCTTGGCTTCTGGACACTGAGGCTATTCTTGAGGCAACCGAAGTTTCGGCTAGAGAGCAAGTCTCGGTGGTTAGGTTACAGTTGTTAGATTTGGCCCGAGACTGGTGGGCATCACATATGGTTTCACTAACAGTACTCGTCCCCTAGACCGTATTCAGTGAAAGAATTCAGGTCAGATACTTTGATGCGATGTCGCATTATAATCTACAATAGAGATTTAATAACTTAAAGCAGATGGGCAGGACTGTCGATGGCTACGTGATAGAATTCTGTAGACTTGGTCGATTTGCACCCACCTTGGTACGACCGAATTAGACATAGCAAGGAGGTTCTAGCAGGAACTTCACCTGGAGATAATATTGGAAGTGGAACAGCACGAGTTCCAGACTTTTGATGTTGTGTTAAGAGCAGCATGGAGGCATGAGTATACCTCCAAGAGAATAGTGGATAGGACTGGAGGTCGTAAGAGGGCCCATACTTCAGGGGGTTCTTATAACCAGTCTTCAACACCACCCCCGACAGTTAGGGCTTTAAATATCGGATCTCCGATGAGGCCAATTCCAACAGCCTCCGTTCAGCAAATAGTACCAACTCGAACTTAGCAGCAAATGATATCTTCTTCTGTAGGATGTTCACATTATGGAAAACCAGGACACGTGATCTTAGAGTGTTATAGAGCACAAGGGTTATACTTAGACTATGGAGCACCAGGCCACAGAATATGATCTTGCCCACACAGAGCTAGTTCATCATCATCTTCCCCGGCAAGACCCCAGTATAGGGCTCCAGCGTCGGTTCAGCAGAACCAGGGTCAGAGGCCTTTGCCAACCAAATCTCAAGTATTCTAGTAGCAGAGGCTACAACAGTATGTGTAAACATCCTGATTTTCAAGAATTTTTAATTTAGATTTTTCATAATTTTCTGAAATTTTTCTGGGATTTTTATTAATTAAAACTAAGGTATTTTGAATTTAAATAAGTTTTTTATTGATGTTAAATAATATTAAAATATTATGAAAATAATATTTTCTGGTGTAAAATGAAAAAGTAGACATAGGGTAATTTTTTGGGAATTTATTGGACCCCGGAAGCATTTTTAAAGTCCTAAAAACTATTGTATAATTAAACCAAAATAAATCCTAGAATAAACCCGGTTCAATTGAACCAAACCGGACCGGTTTAACAAACCAAACCAAACCCAACCCAACCCAACTCAACCTTAGCGGTTCGGATTCGGGTCTAACCCGCGACCCGAAACCCGCTAGACCCGACCCGCATTCATTTTTATTGAATCGGGCCGGATCCGCCTGACCCGACCCGACTCCGCCCTCAGCCCTCAGTACCCGGCCGCCCCGCCATCACTCCAGTGCCGACGCCGCCCTCGCCCTCTAGCTTCACCCTCCAGCCTCGCCGAGCCCCTCGCCGTCTCCTCCGCCCCGCTCAGCCACGAGCCCCGCTGACCCAAGCCAGCCCCGCACCGCCACCGCCCATCTCCCCTCTTCCTCTAGCACCCCATATCCTCCCTCCTCTGCTCCGCTCTGCCGCAGCAGCGCCTTATTCGCCGGACCTCGACCCTGCAGCCCTCGACGACCTGCTGCCTGAGTCGACGATGCCTCCCCGCCGTGCCAGCGCAGCCCGACGCCGTCCTCGAGCCGCCAGAGCTCCGCTCCGCCTCCGCCAGTGTGCTGCCCTCCTTCGGTGAAGCTCTGGTGAAGCCCCGGTGCCCTGTGCAGCCGTCGATCGTGACCTAGCCCGGACACAGGATACTGTGTCGTGTCAAGACGACACGCGGACACGAGAATCCTCGATTCAGCGGAGCCCTGTTCAGGTAACCCGTTCTTCCTACTCGTTGACCCATTTTCGGTTCCGTCAGTTATGACGCGAACACTGCGTGACCCTCTCGATGCCTGTGTAACCCGCTCGGTGCGTCGCATCCTGTGGCGATCGCAAATCTCGATCCAAAAACAGGAAAACCAACGCCCTGTTTCACCCCAAAACTGAGTACGTTTCGCCAAACGGGACGACTTGGTCGCATACGGTCTTCACCGAAACGTGTGCGCCATCGATACGGATGTGCGAGATTTTACAGAAGTTGATTTGGATGTACGTGCACACCGAAATCAACGCGTATCCGCCGACAACGTCCCGTATCCGTCCGTTCTGGAACACATCGTAACTTTGTGTACACACGTCGAATCGAAATAAAACTTGCATCATTGGACTCGTAGCAATACGCTGGTCCTGTGACCCAAGTTTGGTTCGATTCTGAGAACGTTGACAAAATCGCGTATCGTGGGCCCCACGACTCCACTTGACGAGCGATTTTGTGATCGGCTCATCGGAATCCAGATCTGGAAGTTCCATTGGGTTCGTATCATCGTTCCTGACTTGTTGACACTAAGTTAGACGAATTTAGAGACCTTTGATTCTGACACATTTTTCGGTGCAAAGCGGCCCACATGTGGACCCCACTTGGACTTAAAAATGTTATTTTTGCCCCTGTGTCCAAATTGGACTCAAGGACAAGCGTTTATAGCTATTTGATATTTTTTGGATCTGATAGTGATGTCTATTTCAGCAACCGGAGCAGTCCCTGCAGAACCCGCTGAAGTCAGAGCTACAGTTGGAGCCAGAACCCCAGGCAAGTGTAACTTGCCATATTCTGCAATTTTTGCTACTTAATTCCTTGACATATATATTTGTTGTACATGCTTAAACCTAGGACCGTGTGACTTACTTAGTGTCCGATTAATAGTCGGGTGCCAACACCGTACGCGGAGTTGTGTAACGCCACATAGACATGGATATCGTGACCCTTTACATTCTAGTACTTGCTTTATCAAGTACAATATACCCAGGACACCTTACACGAATCATGAGACAGAATCTTCCTGAAATATTCAAGGTGATTCTATGTAGGTTGCAGGTTTTATGACATAGACATTATATTCTTAGACATAGTATGACTCACTGCATTAGATATGATCTTACGTGACATGGACATGAGGCATCGTGGACATGAGACGTTTGATTATATTGGGTGGGAGAGACACATAGGCTACAGTCTGATTATATATATGGTGCCACAACATAGTAAACTACATAGCATAACTACATAGTGTAACTACTACCGGCTCCCCGACACAGAGCTTGTAGTGGTCTCAGCCTGAGTACTAGTGATGCTCTCATTTGTATTTCACATAGATGGTTACATATTTACCCAATTTATTTATTTTCCCTATTGTTTCATTTACTGCTACACTGTATTTATTTTGGCATGAGTTATTTTGTACCTTGCTATGTCCCCTGAGGACCTGGATCTGGATTATGTCCCCAGGATTAGCAGAGGATATTTATCCTGAGGTGTACGAAACATGAGCACTTCTCGGAATAGTACCAGCACCTGAGGACGAGGTGATCGCTGAGGATTTTTCTTGAACATCTGCTTCCCTATGCTCAGTTTTTATGGCAAATAAACTCTTTTATTCTTGTTTAGATAAACAATTGTAACAGACTTAATATTGGGTTGTTTCCCGATTTTATTTACTTGTGACTAAATATTGTTTAAAACTTTTTGTTGATATTGTTATATTTATTCTGTGGATGAGATTAGTAAACCATGATCGTTGTAATACAGCTTAAGTATGCCCCGATGGATCCATTAAATAGGATTTGTCCATCGGTGTGTGCTGCTGGCCATTGCCACGTGTCTAGTCCCTCGATATTTTGGGACTGGGCGTGATAGTATGCACAGGCCCAAGCTCAAGTACAAGCCAGGCAAGGAGGTCCACAGCAGCGAGGACCAACACCGAGACGACGAGGCCAGGCTATGGCACTCACCGTGGAAGAACAACTAGCTTCATGTGAGGCGGTGGCAGGTACCATTCTCGTCAACTCTCATTCAACTTCAATATTATTTAATTCTGGTGCATCATATTCCTTTATGTCTGCACGATTTACGATACGAGTTGGATTAGAATTCGACATTATCAGTAAGGCTCAATATACTTACTGGTAATGGTATCGTGGGAGTAGATAGAGTTTATACCTCGTGTCAGGTCGTAATGTGTTGGAGAGATTTTTCTGCTAGACTGATAGAGTTTCCTATAGAAGATTATGACATCGTCCTAGGAATAGATTGGTTGAGTGCCTGTATGCGTGATAGATTTTCATGATGGCAAGGTTATATTTCGTATCCCCAGAGTGGAAGAATTCTTATTTTCTAGAGGAGAGATGGAGTCTCCGTCAGTAATCATGAGAATGGCAGTAGTAGAAGAAGTACCATTCCCTAGAGTGGTCATTGAGTTTTCAGATGTGTTCCCAGAAGAGCTTCCAAGCATGCAACCAGAAAGAGAGATAGAGTTTATCATTGATCTACTTCCAGGAACAACATCAGTGTCAGAGGGAGTCTATAGGAAAGCACAATCATAGTTAGAAGTCTTGTACCGAATGATTAAAGAATTGAGAATCAAAGGATTCATTCGTGCTAGTGGATCACCTTGGGGATCCCCAATGCTTTTAGTGAAGAAGAAGGATGGAACTTCATGTTTGTGTATTGATTATTGTACCCTCAACGCAGTAACCATCAAGAACAAGTATCCCTTGCCAATGATCGATGACTTGTTCGATCAGCTTAGTAGAGCAGCAGTATTTTTTAAGATTGATCTACAGTCGGGATATCATCAGATCAGAGTTAGGGAACAAGATATACCCAAGATGGTGTTCAGATCAAGATATGGCCATTGGAAGTTTCTAATAATGCCCTTTGGAGCAACCAATGCGCCATCAGTGTTTATGGATCTCATGAATCATATTTTCATACTATACTTGGACAAGTTCGTGATTGTGTTCATCAAGGATATCTTGGTTTATAGTCGAAGTGAAGCAGAGCACGAGTAGTATCTTCGCGCAGTTCTTCAAGTCCTTAGAGATCATAAGTTATATGTCAAGTACAGCAAGTACGAGTTTTGGCTTGGTCGCATTTCATACTTGGGGCATATTATTACTAAAGGTGGAGTAGAAGTGGATCTCTAGAAGATAGAAGCCGTTAAGACATGGCCAGTACCTAGAACAGTTGCAGAAGTTCGTAGTTTCCTGGGACTAGCAGGATATTATCGAAGATTTGTGTCAGACTTTGCTAAAAAATTTGCACCTTTGACACAATTGACTCGTAAGGATGTGCGCTTTGATTGGACAGATAAATGTAACCTCTTTCGATAAGCTCAAGCAGAAGTTGATTACGACACTAATTTTGACGCTTCCAGATGGGACAGGTGGTTTCATGGTATATTGTGATGTGTCAGGTAAAGGACTAGGGTGTGTTCTTATATAGCTTGGTAAGGTTATAGCTTATGCGTCTTGGCAGCTTCGAGATCATGAGAAGAATTATCCAACACACGACTTAGAGTTAGCAGCAATTGTCTTTGCACTCAAACTTTGGAGACATTACCTATATGGAGTTCGAGTAGAGATTTATACTGATCATAAGAGTTTTAAGTATGTCTTTACTCAGAAGGATCTCAACATGAGACAGAGAAGATGGCTAGAGCTGATGATAAACTATGATCTTGACCTTCAGAATCATCCAGGGAAGGCTAATGTCGTGGCAGATGCTTTGAGCCGGATAGCAGAAGCTTATTTTCTCACAGCGCAGCAAGAGTTTTAGAATGTCTTTAAGATATGGACATAAAACTAGTATTGCTTGGTAATACAGTATTGATGGATGGCTTGCAATTTTAATCCAGTATAGTAGAAAGGATCAGAGCAGCACAGTCAACGGATGTCAAGCTTCAGAGACTTAGGACAGAGTGTGAGGCAGGATGTAGACCAGAACTAAGCATTCACAGTGACAAAACTCTCTGATTTAGTAATCGTCTTTGTATACCAAGTAGAGATATCCTTCAAGAGATCATTTAAGAAGCCTATAGTTCACAGCATTTCGTTCATCCAGGAGGAACGAAGATGTATAGAGATATTCGTTAGCATTTTTGGTGGAATGGTATGAAGAGGGAGATAACCCGATCTGTCTTCCGATGTTTGGTTTGTCAGCAAGTCAAGGCTGGGCATCAAAGACCAGCGGGACTTCTTCAACCTTTACCAATTTCGGAATAAAAGTGGGACTATATCACCATGGATTTTGTGACCAGTCTTCCTAGATCCCCAGTTGGCAGAGATGCAATTTGGGTAGTAGTGGATTGACTCACAAAGGTTGCTCACTTCCTTCCCTTCAGAGTGAGACAGTCTACAGAACAGTCGGCTCAGATGTAGATGAATCAGATTGTCAAACTTCATGGAGTGCAGTCAGCATCATATCAGATAGAGATTCTAGATTCATATCTCACTTTTGGCAAAGTTTACAGCAGAGTCTGGTTATCCGTCTGAAATTTAGTATATCTTATCATCCTTAGACAGATGGTTAGTCAAAATGTACAATCCATACTCTAGAAGATATGCTTCGATCATATACCATTGACTTTGGTGGTTCATGGGAGGATCACTTGTACTTAGTCAAATTCTCTTAAACAACAGTTTCCAGGCAAGTATCCAGATGGCACACTTTGAGACACTGTATGGCAGAAAGTGCAGATCCCCTATAGCTTAGGATGACATTGGTGATAGAAAATTGCTTGGTCCCAAGATGATTGCCTAGACAGTTGAGGTAGTCAAACAAATCCGGAAGCATCTTAAGGTGGCTCAAGATCTTCAGCGTTATTGGGCCGATTCGCATCGGCGACCTCTTGAGTTCTCTGCCAGCAACCATGTATTCCTTTGAATTTTGCCTACTCGAGGGGTCATCAGATTTGGTATGCGGGTAAAGTTTAATATGTGGTATATTGGTCTGTTCGATATCCTTGAGCGAGTGGGAGATATTCTTTATCGCCTTGCTCTTCTGCTGTTGCTTTACGATATACATAACATTTTTTTATGTATCTTAGTTACGACGGTATATATCGAATTTAAGCCATGTCCTGGATAATTCAAAATTGGTCATTGGTATCGACCTTTCGTATGAGGAGAGGCCTGTATCCATTTTAAACCGAAGAGAAGATTCTCAAGAGTCGGATTATTCGGTTAGTCCGTGTTGCTTGGGGGCGTCACTCACCGGGCGAATCAACTTGGGAGCGATAGAATGATATCCGTGCTCGATACCCGTATTTGTTTGACTCGTGAGGTATACTTGTTTATATATCTCGTACCCTGATCTTGTCTTGTGCATGCTTATCTTATTATATGATTGTGCTTGATTCTCGTATGCCCTTGCTTACCTTGATTGTATGTCCCCAGAGTTTTTTTGCTAAACCCTGTGCCTTATTGAAATTTTGAGGATAAAATTTTCTAAGAAGGAGAAAGTTGTGTTACTCGTCTCACTGTTCTAGTATACTTATCCAATATACGTGTATTATACATGTATAGCTCATTTATTGTTTAATTGCTTATATTTTGCTTTATGTCATTCATGCATTGTTTAAGTTATTTTTGTAAGTTTTCCTTAGTTGCATGCTTTGGAACGTTAGTGCCTTAGTTTTCTTGGTGGGTGGCTGTGATTATCCCGGGTGAGAGGCATGGATTATGATCCAATGGCCTACAATCAATCTCTTGGCTATATAAGCAATCACATTCTCTTTCCTCCTCTTTCTTTCCTTTCATTTCTCTTTCCTTCTTCATTTCTTTTTCAGCAGAGAGCAGTAGCTGAGCTTGGCCATAGGTGACCTTGGTAGTGTTGGTATTAGGCTAGAACTTGACCGTAGGCAAGTACATCTTGCCAACCGAAGGAACAACCTTGGATCTTGCTTTGATTCTTAGTATATCTTATTTTTATCATTTGATCAATTTTATTTTTGGGTAGCCCTTAGAACTTGTCTTATTGATGATTTTGTTTTTCTTGGATTGGATTGCTCATGGAGTCAGAGAACAGCTAGTCGGAGAATGCAAAGTTGGCCTAAAAATACATACAAAAAGTATGTCGGGAACCCTTGTCGCATAAGTGCAGTTCCAGTGAGCGCACTTGTGTGTGTTTCACATATTCCTTAGAAAGTGCGCCAAGATATGTTGAGTAATCTGGGCGCACTTATCTACTCCTATGTATGTTTTGTACTAAGGCAATTTCTTTAAAAGTACGCAAATCCTACTTGGCACACTTTGAATGGGTCTGCAAGTCATCAAGAATGTACGCCACTGCTTAAAAAGTCAAGTTGACGCACTTTGCAGATATTGCAGAGTTGGCACACTTTGGTAAAACTTTTATTATCAGCGCACTTTGTCCCTTCTGGAGAATAGCATACTTTGCTGTGTGGCGTACAATGTGGCATTCTCTAGATACGGAGCACTTTGTAGCCTTTCGTAATACTTAATGACTAAGCAATGACTTCTGACCATTCTCAAAAAATGTGTTCTCGACTGCAAGGTCGTCTCGACTGCTGTGCCATATCTTGAAACTTTTATTTTATCTTTTAGTAGATCTTTCTTCGCTTGTTTGTGCACCAAACCTCACTACTGGCATACTTGATGAACGTGCGCCAAATTCGTAGCTTGGGTACTTTCATTTGTGCGCCAATAATAGATTTGTGGGCCAAGTTTCTGGCTCGCGCACTTCTATCATTGTGCGCCAAGATCCTGGAAGTGCGCTTTAGTATGATTGTGCGCCACATTTTTTCTCGGAGCACTTTTGTATCAAAGTACGCCAGAACTGCCTGAATTAGTGATTTGTGCGTCAAAACTATTTTTGGCAATTTGTGCGCCAATAGTAGTTTTTGCCCTTTATGCGTGGATGTTACTTTCTTGCCTGATTTTATGCGTCAACCCTGAATTGTTAATTTATGCACATGTATGCCAATATTTTCTTTAATATGCTTAACTCTTGATGATTCACTAGTTCTCTTTTATCCCGTTATTTTAGTTCATCTTGGTTATTTTCTGAACATGACATTCTTGATATTGATCTTGATTTTCTGACATGATCTAGTGATTATACATTATAAATGAACTCCTGATAATCATGATCCTGTACTGATAACCCTGATAATCTTGATACTGTACTGATAACCCTGATACTCCTGATCCTGATAAATCCTGATAGTGGCTCGACGTAGCGCACTCCTAACTTGAGAATTCCTGTAACTTTCCTGATCAAGGCTATTAGTAGCACATGTATTACATGACATGTATCCTCGTGGTTGATTTTGATTGTTTCTATCAAGTTACTATCATGTCTAAGGCAGATTCCTGAGCACCACGGTCGAGAATTCTTGAAAATTTTCCAGGCTAATAACTAGAATAATAATCTAAAAAATTATCTAGAGAGATTTTTTGGCTACATGCAATCCCGGTATCCCAACGACACCTGATGGATTTGGAGCTCTCCGTCGTGAGGGGCACACTTTCAGCACACCGACGAGTGTTGCACTACCAGAAAAGATAAGAAATAATTATACCTGATAAATCTATACTATGTACCATTCGTCTGGATAACCCGGATAGTCTACAAGGCATGTAGCTGTAAGGAATCTTAAAATGCATGTGTTAGTAACTAGGACTGTGATAACCCTAGTTAGCTAATGATAGCAAGTCGTAGGGCATGATTGACCGTGATCGTTTGATTTCCAGTCTAGTCCTGTCCTGATTTTATTAACAGTTGATCCGAAAATGGTAACTGGAGTACAGATTCCATATATACTTGTTTAATTACTCCTGAACTGCTTAACTGTTATTTTACCCATTACACTATTTAACTGTTACTTTACCTGCTATTCTTATTGATTTGTTTACATGTTGGTTTTATTTCATAAGTTTGGCTCCATTGTGGTACTTGTTGTTTTAGGGTCCCCCGCTGGTTTTGTATGGCCAAATTTTGGAACAGGACCGCAGGATCTCCAGTACTACCCGCCTCAAGATGGTAAGCACGAGGAGCACCCGAGAGCATGAGTGAGTTTCTTCTTCCTTACCCACTTGATGTTGTACATTATTCTTTTGAGACGTTTAGCCACCGAACACGTATTTAGCTCGTATTTTGGGACTTGACATTCTAGTCTGCGGGCCTACATGTAAAGCATATTCTAGACTATAACTAGAGCTAATCATGTAACATTGCACTATGCTAGTTCTTCATTTTGGTACTAGCTTCATGATCATCTAGGTATGTATAGTTTGAAACGCCTTACTATTATATGTTGGTGATCATACATCTTGTAAATTTGTTGCTTGCTTGAGATTGAGACATCTAGGATTCTTGACCCAGGATTGCATAATGGATTGTAGAGTAAACCCTCACATGTCTAGACAGCCGTGATAGTATCTCGGGGTGTAGAGTACTCTGGTATACGTAGCTAGCTTTGTCAGCCCCCGCTCTCAAGTATTATGGTTCTGGGGCGAGACATAGTCACAAACAACAAACTCCAAATCCAGGTGTCCTCCCCCTCTACATTCCATCTCCCACAATAGAAGAATAACACATAACAGAATTCCACGTACATAAAAACTTATAAAACAACTATCTATTTGCTACTCCATAATTTTATTATTTGTATAATCTTTTTTTTCTTTTTCTTGGGACGGATTTTTTTTATCATCATTTCATGTTTGACCTATTCTCACATACTGAATGAATCAAGTTATAAAACACCTACATGTGTCCTTTGTCCATGGGAACCTACATTGAAAAATAGGAGTCATAAACAACAAACTCAAATTCCAGGTGTCCTCCCTCTTCACATTCCATCTCCCACAATAGAAGAATAACACAGAACATAATTCCACACACATGAAAAACTTATAAACCCACCCTCTCCTCGTTACTCCCTCCTCGTTACTCCATAAACTTATAAATCCACCTTCTCCTCGTTACATCATAATTTTTATTATTTGTATCATCTTCTTTTTCTTTTTTTTACTTTTCCCCCTTTTTGGGACGGATTATTTTTTTATTATCATAATTTCATGTTTGACATATTCTCACTCGCCGAATGAATCAGGTTACAAAACACATACATGTGTTCGTTGTCCATGGAAACCTAAATTCAAAAGTAGGATTCACAAACAACAAACTCCAAATCCAAGTGTCCTCCCTCGCCATATTCCATCTCCCACAATAGAAAAATAATACATAACAGAATTTTACACACATGAAAAACTTATAAACCTCCTTTCCTCGCTCCTCCATAATTTCCTTTTTTTATGTGTTATCTTTCTTTCTTTTTTCGAGATAAGTTTTTTTATTTTTTATCATCAATTCATGTTTGACCTATTCTCACTTGTCGAATGAATCAGGTTACAAAACACATACATGTGTTCTTTGTCCATGGGAACCTAAATTGAAAAGTAAGATTCACAAACAACAAACTCGAAATCCAAGTATCCTCCCTCGTCATATTTCATCTCCCACAATAGAAGAATAACATATATTAGAATTTTACATACATGAAAAACTTATAAACCTCCCTCTCCTCGCTCCTCCATCATTTTCCTTTTTTTATGTGTTGTCTTTTTTTTTTCTTTTTCTTCGAGATAATTTTTTTTTATTTTTTATTATCATAAATTCATGTTTGACCTATTCTCACTCACGGATTGAATTATTATGTTACAAAACACTAACATGTGTCCTTTGTCCACGAGAACCTATACTGTAAAGTAGGAGGAGGGGTCGCAACCAACAAAATCTAAATCTAGGTGTCCTCACAGTAAACAATAACGCACAACAGAATTTCCCATACATAGAAAAACTTATAAAACCCTCCTCTCCTAGTTTCCCATTTCTCTTTTGCTTTTGCATGAGCAACACCTGAACAAAAAAAAGAAAAGAAGAGAGAGAGAGAGAGAGAGAGAGAAATGGCGGGGAACGAGTGGATCAACGGGTACCTGGAGGCGATCCTGGACAGCGGCGGGTCGGGCGGGGCGATAGCGGATGCGGAGCAGCAGAAGCCGGTGAAGGTGAGGGACAGGGGGCACTTCAACCCGACCCGGTACTTCGTCGACGAGGTCGTGACCGGGGTCGACGAGACGGACCTCCACCGCACCTGGATCAAGGTCTCCGCCACGCGCAACTCCGTCGAGCGGAGCAACCGCCTCGAGAACATGTGCTGGCGGATCTGGCACCTGGCCCGCAAGAAGAAGCAGGTACTGTTACTTAGTTAGTTACCCATCCATCATCCATACATGAATCACATCACATTCACGACGTTAATTGGCGGTTTAGAACACTACTCAATCTATAGATTCTATACCATTCATCATTTACTTTTTCTTTCTTTTTTTTGCATATATATAATATGTTATATAGCATTTTTGTTTATGTGCAGTTATAATATTTGGATCGTTCCATTTTCTTTTGCATTTTTTTGTTTGTTTGGGGTATTTTGTGGAAATTTGGGATATGGTTCCTTTATTTTGTACTAGTAAATCCACGTCACCTAAAATAAATAGGGGAAAAATAGTTTAAATATTTAAATATATTTGAATTCATATTTGTTAAACAATTTAAATATTTTTGACATTTTTTCGTCAAATTATTTTTTAATTTAGTTTTTAAACAGTTTTAAATTTAGATTTTAAATATATATTTGTGCTGAAGAAAAGAGAGGAAGTTAGTTTTTTATCCAGTAATTTTTGTAATAAATGGTGGAGGATTTAAAAACGGCTTGAGTTCGATTCCTAGGAACAACAATATTTATAATAATTTCATATTTTTTTTTTTTTTAACAAACTTTTTTTTAACAATTTTTTTACGCACGTGCAATGCACGTGCACGTTACTAGTTGAAGGTAAGGGTGCATATATCTTGACCCTCTCAAGACCCTACAACTCTTTTTCTAGGATTTCTTCTTCTTTTCTCATTTTAACTTTTTCAATTGTAGAATGTAGGTTGAATTGGTGTTCATCATTTTCAATATACAAAGAATTGGATAAAGAGAATCCTAGGCATATTTTTATTAATATAGGAAAGCGAAGGTAAGGATGTTGCCTACATCCTCGAGGTTGTAGGTTCGAGTCACAAAAACAACTCTCTCTCTCTCTCTCTCTCTCTATATATATATATATATATATATATATATATATATATATATATATATATATATATATATATAGTCAAGACTCTGCATAAGCGGAAGCCTCGTGGCACTGAAATGCCCACTTTTTATAGGTCATGAAGTCCACCGATATATCATACACTATTACATGTTAGAAATCAATACAGTTGGTGATAAGGACAAGAACTTTCTTAAGAGTAAGTTTGAGGTACACCAGGAGTACATGAAACTCCCTAGAAAACAAAAAAACTTAAACGTATCAAGAGTTCTAATTATGTTACACAAATACGACAGAGCACGCTTCAGATACATCAACATGATGCAACACATATACGGCAGAATTTTTTGAGTACCTGTACTTCTAGGTTCTAAACAATGTGGCTGTCATCTTTTTTTTAGTTTCTGGAAATTGAGAAGTAGGGTTTTCTACCTGTTAGTAATTACGTGGATTTCGGTTTAAGTTGGGTTGGAAGGCTCAATTTCAGTACTTTGCATTCAGTTATGCAGGTTGATATGATTAGTTTACTCTTGATCTTTTTCATGAGTTGCAAACTCTGTTTTGTAGAACATTTTCTCCCAATGTTTCAAAATTAACATTGCTCACTATAGTCTTGGATTCTTGGTGACAAAGCATAATTCCCTCAAGATATAATTAATTGATTTTACAAGAGTTTGCACTCTGTGACACTCTATAACCAAAATATAGAAGTAGATTTTCTTATTCTTGTGCCTACAACCTATTTGAAGAATGTTCTATACAACCAATGCAGAAGAAGTGGGCTGAAACTTTTTTAGGAGAACCAATTATACAAGTGTCCTAAAGTTAGCTGAAATGTTAACTTTAGAACGCATAGGTGGTTACATATCTAAGTAGTAAACCAGTATATATAAATGTGATCGAGCTAAGAATGGAACGTTAACTTTAGAAAGCATAGGTGGTTATATATGATTGGAGTTTGATGATTATCTTAATATTACGTGGACATATATGATTGGAGTTTGATGATTATCTTAATATTACGTGGACATAAAATATAACACCAAGTTGTCCCAAAAAATTTGGGGTCTGCTACATGAACCGTTTTTTCTACTTAGATATCAAGGATTCACTTCCTTTATTTCAAACAAAGTTTTGCTCTAGCCGTAGGCTGTCTAATGGAATCCTCGTTTTGTGGCTTTGGATTGGCAACCAAAAGATTTCAAGACATTCTGCACTGAAAGCACTGTTGGTTAAGTGGACATACTGGATTAATTAGATGGTGGAAGGAAAAAGTGTGGAATGACAATTACTTGTTTTGTTTTATGTGCATAATTTCTGTAGAATTCACTAACTGCTTCGGTGACAGAGTTTGTTTCATTTGAAAACCTATACTTGAAATCTAATGATTGTTACTTGTACAGTTAGAATGGGAAGATTTTCAAAGAATGGCAAACCGGCGGTGGGAGAGGGAGCAGGGGCGGAGGGATGCTACCGAAGACATGTCAGAGGATCTATCGGAGGGGGAGAAGGGAGATATGGTGGGGGAGATGGTACAGTGTGAGACACCAAAGAAGAAGTTTCAAAGGAATGTTTCCGATCTACAAGTCTGGTCTGATGACAACAAGGAGAAGAAACTCTATATCATCCTCATCAGGTACTTATTTTTATTTTGCTCACTCTCAACAGAATGATATAATTTTGCTAAAAAAAATTCAGAGAATTCTCTGTCCTGATGAACCCTGATCTCTCCCATGACTACAAACACTTGCACCTCACTCTCCTGCAAATTGTTCTGTAGTTTGAATTATGACTCTTCAAAATTGAAACATGTCTTTGTTCCGGAATGCGATTACATGGATTCTTTTGTACTACAATGCTTAAACCCTTTTGTTAATATATGTTGCATCAAATGAAATTTATGACAGTCAAGGATGCATATCTTAAATGCGACCTACTCAAAGTATATCTTGACCTTTAAATTACATGGATAGAGAGATTGGCTGAGTTAAGGTGCAAAGGGTACATCTCTTATTGTGTTATGTATCTAACATTGAATGAACTCATTAATGGGTATAATTTTCTCATCTTGTAGCTCATATTGTTATAATGACCTATAATCTATATAATAAAGTGAAGTGGTCTTTCCTACAAGACACGTAGATATGTCAATAAAAACGTTAAAACTAATAAAAATATTATTAAAGATATTGTTAAATGATATAAATGAGAAGCAATTTCGTAAACCGAATTATCAAGGAGTGTCGGTGGTACGGGGATAACTAATAAGATTATATAGTGAGATGATGAAATATTGAAACTTCCTACAAAGCACTCGGTGTTTTACTTATAGGGGGCTCCTATAGGTAACTCATAGTTCATCTATACACTTTTAGCTTTCAAATCATGTTCTTTCAGATAAAATGGTGGGAATAAATTCTCACGCTCTCTTTGTTACTAGTAATGAACAAAACAAGTCTCAATTACAAAGGAGATATCCGGGATATAATAAAGGGCATAAAACAAGATGACAAAAATCTAAGAGACTGAAGCGGACGAATATGCCAACAAGTCAAAAGCTTGTCGATCACAGCTAGAAATATCACATTTGTGGACAGCCTAGATGCATGTCAATATCTTGAAGTATTCGTGATCATTTACAAGCCCATACTCTGAAAGTCCACTATTGGAGAAAAACCAATTAAAGAAAAACAATGTAGTTGTTTGACTGTATCTCAACCAACTCTTTAATGCTTAATATGGCTCCTTTCATTCATCTCCTTACCATTTGTCGATCTTTGGTCGTCACTTCTACATTTGACATGATCTAACCCCATTGATTAAACTCGAACATCAATATTTTACGTGGTCCAACTCCATTCATCAAACCCAAACATTAATGTTTGATCTTCGCCGAACCCATTCATGAAACCTGGATCCCATGCCAAATCTAGTTCTTTGCACCAATGTTTGATGTGGCCTATCCCATTCATTAAACTTTGTTCACTTGTCAAGTCTAACTTGTCGCGCAAGTGTGTAATGTAAAGTTTTAGTAAAGTATAACTAGTAGTTGGTTACATAGCTCCTTACTGCAAGGCTTGTCAAGAGAAGAATGTTAATGAATAATTAAACATGATGAGTTCCAAATAGTTTTCATGCTGCTTTTCTTGCTCTAGGAGAATTTAGGCATTCGATCTTACACTACGTTACCATAAAGTTACTTCTACCTACCCATCCAATAGGTCTTCTAGGCTTTATGGTTATGCCTTATCATGCTCGTAGTTACCTTTGCTAAGATCTTTTCATATCTATTATACACTAGACTATCGTGATCTTCACTTTCTTCTTTTCCTCCTCCCTTCTTGTTCCTTCTTCTCAAGTCCCAACAGAGAACCAACTTGCGACAACAGGGAGGAAGCTACCTTTAGTTGTCCGCCCCATCCTACCACATTTCTTTCACAACATGGTCTCTTTGTAGCTTGAGGTGGGACTGATGTTACCAACTTGTGCCATATGTTGTCCTTCAGGTCGAACGTGTGGTCAAGAGAAAAATATGCTTGATGCCATACCTTGATGAGCCAAGGCAGAGAAAGAGAATAATAAGGAGGCTATCAAGATACTGTTGCCCACGATGTAGTTCAGGAAAATGTGTTGATACTAGTTGTAGTGCATCATGAAGGTGAGGGTTGGGAATGGTGACCATTGAAGTACTACAGTGGGAGGCTGCCTATGTTTGGAAGGTTAGGCGTGATAGCCAATAATCGGTATAGTTCTTAATTTATGGTTCAGTAAATCCACTTTAGGTGTTGGGATCCGCAATCGACAACACATATGTGCGTGTATCCGATGCCAGCTATGACGACAATGTGGATAGGTCCTTATTGCCAATTGTATCTTCGGCATAGTAGTCATATTCTGGAAGGTTTTGTTTTTCTGAGTAATGATGTTTTTTTTTAGAAGATCCAAAATTACATCAAGAATTACCAAAATTAAGTTGGGATTAAATTTGGTCGGATCTTTCCTTGTGGTGGCCAACCCCTTACCCAGGTCCCTTTCCTTTATTAGTGGCTTAAGAGGAACCCAATCTTTTACAACATTCTCTAAGAAAATCCAACAAAAGTTGCCAAGAAGAAGTTTAAGTTTAGTCTGTTGTCTTCCACTTGCTATTGCCGTCCGATCGACCAACCTGTTGGCCAATTGGTCAGCCAAGCATATATGGCGAGAAGACAATAATAGCTTTTGTTTGCATACCTATAGAAGGTCTTCTTCGGTGGGAAAATTGTTTATTGTTGGTATACATGACGAAGGGATAGTTTTTCATTTAGTACAATGGGAGTTTCAGGGCAAATAGTAGTTGCGAGATCAATGCTTCATGACATAGAAATCGTTTTTTGGTATTCATTTGGAGAGGGAAGAGTTGATAGTTCAACTAATCAAAGGAGTTGACATAGCTCTTGGTTGCAAGGAGACTTGTGTGGATCACTATTAGAGGTCAGACACGTGGAGTTTTCTATTTCGACGAGGTATTCCGTTAAATAATCTTTATTAGAATATGATTCTATCTTGTAGTTTAATTAGACTTATGTCATCTAACGAATCATCGGGTGTTCGATGATTATTGATGAGTTTGTAAGTCAATCATGAATATGATTCGTGTCATCGAAAGAATGGTTGAAGAGTTCGATGATCCTTTATTTATGGTTCAATTGGTAATCTCAAATATAACTCGAGTCCTTAAAAGGAGTCTAAAGGAATGTGCGACGTTTTGTAAGATTCTTTTGATGAGTCATCTTTATGTTTTAATCCATTTCTTTAGACAATCCTCGATTGTTTAGTAAACACCGCATGGTTACATTTGTAAATGTCCATGAATCAATGAACTGTTTGGTGAGATCGGTATAGAAGTTTGAACCCCTGCATCTACTGGTCCCTGTTTACTTACATTTTTATTTATAACCATATACATGCCGTACCCATATCCTAAATTTTCTAAAATACCACATTTTGAACCCATAACGAGTCCTATTTCAAATTTGTACATGTTTCTGCATCCTTGGAACCATGCTCTGCTACCATGTTGAAATTTGTTAAGGCTGAACTTAATAGATTAATTTCATTATGGAGTGAGGACATATTTCAAGGAGAGAATGATACCTCACTTTGGTAGCTATCCTATGTAGACTAAACAAGAGGCTAATTAGTCAAAAGAGGAATGTACTATTACATCTTCCAAGAGGAGAATTCACAAAACTTGCATGTTACATTTCAAGGTTTATCTCTCAGATCATTAAGTGACCAGACCCCATGCTTTTGCCCTTTGCCTTGCAGACAGTTACTGGCACATGGTCTGCCATGTATTATGACCAGTATAGATGGAGGATGATGTTCTAATTTTTATAATGCCCACTCACAAGGTTATGAAATATAACACTTCCTAGTTAGTTGCACCATACCTCATACTTGGCGAGAATGTCAGATTATTCACTTCTTATAGATTATAAGTTTAAAAAAAAAACCCCTTTTATTGTGAATCTATTGTTGATTATATATTTTCCATTCTACATATAATACGGTTTGCACTCATTTCGGATTTAACACCAAGCGATACACATCAAACATTCACCAACAAGAAAACTTAGAGCCTTATACATTCAGTTTAATGAATTCCACATATAGGTTTAACGAAAAAATCTATAGAAGAAGAAGAATTCAGATAATCTATTTATTGATGTTCACTATTGCTTATTATTGAAATTTATGGTCTTGGAATCTGAGTTACTCTGTTTCCCTTTGTCCAGTCTACATGGTCTAGTACGCGGTGATAACATGGAGCTAGGCCGCGACTCAGATACAGGCGGCCAAGTAATTCATATTTCATTCATATAATTTATGAAACGGGTATTATTTATATCACACATTATAATGGTGCTTTTTTTAATCTGCAGGTGAAATATGTTGTGGAACTCTCTCGTGCACTTGCTATGATGCCTGGGGTGTACAGAGTAGACCTCTTTACTCGCCAGATATCGTCCCCTGAGGTGGACTGGAGTTATGGAGAGCCAACAGAAATGTTAACCTCAGGCAAAATATCAATATTCTCTAATAATATTTTCCCTTGGTTAATTAGTTCTGTTTTGTATTATCCAAAGATCAATGGATTTGTGAATTACTTTTAGGGAAGTACATTCATATGAAAATGTTACAATTTAATATACAAGCATATTCATACTTTATTGTTATGTTATAAAACTATTGATTAATGAAGTTATTTGTTGATAACAATTTGTTGTTTTAATCACCTACCAAATGAAATAAACTTTCATTTCTTCCTGATTAGCAACATTTAATGATAATTAAGGGGATCTTTCTCCTTTGAAACCCCCCTTTCCTCATTCCTTGGGAGCTTCCAACAAAAAGGATGATCTTCTCTTGTTGAGAAGAGTATAATGTAATTTTGTAAACTTTCGAATTATTTGTATCTTTGAAAACTATTTTTAAACCCTTTCCAAACTTGTATAACATGTCATTTTCCCCCAAATTCAAAACCTTTGTCTTAGGATTAGTCTAAATGTTTAACATGTGATAATAACATCAGGTTCAGAGGAAGGAGAGGGGAATGATGCTGGAGAGAGCGCCGGAGCTTACATTGTGCGAATACCTTGCGGCCCAAGGGATAGGTATCTAAGAAAGGAGGCACTCTGGCCTCACATTCAAGAATTTGTAGATGGGGCTTTAGCTCACATTGTTAATATGTCAAAAGTGTTGGGAGAGCAAATTGGAGGGGGGCAACCAGTTTGGCCTTATGTGATTCATGGGCACTATGCCGATGCTGGAGACTGTGCTGCTCTTCTCTCCGGTGCTCTCAATGTTCCTATGGTTCTCACAGGCCACTCTTTGGGGAGGAACAAGTTGGAACAACTTCTTAAGCAAGGGAGGCAGTCTAAGGAGGATATCAATACTACTTATAAAATAATGAGGCGAATAGAAGCAGAAGAACTTTCTTTGGATACTGCGGAACTTGTAATTACAAGCACAAAGCAAGAGATTGAAGAGCAGTGGGGTCTGTATGATGGTTTCGATGTCAAGCTCGAGAAGGTTCTGAGAGCCCGAGCAAGAAGGAGAGTGAACTGTCATGGACGCTACATGCCAAGGATGGTGGTATGTTAACCGGAAAAAGTTAATTTTGATACATAAAACAAATTTAATGGGAAACCACACTTTAAATTAAATTATGCGGACCGGATAATGAACATTATCTCCAATGAAATAATTGACATATAACTTGTACATGCTGAAATCCGATCAGTTCTTTCAAACACTTCATGTGGGTTACTGAAAGATTCTTATTCAACCATATGGGGATTACTTTCTCTTTCTATTTACATCGTGAGATTAGAAATTAGATATTCTTTAGAAGTGGAGAGATTGTTCATGGAGAAATAAATTGTCTTATTTAGCTAGGAATAAGCTGTAAGGGAAGTCTTTGCTGAAACAAATTTGCAGGTCATACCTCCTGGGATGGATTTTAGCAGTGTCGAAGTCCAGGAAGATGAATCCGATGACATAGCAGCATCAGGGGCAGAAGGTTCTTCCCCAAAGGCAGTTCCTTCCATATGCTCTGAAGTAAGTATATTCTGCAACCAACTGGGCTTTTTCCTTTGATGCATCTTTGAATGAGGTGGGAAACACACTTGTTATTATAGTTTCAAAGCAAAGTTAGCTGGCTTTTACCAATTGTTGCACTCATAGTTGTAGAAGATCACTATCTTCTACAACAGTCATGCATCCTTGCAATTGTTGGTTTTCTTCCACTAGTGAATCAATACAGAACAGTGATAGCTCACCATGCATGCATATCTTTGGATAAAAGAAAATTAACTCTCACTAAAAATATATGAAGATAAATATGTAACTGAACTCTCTTGTGCATGCTTATGTGTGCGAGAGACACAATGACAATAAGAGCTCATTCTTGCAGGTTATGCGATTCTTTACAAATCCTCACAAGCCGATGATCTTGGCGCTATCAAGACCAGACCCTAAGAAGAACCTCACAACCCTTGTCAGAGCCTTTGGAGAAAGCCGTTCGTTGAGAGAGCTTGCAAATCTTGTAAGGAGTCAATGTCTAATCACTTGTGTTATCCAACTGTCGACTTTTGTACTTAAATATTAGTACCTTGCTTTCATTCAGACTTTGATAATGGGAAACAGGGATGACATTGATGAGATGTCATCTGGTAATGCCAGTGTCCTCACCACGGTCTTGAAGCTGATCGATAAGTATGATCTATATGGACTAGTGGCCTACCCTAAGCATCACAAGCAGTCCGATGTTCCTGATATATACAGGCTTGCAGCAAAAACCAAGGTTTCTAAATCTTTTTTTTTCCTTCTCGTATCAAATTGTCTCTTTTTAAACTATATTCTGCATCTTGATTTCACAGCAGATTTATTGACTAGTTGTGAAATCTGCAGGGGGTCTTCGTAAATCCAGCACTTGTTGAACCTTTTGGTCTTACTCTAATTGAGGTCAGTTTTGGTTTATAGTGAAACATACTATATTGGGACAAGCTCAAAGTTATTCTTGAGTTTTTCAGTAGTTTATTCTTCCAACTGTTCAGTTAATCTTGAATTATTTACTAAATCATTCTGAAATACTTAATACTATATCTCACAAACATCAAACTTTATTGACCGATCCACAAATCTCTCAAACCACCAGTATACAATCCTATTTTTTATGCACGGTGTTGGCAGTACTGGTGCTATTTTCTTTTGGGGTTGTGTATTATGAGAGGTGTATTAATGTATTTTCACCTAAGATTTCTAGCTGTTTGTGTTTATAGTTATACATTTCATTATCCTCTCTTAATGAAGCATGATTGAGGATAGAAAAAAAATTTACTCCAAAAGAACACAATAACTTTTTTGTCGCGTAATTGTAGGTTGTTATCACATTTCTCATCTGATTTGGTTGTGGCCATCATTTGTTATCTTTTTTATTTATCATTGATTAACCTTCAAAATTGTACAATACTCTATACATGTCATTCTTTCTACCTTTGCCATTTGGTGTATATACTTCCCTTTTGTAAAGTTAGGTTTCCCCTAAATTCCAATCTGAATAGAGATCAAGGACTGATTTGCTGCATTGAAAATATCCTAGGCTGCTGCGCATGGGCTTCCAATGGTGGCAACCAAAAATGGAGGACCAGTGGACATTCATCACGTAAGTTTCTACTAGTTTAGGAATCAATATCTACATATTTTTCATAAATTTGAATAAATATCTGTATGTTGTGTATATTATGAGGCAAATTTTTTTTTGAGACTAAACGGTGGGAAAGATTCCCCTCGCAATAAGGCATTCTCGTATGAACACTCACCTATTGATGACCAAACCATCTTGTATATTATATGTTGCACCTTCAGCCAATGGACACTAATCATTTTTTCTCTATCCCTTATGGTGCTAAAAATACAACTTGTAGAATTTATGACATTTTTCTCATGCTATGATAATGTAGGCACTGAACAATGGGCTTCTCGTTGACCCACATGATCAGAATGCTATTGCAAGTGCCCTTCTAAAGCTCCTTGCCGATAAGAACCGTTGGCTTGAATGCAGGAAAAATGGGTGGAGGAACATACATCTTTTCTCGTGGCCTGAGCATTGTAGGACATACCTCACAAGGGTAGCCGCTTGCAGGATAAGGCACCCACAGTGGCAGGTCGACACCCCTACTGATGAGACGGTTAATGAGTGCTCACTTACCGACTCACTGAAAGATTTCCAAGAGTTATCCCTCAGGTTATCAGTAGATGGGGACTCGTCCCAGTTGGAGAAACTCTCATCTGCAAAGGGTGACTCTGCACGAGAAGACCAAGTGAAACAAATTCTAAGCAAGATCAATAAGCCAGAGACAGAAGTAAACGGCAAGCAACAACCAGCCGGCACTGGGAACACCGTTGCTAAGTACCCACTCCTTAGGAGACGAAGAAGGCTTTTCGTTATCGCTATAGACGCCTACGACAATGAGGGGGGCCCTGCCAAGACTATGGTTCAAGTGATAAATGAGGTCTTCAAATCCATTAAATCAGACTCCCAAATGTCAAGGATCTCAGGCTTTGGTCTCTCTACTGCTATGCCAATCTCTGAGACGTTACAGTTATTGAAATCAGGGAAAATCCAGGTTAAAGATTTTGATGTACTGATCTGTAGTAGCGGTAGTGAAGTGTACTATCCGGGCACATATCAATGTGAGGAGGAGGGAAAATTCTGCCCAGATCCAGATTATGTTGCACATATTGATTACCGCTGGGGACATGAAGGTGTGAAGACGACCATAGAAAAACTAATGAATTCTCAGGACGGTGACAAGAAACCTTCAAGAGTGGTTGTGGAGGATCTAAAATCGAGCAATACTCATTGTGTCTCTTTCTTGATCAAAGACCCACACAAGGTATGGACTACTAAAATTATATATAGGTGTTAAAACTTTCATTTGACAATTTGTTCCTCAACATTGGAAGTGGTATTTTTTGTTTAGGCAATGCAAGTTGATGATTTGCGACAGAAGCTTAGAATGCGTGGGCTCCGATGCCATGTAATGTATTGCAGGGCCTCGACAAGGTTGCAGGTTGTTCCTCTCCTAGCATCTCGGTCTCAGGCACTCAGGTATATATATTATCATTGAGATTTTGGGAAGCATACTATGTGAGATTGCCATTGAGTGCTATAAATAATATTTAGGGTTCACTGGTTCAGTTAAATTTCTAAGAAACATGTAAGCAATTTATCTTAACATCCAGTTAATTAGGAAGAAGTAGAACACGTTCTGTAAATGTTTTGAGTTCTTCCAAGAAATCGTAGGTTTAGTTAAGTTCGAAGAAGCCCTATTAGTCTTGTTTATTCAGGTATATATACTTGAACAAAGCATATGTTAACTATGTGCTATCTATTTTGGATACTTTGATACTTGGATACTCAAGTATTTCAAGGATACATGTTTGGATCTTCTCATGCAGCCTAACTTTTATAAACTTTTCCTCAAACAAAAGACCAGATTCTCCTTTTGACCTCTTCTGGCTAAACCTCTTAAATCTCATCCTCCAAATCACCATGGAAGACACTTTTCACATCCAGCTATTCGCCCTCCAAGTCCATGCTAGCTACTAATGACAACGCAACCAGGATAGATGTAATCTTCAGCACCGGCGAGACTATCTTCAAATTAATGTCATTTTTCTGCTCGAAACTTTCACAGCCTGCTTCACCTTGCAGCCTGGTTTTAAGCTCTTGCTTTCCTGCTTCAACTTGGGCACGCACTCATTTGTTCTTTAATGGTTTCTTACCCTTGGGTAACTGGACTAGCTCAAAAGTGTAGCTCATATGCAAAGACTTTCTTTTTGGATAACTTTTCCACTATTGGTGATTCTCTGCATATTGTTGATCTTCTTGGAAACTTTTTCTCTCTCCTGTATTAGTTAGAATAATATACTCACCGGCAAGATACCTCGTCGATGACTGACGTTCTCTTGTCGATCACCTTGATGTTGGAATTTCAGGTGGCTGATGTGGAGTAGACTTCTCCTCATAGCTATCTGGACCATTATGCACCTCATCATTACCATACTCAACCATATCTTCTTCCTTGTCATCATGTAATCTCTGGAGGAGGACTATTGGCATGTATCTCGAGAGGAGGTAGTAGAACCACATCTTTGAATTATTAGAAAGTGGATTAAGGTTTCTCCCCCTTTCTATATGTACTCGAGAGTTTGATATTTAAATAAGAGACTTCTAACTAGCTTATTGCTTTTCTAGATACCACATATATCCAAATTCATAAGTAAATACAATGTCTTACCTTTGGATTATGCTTAGATCTTTCATCTTTGGATATATGAACAAATACACGAACCGAACCCGTATATGCTTGTAAGACAATTTTTTCTCCAAAACCTTTTACGGAACCTTGCCGTCTAAAGGAACCAATGGAGAAATGTTAAGCAAATAAATTGTTCTCATCATTGTCTCTGTTAGTTTTGCATGTGATATATTCTGGACTTTTTCCATATTGATACAGTTCATACACTCGATAATACCATTTTGCGGAGATGACCTCAGACGAATCCTTTCGCACCTTATGGTTTGGGTTTGTTTGCCGGCCAAAGAATCCACACAAGGGTTAAGATTTATACCTTTCCTTTCCAACCAGGTAGAGCATTTCTTTTTTACACGAGCATGTAAGCATTTTCTCTCTCATTCGACGATTTCATAGTTCCATAGAAGAATGTTGCTTAGCAGCATCCACTAATGTTTTACACATCTTGATGTGTATAGTATGAGGAATCCTTGGTAAGTTTCTATTGCTCCTTATAAAAGGTGCTAAGGTATCACTACTCATCCAACTTTTTTGCAGAGGTTTAGGCGAAGATTCAATACGTCTCATCTCCTCAAGTATTTCTTTACAATTTAAATTGGTCGCCATCTCGTTGTCAAGGATCACTATAATCAACGAGGTACCCTTATTGCTATCTTGACTACTACAAAGCCAATATCTCTGTAAGTTGAGGTCTTTGTGAGATCGCATGGTAGGATGCTCGGGTGTCAACCAACCAATCAATATCCTAACATGTAAGACAGAGAGTCATCCTTACGAATAAATCATCAAAGACTGACCTCCCTTTGATTTGATTGTAGTATCTTCTTTTGCTTCAAAGTTTTTTTTTCGATATTTCTGTTTTTGATCTTTCTTTTGCTTGCGTAACTCCCTTCTCATATGTTCCATCTTCTTGCAACGAGAGAACTAGATATTTCTCCTTTAGTTTTAATTTGCTTTGGAACCTTCCTCGATTATTGTTGGGTCAAGTTTGGATTTGGTAACAACAAATTTTAGAGCCAAATATGATCAAAGATTTGATTATGCGATTTGTAAATCTACATTAATTTGATTAGATTTACAAATATGTATCAAATATTTAATTTGACCAAATTTGGATGTCCATAATTGGTGCCGACTATTTTAGGTTATGGGTTTCCTATTTTAGGGTTTTCTATTTAGGAATTCCTATGACCTAAACTAGGATTTCTCAACTATATATATATGGGTTAAGGGTGGAGGCATAGAGATAGAGCACAAGGTGGAGATTCAGGGTACTTGTCCACAAGAGATCTAAGAAAAAGTTCATACTTTGCTCTTAGGGTTGCCATCCAAGGTAGAAGGAAGAGATTTGATCGAGGAATCGTCGCCTTCGTTCAGGGAGATCGCTTCGGGTAGGGTGAGTGATTTCATTGTAATATCTGTTTTTTTCTTCTTGAGTATGGTGAGGAGGTTGAACATATTAGGGCAAATGATTCAACATTGATTTTTGTCGATCTTGTAATTTCATCTGAGTTATATAGATTGTGATCTATCCAGGTGACGTAGTCACCGATCATATACGTTGTCTTTATCTGTGCTTGGTGTTCGTTAGACGGGGGTTGGTTATCTCAGGCGGATTGGCCTAAGTTTTCGCTATGATCAGTTTCAGACACGGTGTCGGAGTGCTTTTAGGGCGTGTCCGATCCCGACGTCTGGTATAAGAGTATCTGGCTCTAGTGTCTGATTTTCCAACAACTGGTATCAAAGTTCTCAGGTTCGCGAGAGGGAAGGTGCAATCATGTCTACGGAGCAGATGAACACACGTATGATCACCCTCACAGAGGGAAATTGGGCGATTTGGAAGCCAAGGATGGAGGATCTACTCTGGTGCAAGGACTTGCATGGTCCGTTGGAGGACGACAGTGTCGAGCCATATGACAAAGTTGTTGATGACTGGAAACGACTAGATCGGAAGGCCATTGGATTCATCTGCCAATTGCTGGACGATTTGGTGTTTCACCATGTGTCCATGGAGAGTTCGACAAAAGTATGGTGGGAGAAGCTCCATTCGTTGTACGAAAGGAAGACGACTGCCAATAAAGCTTTTCTTTTTCGCAACCTCGAAGTATACGAAGGGTGCCCCGGTGGCACATCTGAACGAGGTTCAGAGTATCATCAATCAGCTATCTGCGATGAAGATGATGATTGATGATGAGCTTCAGGTCCTTCTGCTTTTGAGTTTTCTGGCGGAAAGCTGTGAGACGTTGGTGGTATCTGTGAGCAACTCCGCGTCTGATGGAGTTATTACGATGGAGGCAGTCAAAAATAGTTTGTTGAGTGAGGAGGTTCGGCGTAAGCAAGTTCAATTGTCGTTGAGTCCGCTCTGGTTTCTTCCTACGAGAAGGGAAAATCCAAGTCATAGGCAAGGACATGGGGGAGTTCTCGGGATCTTTCGATTGTGGACCGCAATGAGGGATGTTATTACTGTGGCGAAAGGGGTAATATCAAGAGTAACCGCATGAAACTCAAAGCTGAGAAGACCAAAGGTAAGGATGATCATGAGGATCTCACGGCTGGGGGAGATATCATCATCGCAGCAACCGACGCAGAGGAACCTTGTGGCATATATCATGATGGCAATTGAGTCATGGACACGGGAGCGTCGTATCACGTCACTCCACATAGGAGGATCTTCACGTCATACCATGGTGGTAGATTTGGACGTGTAAAGATGGGCAACAAGGGGACAGTTACAGACTCAGTTGTGGATATCAGTGATGTGCACTTGACAACGAAGTTTGGTGAGAAGCTCGTTCTCAAGGATGTGTGACATGTACCGAGTTTGTGCTACAACTTGGTTTCGGTAGTGAGGCTGGCAGATGATGGTTGCCGCAGTGTATTTGGGGACGGATTGGATGCTTACGAAGGGTTCCCAATAACTGGCTCGAGAAAATTTATGTTGTGGCATGTACAGGCTCAAGCCGCTGAGTTGTACAAGCAGGCCACAAACATCAGATGACGGCTTGAGGAGTGTTCGACAGGAGTTAGTGGATCGTCAGGAACTTGAGGGTCTTCGAGATGTTTTAAGGGATACGGAGGATTTGGTTCATCGAGACAAAGCGACGAATGGTGATAAGCCAAAGATTGAGGGTCAGTCAGTCTGTCCCATGACAGCTGGTCGGTCTCTAAGTGAGGGTTGCTCCACGGATCTGATTTTGGTGATGGATGGTTTGCAAAAGCTTCACAGAGCGACATTTGTTTCAGTAGTTCGAAACCAGGAAGGAGATCAAGGTGTGCAACAAACTCAATCAGAGGCGGGTGCATCTCCATTTGCACAGTTCAAAGAGAGTTGTGGGTCATCGACGTCGTGTACAGTGCATGTTCTGCTCGAGGATGCATGTCTACGTAAGGAGCTTCAGTGTCAGACACGAAGGTGGGCAAGTTCATGAGTCTAAATCTTGGGAGAACCGCACCGTTCTCTTAGTTGGACCAGCCAAGGGTGAAAAAGTTCATCGGAACGGTAGTACATTTCGGTGGAAGACAAAAGTCAGGGACAGGCAACCAAGATGTATGGTGAGTCTGATCGTCAGGGACTTGGATTTTGTTCGTGTCATTGATATCGACAGGATCCCAGTGGTGCAGGAGGTGTTACGCATGGCAGCTAGTGTCGATGTGACGGTCGAGGAGCTGGAGACGAAGGAAGATACAAAGCAACTCGGGGGATCGGAGATCAGTGACATAGGGGAGTAGGAACTCTGTCACGGGACGACATACATGAAGTCCAGTTGAGGAGCCATGGGGTCAACACCCTCTCATCAGACTGGAGGGGGATTATGTTGGGTCTAGTCAAAGATTTGATTTGATGCAATTTAAAAATCTACATTAATTTTATTATATTTATAAATCTCTATCAAATATTTAATTTGACCAAATTTGGACGTCTATAATTGGTGTCGACTATTTTAGATAATGGGTTTCCTATTTTAGGGTTTCCTATTTAGAAATTCTTATGACCTAAATTAGGATTTCTCAACTATATATATGGGTTGAGGGTTGAGGGCACAAAGATAGAGCACAATATAGAGATTCAGGGTGTTTTTCCACATGAGATCTAAGAGAAAGTCCATACTTGTTCTTAGGGCTTACCATCCAAGGCAGAAGGAAGAGAAGATCTGATCGAGGAGTCATCGCCTTCGTTCAGGGAGATCGCTATGGGTAGAGTGAGTGATTTCATTGTAATCTTTGTTTTTTCTTCTTGAGTGTGATGAGGGGATTGAACCAATTACGACAAAGGGTTCAACATTGATTTTTGTCAATCTTGTAATTTCACCTGGGTTACATAGATTGTGATTTGTTCAGGTGACGTAGTCATCGGCCATATACGTTGTTTTTATCTATACTTGGTGTTCGTTAGATGGGGGTTGGTTATCTCAGGTGGGTTGGTCTAAGTTTTCGCTGCAGTTAGTTTTAGACACGGTGTCTGAGTACTTGTAGGACGTGTTTGATCCCAACGTCTGGTATCAGAACATCTTGCTCTGGTGTCTGATTTCCCAACAATTATATGGCTGCCTCTATTTAACTTTTCTCTCGTTTTCTGTGACAAAAGCTTCTGATGATGAAGACCTTAAGGATGTTCTTCTTGTGTCTTCATTCATCAAGCTTTCGGTTACGAGTTTCATGGTAACTATATTATCGGATGCCGAGTTACTCAAGAGACCACCAAGTTTCAAGCAAAGAGCTGTGTAAAATAGGGAAGAGTTGATTAATATACTTTGCAATTCATTCAAGAGTTTTGCAATGGAATCTCTTTATTTTTACTTTTATGAGTTTTGTGGTAATCATGGTAACCACACTATCAGATGCCAAGTTGCTCAGACACACCACCAAGTTTGAGGCAAAGAGTTGAACAACAAAGTAATTTTCAAAGAGAAGAGTTGATTAATAATAGTTTGCAATTTATTCAAACATTTTGCCATGTAACCTTTTTTTGTACATTGAATTAACAAGATTTTGAATCAAGCAAATTTTATTTTATATTTTCATTCATAAAAACCTTCCAACTTCTTTCGAAGAGTGTGACTCGAACTTTCTTTAGCAACACGATAACATACTTTCATCCAACCATCTCTTGATAAAACCGACAACTTTTTTATCAAGATTTTTCCAATATAGCAAGGGTGCAATTACATCCTTGCAAAGTACCAAGCCCTATATTTGAGGTTTCTAAGTTGTCCATTGTTTCCATTAAGGTTAATCATCCTTGTAGTGCTCGTCTCCGTTGTATACGCATGACCACCTGTACAATCTTTAGCTTTGATATCACTTGTTACGAAAAGCAAGTGCAAAAATATTCTTTTCCCCTTCTTCAACAAAAGAAATCTAGAGAAAGTGGATTCACAAAAAAATACACAAATTTTTATGTGCAAAACCCTTTCAATGTGGGAAAAATCACGGGACCTAGCCTAGAAAATTGATATTTCACTATAAGAATAATGAAATTAGACTCATATAGTTTTTTTAACTTCAGAGTGGATTACAACAATAGCAAACTCACCCGCATAATTGAACAACATCGCTCTGTCTCGAACCTTGGGTCATGCATGTAGCGGCTCACCACACTCACTGCAAAGTGGATTACAACAATATTCTCTTCCCCTTGGGTCATGCATGTAGCGGCTCACCACACTCACTACAAATCAGATATCATGACGTGTGTGGCTCAAATAGATTAACTTGTCCACTAGTCTCTGGTATCTGTCCCGGTCAACTGGTTCTCCAGCCTCAGCACCCAGCTTGAACCTCTGATTGATCGGCGTCGCTGCAGGTTTGCATCCCAACATCCCTGTCTCTGTGAGAAGGTCCAGCGCATACTTTCTCTGAGAAAGAACAATCCTCTCTACTTCTCGAGTAATCTCAATCCCAAGGAAGTACCGAAGAAGGCCAAGGTCCTTCACCTCGAACTCCTTGTCAAGCTTCCCCTTGAGTCGGGCAATCTCCTGCTCATCATCTCCTGTGATAATCATATCGTCCACATACACCGCAAGCATGGTGATGTGGCCTCCACTCCGACGAAAAAAATACAGTGTGATCAGCGTTGATCTGTCGATTTCCCATCCCTATCATCGCCCTCATGAATCTGTCAAACCACGCTCGAGGAGTGCTTCAGTCCATAGAGGGACTTCTTCAACCTGCAGACCTTGTCCACTGTCTTATCAGTGCAGAATCCTGGTGGTATCTCCATGTACACCTCCTCTACTAGATTTCCATAAAGAAACGCATTCTTCACATCCAGTTGGTGTAGCTTCCATCAACCATTCGCAGCCAAAGAAATCAGGGTCCTGACGGTGCTTATCTTTGCCACTGGTGCAAAAGTCTCGTCGTAGTCAATGTCGTACGCCTGACTGTATCATTTTGCCACCAGTCGAGGCTTGTAGCACTCAACCTGGGTTCTGCTTCACAGTAAAGATCCACTTGCATCCGACTGACCTCTTCCCTCTGGCAGTTTTACCATATCCCAAGTGTGGTTTTTCTCAAGAGCCCCTAACTCCTCGTGCATCGCCGCTTTCCACTTTGGATCGTTCTTGGCAACCTGCCAATTGTTAGGTACAGTAATACTATCCAAAGACGCAATGAATGCTCCATGAGAAGAAGAGATGTTATCATATGACACAAACTAAGCAAGGTTCCAACTATATCTATCAGGAGGATTTTTCGCATTGCTGCGAGTGGTCCTCCGTACTGATAATGGTGTGGGAGGGGTAGGAAGAATGATATCACCTGAAGGGAAATCTGGTGGTGGTGGTGTAGGTGTCTCAGGAGTCGAGATGGACGCAGGCAAGGGACTTGGCACTGGCACTGTATGCACTATAGGTAATGGTTATGTAGTTTGCTTTCCTTTTCTGCTGTAGGTAAGTAACTTTCCCTGAGCCGTGGGCCTAACACCTCTCATCTCCTCCCCCTATTCCTCTTCATTCTCCTCCTCAACCGTTTCTCCATGCCATACTCCTAAATCGGTCACCAAACTCTCACCAATCTCCCTCTCTCACCTCATACTCTCAGTGTCAGGTGAGTTGTCTATGGATGAGGTTCTCTTCTGACGGTAGTATGGCTCAAGCTCCCTGAAGTGAACATCCATGCTCACAAACCTCTTCTTTTCTACTGGGCTCCAGCACACGTACCCCTTCTGAGTCGCCGAATAGCCCACGAATACACTTGATTGCTCTAGGATCAAATTTTCCAACAGACGGTCTGTTGTCCTTCACAAAACATACGCAGCCAAACACCTACAGCGGAAGTATCCCACTATTATTTTCTTGTAATATCTCATATGAAACCTTTCATCCCAGTACTTTCGAGGGCATTATATTGATCAGTTGAGCTGCTGCCAACAATGCATGCCCCACAGACTCTGTGGGACATTCATGGCGATCGTCATGATAACTTCAGAGTGGATTACAACAATATTCTTTTCCCCTTGGGTCATGCATGTAGCGGCTCACCATACTCACTGCAGAGCAGATATCATGACGTGTGTGGCTCAAATAGATCAACTTGTCCACTAGTCTCTGGTATCTGTCCCGGGCAACCGGTTCTCCAGCCTCAGCACCCAGCTTGAACCTCTGATTGATCGACGTCGCTGCAGGTTTGCATCCCAACATCCCTGTCTCTGTGAGAAGGTCCAGCGCATACTTTCTCTGAGAAAGAACAATCCTCTCTACTTCTCGAGTAATCTTAATCCCAAGGAAGTACCGAAGAAGGCCAAGATCCTTCACCTCGAACTCCTTGCCAAGCTTTCCCTTGAGTCGGGCAATCTCCTGCTCATTATCTCCTGTGATAATCATATCGTCCACATACACCGCAAGCATGGTGATGTGGCCTCCACTCCGACGAAAAAATACAGTGTGATCAGCGTTGATCTGTCGATATCCCATCCCTATCATCGCCCTCATGAATCTGTCAAACCACGCTCGAGGAGTGCTTCAGTCCATAGAGGGACTTCTTCAATCTGCAGACCTTGTCCACTGTCTTATCAGTACAGAATCCTGGTGGTATCTCCATGTACACCTCCTCTACTAGATTTCCATGAAGAAACGCATTCTTCACATCCAGTTGGTGTAGCTTCCATCCACCATTCGCAGCCAAAGAAATCAGGGTCCTGACGGTGCTCATCTTTGCCACTGGTGCAAAAGTCTCGTCGTAGTCAATGTCGTACGCCTGACTGTATTATTTTGCCACCAGTCGAGCCTTGTAGCACTCAACCTGGGTTCTGCTTCACAGTAAAGACCCACTTGCATCCGACTGACCTCTTCCCTCTGGCAGTTTTACCATATCCCAAGTGTGGTTCTTCTCAAGAGCCCCTAACTCCTAGTGCATCGTCGCTTTCCACTTTGGATCGTTCTTGGCAACCTGTCAATTGTTAGATACAGTAATACTATCCAAAGACGCAATAAATGCTCCATGAGAAGAAAAGATGTTATCATATTACACAAACTGAGCAAGGTTCCAACCATATCTATCAGGAGGATTTTTCGCATTGCTGCGAGTGGTCCTCCGTACTGATAATGGTGTGGGAGGGATAGGAAGAATGATATCACCTGAAGGGAAATCTGGTGGTGGTGGTGGTGTAGGTGTCTCAGGAGTCGAGATGGACGCAGGCAAGGGACTTGGCACTGGCACTGTAGGCACTATAGGTAATGGTCCTGTAGTTTGCTTTCCTTTCCTGCTGTAGGTAAGTAACTTCTCCTGAGCCGTGGGCCTAACACCTCTCATCTCCTCCCCCTATTCCTCTTTATTCTCCTCCTTAACCGTTTCTCTATGCCATACTCCTAAATCGGTCACCAAACTCTCACCAATCTCCCTCTCTTACCTCATACTCTCAGTGTCAGGTGAGTTGTCCATGGATGAGGTTCTCTTCTGACGGTAGTATGGTTCAAGCTCTCTGAAGTGAACATCCATGCTCACAAACCTCTTCTTTTCTACTGGGCTCCAGCACACATACCCCTTTTGAGTCGCCGAATAGCCCACGAATACACTTGATTGCTCTAGGATCAAGTTTTCCAACAGACGGTCTGTTGTCCTTCACAAAACATACGCAACCAAACACCTTCAGCGGGAGTATCCCACTATTATTTTCTTGTAATATCTCATATGGAGACTTTCATCTCAGTACTTTCGAGGGCATCATATTGATCAGTTGAGCTGCTGCCAACACTGCATGCCCCCACAGACTCTGTGGGACATTCATAGCGATCATCATGCTCCTTGCCACCTCCAGAAGGTGTCCGTTCTTCCTTTATGTCACTCCATTCTGTGCTGGTGTGTATGCACAGGTGGTCTGATGTTGTATCCCTTGGGCTGACAGATATTCCTCAAGTGCTTTGTTGGTATACTTTGTCCCATTGTCAGACCTCAGTACCTCCACCACTGCTCTGTACTGAGTCTGGACATGTTTATGAAAGTCCCAGAAACAGACAAAAACATCACTCTTATTCTTTATCAAATATAGCCAGGTGACACGAGAGGAACAATCAATAAAAGAAACGAAATACTTGTAACCATTCATAGTAGTTGTGGCGCACGGCCCCCAAATATCAGAATGTATAATATCAAAAACAGAAGAGCTCCTATGGTCCGCACTAACATATCAGCTCCTAGTAAGTTTGCCTAAATTACATGCATCACATACTAATTTCTCCTTATTTGCTTTCTCATAAATAGATGGATACAACCTACTCAAAATACCAAAAGAGGAGTGTCTCAACCGCCTGTGATGGAGTATCAGTATATTCTCGGCACTCATCTTCGGTCCTCCCATTCCTGCCCTCTCTGCCACAGACTCCAATGCCGAATCTAGTCATTTCCGATCCTGGTACCACAGTCCATCATGCCAAGTGCCAGTCCCAAGTCTTCGACACGTCTCCTCCTGGAAGATCACCTTAGTAATATCAAAAAAGACAATGCATTTTAGTTGGAGGATTATAGAACTAATGGACAAAAGACTGACTGGAAAAGAATGAGCATGCAAAACATTGGATAATTTTACTGAATCTGTACAATCGACAGTAACCTTACCGACCATTGGCTGGAAAGTACCATCGGCTGTTTGAATGTTGCCCCCCAATACTAGGTGAATGTAGGAAGAGAACTCACTAGCATTCCCTGTCACGTGTCGAGACGCACCCGAATCTACAATCCAGTCCGACGATCTAAGGGACGACATAGATATAAGGGCGAGTGAGTCGTCAGTACCTTCCGATGGATGGGCATACATGACAGTGTTGCCTCTGGCGAAGACTGAGGTGGACACCTCATCAGTCCCACTCCTCTTGTCTCCATCGCTTGACGCTCTCTGCTTTCTCCTGAGTACCTCCAACATGCCCAGCAGTGCCTGATCCTTCTCAGTATAGGCGCCATCAGTTCCATCATCGTCTTTTGCTACCAACAGGTTCGCCCGATAACCTCCTCGACCACCCCGTCGACCCCCACGACCACGGTCACGTCCTCCAAACTGTCAACGTCCACCACCTGAATCTTCCTCCTTGGGTGGTTTGGTGCAAGCATACCTTAGATGGCCCACCTCCCCGCAGTTGTAGCACTGTCGGGGATCTCCCTTAGGTCCTGTGCCGCCTGAATTGGCAACCGTCAGTGCTGACTTCACTTCAGGAGGACCACATGTCCCTGCCTGCAGCTTGACGCGAGTCTCCTCCTGGATCATGGCCGAGATAGCCTCCTCAAGTGTAGGGATCTTCGGTTGGGCTAGAATTAGCGTTGTCCTCTGAGCAAACACTGCGGCCAGCCCCATAAGAAACTTCATTGTCCTCTCCTGCAGACATACCTGTCTCTCCTTACACTTCGGGTCCTCACAGCTCGTCCGATCTGAGTAGTGATCGTAATCCAACCACAAACGCTCCAACTCCGTTGCATACTCCTGCATCGTCTTCTCTCCCTGTAAGGTGTCGTCGATCTCCCCCTTGATCTGGAAAATTCTCAAGTTATTTTTCACACCATCGTAGGTCCTCAACTTCTCACACACGTCATTTACCATCTCAAGGTCATCCACTGTGGTGGCGATCGATTGGACTAAAGAATTGAGGAGCCAAATGTATATCACCATATGAGTGGACTTTCACTCGTTGCTTCCTGCCGAGTCATCATCCGGCTCTGTCATCTCTCCTGACAAGAAACCCTCCAGGTTCTTCCCTGCGAGGGTTCTCCTCACCCGTCGTGATCAACTCAGGTAGGTGGCCGGTCCATCAAGATTTAGATCGATAGAGAGAAGCTCCAACTTCGCCGGTGTTCGTGTCGCGCTCTCACCAGCTGACAGTTTCATCAGCTTCATCAACGTTGCGACCTCCGCAAGGTCCAACTTCTTGATGATCTCCTTCGTCGATCATCCTCTTCTCCGATCACCTCACACCCGTCCCACGATTCACGTTCGTCCTCTCCTAGACCCGATCATGCCTCTCCCCATCGAATCTAGGCCTTCGATGTCAACGTCCGGAATGACCCGCGGGAGACGCCGGGAATCGCGGCAGAAGACTCCCGCGGGCACCGTAGGAGTCGCGGCTTCGCGGTGGTGGCGGAAGTGCGGCGACGACGGTGGCGACGGTGGTAGTGGTGGGCGAGCGGTGCGGCAGCGGTGGTGGGGCTATGGTTTGGCGGTTAGGGTTTGTGGCGGGTAGGATTTGTGCTCTAATACCATATAGAATATTTGGAGTTCTATTTTTTCATTATAATCTCTTGGCTATATATATATATATATATATATATATATAAGCCTTACAATCCTCCATCTTACATAAAACTCCCTAATACATTATAATATACCAATATTTTCCATCCCCGTCGTCTACAAGAGGGTGGGTGCTGAAGGCATATGGTCTCGATCCAGTCCGATCTGCCCCTCTTCCTGTTACCCTCACTCGTCAGGGCTATCCAAGAATCATCCCAGAACATGTCTTATTTTGCTAACTCATGTTGCTTAGGACAATAATTCATATGTGATATAATTGTAAATTAGGATAAGCTTCCACTTTTTCTTCCGTTTTTTGAGGTATTGAATTTCTTAGGTTACAAGGGAAAAATAATCCCTCCACTTTTCCTTCCTATACCAAACAAGAGAAAATGCACCCTTCTCTTCCATTTTCCTTCCTCCTACTTTTTCCTTCTACCAAATGGACCCTCAACCCATACTTCAATAATAAGAGATCATTTTTGTCCATTTTACAAATTTGTTTTGTACGAGTATCTTACCAATATCCCCTTAATGCCACATCAAATGAAGGAGACCCTATCACTTAAATTGAGTAGTTCTGGATGAGAAACGAACCCAAGTCATGTGGAAAGATATCATTAGGTAGTCCATAAAATTCCTCCATAGTGTAAAACCTTTAATGTGAGAATCACCAATGTCCCCTAAGTAGCCTCAAGCTAATCATTTTATGAAAAAAAAAAACACCTTCTAACTCCAGAGATAGGTACCTGATAGTTGGATCACCCTTCTCATGGCTAGACCGACTAAAAGATCTAGAAATATTAGGAAAGGACAGCCGAGACAACTGTTTGGGAACTCTTTGTTCTTTTAGCTTGGTTTTCCCCCCTGCACGCTGATCGTGGATACTTGGACTACTTCTACCTATTTTTTAATGTAAATTTATATTTAGACTGTATGGCCGTATTTGTTATTTCAATGCTTTGAAAATCAGTCACCAGGGGGAAGGCCCAGCCGGTGGGGGCCGGTGAGGGATAATGGAGAGGTCCTGGGTTCGAAATAGGATTCGAAAATCTTTTAATTCTGAAACTGATATTTCATAGGAGTTGCTAATCTAAAAAGTATGCCAAGTACAAGGAAATGGTGTTGAGATAGGAAGCATTCAAATATGTTCATATTAAATAACAAAATACAATACAATTCCTGCAAATTCTTGCATCTCCCTGTAATATCATATATACATATTGTAAATAAATCTCTTTTATATTAATGATTTGTTATGTATTCTGCATGCAAATGAAATTGAAGTATTCATGAGAATGTACAACTATTATAATATCTTCCCATCATCTACACCAAATATATAATATGTTCCGCAGAATTCCCTTGAAACATTAACAAAGCATAATTTGAAATATTATTAGAAATTAGATTGTATTGTGCTTGTGCTTGTGCTTGTGCTCCACCTATCTGAGAAAAATATCATCTAGAAACCATTTTATATTTTACTGACGTTCTAGATTTACAATGTAATTCAGGTACTTGTTTGTTCGCTGGGGTTTGAATGTGGCGAATATTTACGTGATTATGGGAGAAAAAGGCGACACGGATCATGAAGAACTGATTTCTGGATCCCACAAGACGGTGGTCATGAAGGGGATTATGGAAAAAGGTTCTGAAAACTTGCTAAGAACATCAGGCAGCTATCATAAACAAGACATTGTTCCAGAGGAGAGCCCTCTAATTGTCTATACTAACGAAGGAATAAATGCAGATGAGATCATGAATGCATTCAAAGCAGCATCTAAGGCTGCTTCAGGGATGTGAGCAATTATATGCATGTACTTTCTTCCCTCCCTTTTGTCTATTTTTAAATTTGGACATTGAGACTCTTAAGCAATCGCCATAATTTTTTGTATGGCTTGTATGTGATCATGACAATGTCTCGTATCATAAGTTTCTGTGAGATATAAAATGATGCAAATCAAAGTTCTTCGGAAGGTATAATAATGCTTTGAATGAGCAAGTTTCAGATGGTGGTAATAATATGAGCAAAGGGACATTTTCTTGTGCTTTCAAACATGCTAAACTCCACAAATTCTTGTTTTAAGGGAAGGGTTGGACTGTTATATGGAAAACTTTATTAATTTTGAAGTTCACTGTTTGCATTTAGCTTGTTTGAGTGGAATGATGGTAGTGTCTCTAACATACCAACAGCCTCCTCTCCAAAGTGCCAACAACTAAGATGGTCTTAATTAGGAAATGTATTAGTTAAGTATTATTCTTTATCTTTATTATGAAATACAGAATTTGGTTACGAGATTTTATTTTCTCAAATTTCCAGTTTGTAGGAAATTGTTTAGGGTACTAGTTTTATTTTTTATTTAGATTATAATTTTTTTTTATTTAGTAATGCTAGGTTTTCTTAAAGGCTATATATAAATAGCAGCATTCACCTTTTGTAATGATATTGAAAAGAGAAACACTTGACATACCACGGAAGAAACCGCGGTCAAAACCTAGCTTCCACGTGGCAAACAAAACCGATGATCCCAGCCTCCCCCCTTGCTAATGTAGGCTCAAAATTTCTGGCCAATCGAAGCCGGACACGTGGTTGCGGTTTCGACCGTTCTCTCCTAGATATTTCTAGGGCTTCCCACCATCGCCCAATAGAAAGAAATCTATTTCCTACCCCTTCGCTACGCCAGTTGATATCACAGTCTCTAATCTGATGGTCACCGGCAAGAAATAGGACAACCCTCTCTTACTCTCACTAAGCGAGTTGATTATTTGAAGTAAGAATTTGATCATACGGATCAAATTCTAGTAGAGATAAAACAGATGCTTGCTGCCTAATGAAAATGAATAGAAGTTGGTCATCGTTATCAAGAAGTGTCACACGCAAACACTTGCAGTATTGTCCTCCTCGACATTGACGAACGACTATTGTCATCAAATCATTGCCAACAACCACCACCTCCTTCGCAACATCTTCACACAACTGGTCTCCACAACCACCATCTCACCATAGTTCACGACGTCAACAAGCAAGTGCCAAGTTGCGAAACCATATCGGTATGATCGATAATATGAGATCTGACAAATATTTTTCTAAACATGGATGATTTAGAGATTCAAAGTAAGTTTTTAGCTGTCCTGAAAACTGAAGAAAGACAAGCAGAGTAGGTTTTGCAGTGCCTCGATCAATAAACTTTTTTTTCCAGTTGCTTCTTTCCTACTGCGCCAAAGGCTTCAAGAGTGACTTGACTTACCCACATCAGCCATTTCCACATCCATGGCTATGGCGAGTGCAGATGATACGAACCTCTCTAGACAGTGAAGAGTATCAGAGCATTTGGGATGGATGAGCAAGCAACAGTTCTGTTCTCGTGAGCAGCAGTTCAATTAATTGCTCATTTAGCAATTGCTTTGTTATTAGCTGAGTCATTAGTCCCACCTAACAAGAATTGTCAGCTCAACGTCTCACTTGCCAGCACAGCTTCCAGGTGGACCAGTAATCTGTTAGCAATGAAAGAGAAGCCACGTCAGCTTATCAACCTACCTATAAATAAGGAAACCTTGTAGAGAGGAGAGGAGACCTTGGTATCCACTTTCCTGCATTTTGATTTTAAATTTGCATTTTACTTTTGAATTGTAGTTTTCCCGCTCATTTCTTATTTTTCCAATAAGAAACCCTAGTTCATCCCCAAAATCTCCATGTTCTTCTTCAATTCATCACTGATTTTACACAGAAATGTCATATTACAGTCGATTTGTTAATAATTCCAGGTCAATGAGCTTTGGAGCTCATCAATTGGTATCAGAGCCGACGAATCCTTGGGGCTATGATCATCGGCAAGGAGCTTCATCTGAACCAGCTCCGGCGAGTTTTTGGAGCCATGGCGATCAACGTCATCCGACAGAGCTGCTTGATCCAATGTTCGAGAACAACAAAGGGGGAAGCTCCGGCCATGGCAGATCTGGAGGAGTATCTTCGGAAGGAAGACGAGCTCTACGTGATGATGATCGGTTTCTCTCCATTGAAGACACCATGATAACTTTATAAGTACTGTTCTGGATCTCAAAGGAAATTCGAACGAAGGGTGGAAGAGCTGACCAGTTCTAGCCGAAACCTGGAGGTTTCGAACCAAAATTTCCATTCCACTCCATTTCTACACTACTCAATGGATGAACAGAGTCTTTCTCCTTCTAATCATATGTCCAACTCACCAGTTCATGCTAACATTAGTCATCCATAGAGTGGAAGTCCACCAGTGATGCATATAGTCATGTCAGTCCCTAAGCAAACACATGCGGAAACCCTGATTTCACAGCAAAACTCTAGTTCCCCTGCCATGGGATCCATGACCAGTAGACACGAGTTCATGCTAATGGGTCTGCACTTGGAACCTGAAACGAGGATCAGGATATTAACTGTAGCAGCTCAGAAATATAAAGGAGAGTCAAAATCATCTGAAGAGCAATTTCAGATATTAGCTTCAATAGCTCAGAACTATAAAGAAAAAAGGGGTTCAAAGTCAATTGAAGCAGTAGAGACTACAACAGAGGAATTACAAGTTGTTGAAGAACCAATAATCTCTGGATCGACCACCAATATGTCGTTCAAGGAAGATTGATCTTCCAATGTTTCAGCCTATGAGGAGAATGTGGTCTCTGGTGTAAAGGAAAAGGAACTGTGTCGGAAGGTTAATGGTGAGGAACATAAAGAAGCAAAAGAAGAGAGTGTTGATTCTAGAGTTAGAGATGGCAACAATTTGACTTTTGATGAGGATGAAGATCTTCCAAGTGATCATGTTGATCAATCATCTCAGGATTCATCTCATATGTATTCCAAGAAGGATCCAAGAACAATAACAACAACCGGAGAAGAAGACACTGAGATCAGCATGCTCGAGATGTCATATTTGCTATCTGATTATTGCCAGGAAGTGATAAGAAATATCATACGGAGAGAGGATGAAGTTGTTTCCGTTCTCTCCCATCCGGTGCAGGTAGATGCGGTAAGGTCAGAAAATGCAGTGAATCGAAACAGAAAACCAGCAGCAGTTCATATCCAAGATGAATTCGGGGAGCGTGCTTTGAAGTTACAAACAAGAGCAGTAAAGATGTTTAAATCTAAGATGGAGGCAACACAAATAGTTTCTGCTCTCAAGACTCAAACTGCTTACATGGTTTGGGATCCAGGAACTGGGTTACAGAGCATATCCTCAGCTTGCCCTGTCTGTCATACCAGTTTTCCCTTCTCTGAGCTGGAATGGCATGCAAACAGCCACTTAATGGACGAACTAGAACTTTCAAGAGGCCAGTTTGCACAATCAGAAATGGCTTTGTTTGTTGTAGAAGCTACTTCTTCCATCGTGGGAACCTATTTTCTGCTGGGTTATAGTTACTCTAAGAAGTTCAGTAGGTTGCAATTCGTTAACCTTTCTAGTTTGAGGGAAGTATCAAACCTGATACCAATCAGTCTCGGGAGAGCTACATGCTTTGCTTTGCAAGGAGATGGTGCCTTCAAAACCATACCAAGAACTGGCGATGATGATATTGTATTTCACTATACTGATACAATCAATGGAGACAAAAGTGCATCTATTAGTACCATGCTTCAAAGAGATAATGTAGTGATTGGAACAGATGTAGCTGATCTGGTTCCTGAAATTGATGAATTTTCTTCCTATGATGATGATCCTGATCTAGATTCTCCTATAAAAGGTTTTTCTTCAATTCCAGAGGCCATCGAGGACATTCGTCAAGGCAAACTGGTGATTATTGTCGATGCTGAAGAAAGAGAGAATGAAGGAGACCTTATAATGGGCGCATCATTAGCGACACCAGAGGCTATAGCTTTCATTGTAAGGCACGGGACTGGAATAGTGTGTGTGAGCATGAAAGGGGTAGACCTTGACGGGTTACATCCTTCCCTGATGGTAACACAAAATGAGGAGAAGCTCTGTACTACTTTTACTATTTCAGTGGGTGCTAAAGAGGGCTTGGCACCATATTCTACACAAGAAGCTGTGATTGAGGTCTTCACCATTGGTTCAGCGGTTTTGGCTTGCCTTTCTGCTGAATTCCAGCACATAACTCCCTTGTTGCATACCGTAATAACATCTGGAAGTTTTGAACAGTTTGAACGTGAGGCTTTAAGGCGTGTATGGGATCCAAGGATCAAACTATTCCTTCATTGACTTTAGGACAAGGTCAATTTAAGGGGAGGGTATTGATACGAACCTCTCTGGACAGTGAAGAGTATCAGAGCATTTGGGTTGGATGTGCAGGCAACAATTCTGTTCTCGTGAGCAGCAGTTCAATTAATTGCTCATTTAGCAATTGTTTTGTTATTAGCTGAGTCATTAGTCCCACCTAACAGGAATTGCCAGCTCAACGTCTCACTTGACAGCACAGCTTCCAGGTGGACCAGTAATCTGTTAGCAATGAAAGAGAAGCCACGTCAGCTTATCAACCTACCTATAAATAAGGAAGCCTTGTAGATATGAGAGGAGAACTTGGTATCCACTTTCCTGGATTTTGATTTTAAATTTGCATTTTACTTTTGAATTGTAGTTTTTCCACTCATTTCCTATTTTTCCAATAAGAAATCCTAGTTCATCCCCAAAATCACCATATTCTTCTTCAATTCATCACTGATTTTACACAAAAATGTCATATTACAGTCGATTTGCTAGTAATTCCAGGTCAATGAGCTTTGGAGCTCATCAGCAGAGGGAGAGAGTTCTTCCTCGATGGCGTCGATACGGGCGTTGAGTGCTGCTTCCTGCGCCTTGAGCGTTGAGGACTGCAGTAATAGTGCCTTTCTTCAGGTTTAATTTCTTTTTTTCCAATCTTGTGCTTATCAAGAACTTCCATTCTTTATTTTTGAATTTCGGAGATGTTTGGCTTCATAGTGGAGAATATAGGAGTATCCCCTTCATTGCAATGTGTGATTTAAATGGAGCTAGTTCCTTAGCTGCTGATGGAAAATTGTATATACTTGTATGTGGCCTGACTATCCATTACTAGATTTGAAACAATACCCATTTCCTAACCTAGGGTTGTTTTAGTTGAAAAAACAGGAATAACCAGCCATAAATTCAGTTTTGTAATTTAATAGAATTAAAGATGACAATTTACTTTGAATTCCCAACTTCTCTATCTCACACAAAAATACAAAAAAAATAAAAAATACACTAGTCTCTTTCTTTGACCAAAGACAACTTATGATACATGCAATTCCCATCCAACCAAACATCCGATTGCAATTTCATGAATACCACAAAATACATGAAATTTCAATTTTATTTTCTTCAAAGAATAACAAAATCTCACAGTAATAAAGAAATACAAATTCTCACAATCTAATAGACCCTTAGGGAAGGCGATAGATGCACACTTCAATCTTTTTGAAGCCGCCTTAGTCATTTGCTACAATGTTGAACAACAATCTAGATAATGTGACAGACTGTTTACACAATACAAACATTCATAAACAGAACAAAATATGAATCTGATGAATATAAAAGCAACATTTCCTATCAAAGAAAGCAAGTTTGCACTACTAAAAGAAACCTAACAAACAATTACAACATTCCTTCTAGAGAAACCAATAATGCTATCATTGTTCCAAGCATTTATCACCATTTTGCTCTCTTAAACTCTATGGCGCAAAAGCAGCATCATACCTCCTCCGAATCTTTACTGCTAGAGCCGATCAATTTATCAGGTATCAGAAAACTCGGAAAAGTAGTAGTGATGTCCCTATTCAAAAGATAAAATTTAGCAGAAAACCAAAGTACCAAATTAACGAAATAAAAGCAGAAAATTGAATGCAAACTTGGGATTTGCGATCCCAGGTAAGATCGGTTCAGGATCATGGGATCTTTTTCTATCAGATAGGAAGGACTGTTGTACAAAATGTACTTCTAAGTAATTGTCCCATAGTGTGATGCACAGTTATAGGACTTGTCAATTTTCTTAATCAACTAAGGCATTATACTGATCAAAGTATTAACTTGAGATATTGAAGCATCATGTTCTTCAGTAGAGATGGATGTCGCAAGACGACTGCACAACTCTTCGTTATCAATTTTCGAATCATGTTTTATATCAGCTTTCTCAAAAGTCTGCGACAAAATCAAATGATACATGACAATCAACAAAAACAGAACCTTTCTAGTAGTAATAGTCAACAGTCTAATGAAAATGACATGCATGTATAAAGTCCCTAAGCAACATGGATTCATAGCCAATTTTAACGCACATCACCAGAAAATTGGGGATTTTGAAAATTACTTTCAATATCATGTGTATCAGAGACAACTGTATAGCAAATCCTACTTTCAAACATGAAATCAATCAATCTACTAAAAACAAGAAATTAGGACATTAGATAAGAAATATAGGAATTGTGTACATGTATTTTAGGGATTCCGAAAATTGGTGCATAATCAGTTTAATTCCATGTAGCAATATAAATTAGGGTTTCAATTTTTTTTTGAAAAAAGACACATCCAAGTCAATTTAAGAGAGAACTCCAATCAATTCCATCTGCAAACAAAGTAGAGGGTTTAGAATTAAAAAAATTAGAGATTGTATAAAAACAAAAGAAATTAGGGCCCTAGATAAAAAAAAATGTACTTGTTATCAGTCTGGTACAATTTTGCCTTACAAAATTAGAATACAAAAGAAAATCCAAGTGTTTTCAAGTAAAATCAGATTAGGGCACAAATTCTACAACCCAAATTAGGGCACAAATCCATCATCTTCTCAGAAAGATGAGACCTAAACAATCTATCTGAAGCAAGATCAACAAAAGAGTAACAAAAAAGGTCAGAAATCGACTAAAATTAATAATTTTACATTAAACCCATTTTCATGGTTTCCCCATGTAAATCCTAAATTTGACCCCTAAACCAAGAACTCTTACATCAAACCCCACAAAGAATAACAAAATTTTAGGGATTTAATCCAAGAACTGTTACATCAAATCATAAGCTAAAATCCAACAAAATTAGCAAAATGTCCGCTTTTATCAACTAAACTTATGTCCTAAAAATTCAATACATGGCTGAATTTTATATAGTCAATCTCTCAAACGATAATTAACACGGAGCCCTTTATTGGAACCGGTAGAAACCCCAACTAGCTATGATATTAAACCCTAATTTTAGAAGAGAAAAAAGTCGAACACTCTCAGAAGGCTCCTAACTCTTACTGGTTCATGTAACACAAGATCAATAGAAAATGGAAAGGAATAAATTGACTAAAATCAATAAGTATTCAATAAACCCCATAGCAAAACTTTAGGGTATAAATCCCACAGAGGTAGCAAAACTTTAGGGTTTTAATTCATGGCTGAATGTTCGACAATCAACTGTTAAAATAAGATAAAAATGGAAAACTTTGTTGAAATCCTAATTGGATATATTAATACTACAAAATTAACTACCAGAACCCTAAAAAAAAATCAAAATTGTTCACTACCAATGGAAACCCTAATAAGAAAATAATTATTACAGGACCACACAATTTGCAGGAATCAAAATTTACTTAGATTTACAACAACATAATTTGGGTAATACAAGAGATCAAACAAAAGTGGACAGTTTCCAATAAATATCTACACACATAAAACCTACATTTTAAAATCTTTCCATCAACTGAATTTGACCAAAAGATGAAAGAAAGACCTAAAATTTCCAACAGATATCAACAAAAAAAAATGATCTGATAAAAAAATATGCACAAAAAGATATGATCCGGGCAAGTAGTGGACTTTCAGAAGAAGAAAAAAAATACGAGATTAAAACAAAAGTCAAATACATATCCTAACATTCCAAATTTGCATAAAACTACAAAGAAATGGAATTTTTTTTAATGAGATTGAAACAATATATCAAATAAAGATCCAAAATTTCCAATCAATATCAACAAATTATGATATGATTGAGTGGAATTTCAGCATAATCTTAGAGAAATCTGACAGGAAAAGAAAACAAAAATGATGATAATCAAACTAGAGGTGAAATAAAGATTCAAATTTTTCAATATTTATGAGCAAAAAAACAAATAATCATGATCTGGGAAAGTCGTTATATATATATATATATATATATATATATATATATATATATATATATATATATATATATACTAGCACGTCAAATATTTTTTCTTTCTTTATGATATTATTGAAAAATAATTTAAATATTTAAATTAAGATTTGTTATACATATTTATATTTTAATTATAGTTTGTTATGGATATATGTGAAAAAAGAGTGGGTATTCGGTTATACGGAAGAAGAAAGAAAATGTTTAAAATTATAATCTTTAGTATTTTTTTTAAATAAATTGTTGAGGATTTACAAACGAGTGGGTATTTCAATTTTCGACGGCTGTTTCCAAGGCCCATATATATATATATATATATATATATATATATATATATATATATATATATATATGAGCCATAGTACTCATATTCCTACATGAGCCACGAACATGTGGACCAATAGGAATAGAGTGTACTAGTGCACATGGATGCACATGGGATTTAGGAGTCTATTTCTATTGCCATATGTGCATGGCTCATGTAGGAATATGAGCACTATGGCTCATATCCCGTTTACCCTCTCTCTTTCTCTCTCTCTCTCTCTCTCTCTCTCTCTCTATATATATATATATATATATATATATATATATATATATATATATATAATGTGCACCAGTACACTCCATTCCTATTGATCATGTGTAAAGAAGATAGATATGATTTTAAGAAGCTAATTACCGTTTAAATCTTCCCAAGCCATAAAATAAGGTTGAAGAGAGGATTGTGCACTTTGGTCTTCCCGTTGAATACCTTCCCACCATTCTCTCCAACCTCTAATCCTCTTCAATCTGCTACAGTTATTGAGTAGTTGTGGATGGAACATGACCTCCTTCAACCCATTGCACCTCCACACGGTGAGATGTTCCAGGGAAGGAAAATAGACAGCAGCATGGTTGTCACATATCATCGCTAACTTGGGTAGGTTACGCAAATGCAAGTGTCTATGCCTTGGGAAAGTGGGCTTTGTTACTTTTTCCCTTTCTTCCAATACTTCCCCTTCACCAATGACCACCAACTGCCCCATTTCTTTACAATGATATAGACTTAAAACCTCAAGGCAGGGGAGATGCACAACCCACGTAATATCTTTCAACCCATGGCAATTGTCAATTGTTAGACGTCGAAGTCTCTGAAAGCACTCGTTGGGGGGTACTACGCTCCTCCTCCACACTATCTCCATCAAGTTTTCAAGTCCGTCAAGATGCAGTGACTCGAGTCTTGGAAGATGGACGTCAACATCCACAACTAGTTCCCTTATGCTATGGCATTTAGAGAACTTTAACTCCCGTAGGCTTAGCTTTGTACAATTGCTCAACAGAGATGGAGATGGATAGATGTGGTTGAATCTCCCATGTCTTCTATATTCAGGTCAAGTATGGGCACGCGAGAGAGATGTTGGAGAGCATGTTCTGATGTGATCTTCATTCGAACAGCTTTCAACAATGGTAAACGTAGTAACTCGTCGGTCCTTACAAACCCACGAGGGAATAGATCTAGATACTCTAGTTTCAGTAGTCTTACAATTATTTTCCTTACTTCTCCTCTAAGTCCATATACATATCGGAGAAGCAAGTACTTCAAGTTTATCGGTTGCCCCAATTCTTTAGGCAATGCTGAGATGTATATTGGATAGATTGAGGTATTTTAGTTGGACCAAACAACAATTTTTTTTCGAAAACTCTCGAAGGCTGTAAGAAGAGGAGAGATCCAAATAAGTAAGATTTGGCATGCAAGTAAAAAAACCTCATGCTGGGATCCTAGTAAGTTATATATTTTCTTGTAGATGTAAACTCAAAAGATTAGGACAAGGAGGAAGATGATGGGACAACTCTGGTATTGCATTTCTCATTAGTGAAACTCGTTCTGCTACTCCCCACCTGGCAACCACTTCGCTTGGTACTTCTTTTAGTCCAGCTCCTGCATTCACTAGCTATTTGTTTCTGTTCGTCCCACTATCACGTGCTATCCATAATGTTATGTCGTGGATTACGTTATGCAGTTTAGTTCCATCATCCCTGCCTTGAGTCGGCTCCAAAAGACTAGCTGCAGTAAAGCTTCCGATGAGAGAATATCCTTCGTCATAAGCTTCATTGATGTCGTCAAAATCATCAATCAAACCAAGTCCCATCCAACACATTATGAGGTCTTTTTTCTTAATTTCAAAATCTTCCGGCCACAAAGAGCAACACAAGAAACAATCTCTCATTTTATCATCTCGTAAGCTATCATAACTGAGCTTCAACCGCAGAAAATAGTACTCCTCCTCCATTTTCATACCTGGGATATTGCTAGGTTGTGGCTTCCTCAGCTGTGTGAGAGCATAGTCCCACTCTTGTGGACTTTCTTTCGTGGCCATCGCTCGTCCGATGACAACAAGAGCAAGAGGTAGACTGTCACATTCCTTGGTCACTTCTTTTGCACGACTCCTTATGCCTGGAAGATCGATTATGTCTTCACCAACCTTCTCCTTGAAAAGATTCCATGCTTTGTCTGCCTCCAAGCACTCCACTTTAATAATTCTTCCCTGACAGTTCATGCCTTTACAAACCTCCATAAACCGTGTGGCAAAAACCACTTTGCGTCTAAATCTTCTTCCATTGCTGTTGTTGTTGCAAGGATATGTAATTCCAAGGCCTTTGAGTTGCACGACTTTCCTCCAAGAGGAGCAAAAAGTTCTTCTCTTTAAGGTATTCAGAGATGATTCTTGCTTGTGAAACTAAACCCTCTCTCGAACGAAGACCTAGTTTTTCGACAATGAGCTTTTGAATATTTTCAATTTTATATTCTTTGGAGACTACAATAAATATGGCATGATCAAATAACTTGTTGGTCACTGAGTTACCATTATTGTTGAGGAAGTTATCATTAATGGCTTCCAAGAGGGTAGTCTTGCCAACGCCACCCATCATCCATATTCCAATGACTCCATCTGATTCTTCTCTGAGGTATCCGCATATCTTCTCCTTATTTAAGGTGATCATATTTCCTTCCACATTCGGTGTGCTAGACATCTGTTGAACAGATGTCGGAGGTACATCTATTGTTAAGACATCAAAACCAGCTCGTTCCTTCTCTAGACCATTCAACTTTTTCAGTAATTTGGATGCCCTCCTGCCGATCTTATAGCTTGACCAACAATTTGGCCAACACCGGCCCCTTTGGTCGTAGCCACTCTGTACAGTTCTTACTTCACCTCTGAGGTCTTCGACCTTCTTGATCCACCATATGACTTCGTTGGTACACTGCTTCCCATCTCTACTGGCGGCATCAATTTGGTCTTGAATATCCTTCTTCTTGGTTTCTACATCTTCTGCACGTCTCATTAATTTGTCCACATTTTCTTTTGCCTTGAGGTAACCAAACTGCCGGATCACGGAAGTACCTACGTACACAAGATATATAACAAGTGATGGACAAGCGTTGTGTTGTAGAGGAAAGGCAAAAGTCAAGGTCACATAATACATCAATCGACATAGAAGATATATACAGAAATACTTCTAAAGTTCAATTCAAAATTTTCTATCAAGATCTCACTGGTTTAGACAAAAAAGCAAAAAATTGCAAGAGATCATATATATATATATATATATATATATATATATATATGTGTGTGTGTGTGTGTGTGTGTGTGTGTGTGTGTGTGTTCAGAGAAGTTTACTTCAAGTTTGAACAAATGAACTGGATCAACATAAAAAAAAGGCTTATTTAACTTATTCTCATCATTTTCATATAAAAAACTATCAGTAGTGAACAGAGAGGGAGAGGTATATTTACCAATGCTGCAAGACAACAAGGGCTGGATGAATGAACTAACGATTTCCATAGAAGTAGTAGTGATGAAGAGAGAAAGAAGAGAGGTTCTAAATTTTCCACAACTTGCTTTGCGAAAACAAGTCCTCAATGTTATTTGGGAATCAAGTCTGCTGAAGGGGGGCAGAGTTCGAGTTCGGACCGAACTCGGTGTGGTGTGTTCCAGAACCTATCTGTGAGAATCGAACCGAACTCGGTCCGAGTTCGGTGTCGGCGGCGACTGCTCGAATTTTGGAGTTTTTATGTTATATTTTGGACCGTTGGATGTTAGTGGACGGCTTGATCTTATGGTTGGCTTATTTTTAGGGTTTCCTCGCTGCAAATTTTCAACCGAAGAATCACAAAGCCAAGAAAGGTCATAAACTTGAAGGTTTCTTCGCCGCAAATTTTGATCAAATCTCTCAAAAGGCAGAATGATCAGATCTTGCAGTTGCAGGTTTTGCTGTAAGCGTCTGATTTACAAATTTTACAAGATGATTACCAGTGACACAAGAATGCATATGGATTCGGCAGGTATTCTTAACGAGATCCGATGGCAGATAAAAGAAACAGTTCTGCAGTCTTTATCCAAGCACTTCCCAGAAATAATTCATCCTTAAATCTATGAAGCCGCTTGCTACCCCGAACACCAATTTCTCTTCCAGTCAGTATTGAGAATAACTTGGTAGAGCTTCCCTGTACATACTAATGTTCTTCACCACTCTCACTGATGCCCCTTCGGGCAAGTTCAGCAACCCGAAAGCTTTTGGGAATGAAAGCGCGGAAATCGTTTTCCAAACCAAGAAGTCCTGCGAGAGAACCGTGCAAAAGTCACAAATTGCAGAAACAGAGATTTTTACATGAAAAATTCAAATGAAAAAAATCACGGGACAATCGGAGTCCAACTCTGAAAAGCCTCCACTATAAAATAATAAATACACCGACTTCTTACAAACTTTTTATCGATCCAAAAGGATCACCACAACTCTTTGGAATAGAAAAAGATCACAGACAAACGAAGAACGGAGATGACGAAAAAAGAATTATCCAAAATCGATCTACTCTTCGAAATAGTCTTCAATCTCTTCCTCTCTCATTCCAATGTTGTAAAAGCAATCTTGCCTCCTTTTGCAATATTTTGAGATATGATATATGTTTTTGGGTTAGGCGACACCTAATATATATAGCCTCAAACCCACAACTAATATTCCTATTATATATAGGAATACCAAATCCAAATCCATTGACATATTTCTGTAGGAATATCCAATCCAAATCTAAATCCATTGACATATTCTTATTATATGTAGGAATATACAGTCCAAATATATTGAGGTATTCCTATTATATGTAGGAATACTCAATCCAACTCTGAGATATTTTTCACATAGGTTGGGAACCCCACCCACTCTAACAAATCTTCCCCTTCACAATTATGTGGAGGAGGTCGTCATCCCGACGATCCGACTGCAGTACTCAAACTTTTTTCTTAGAAGAATTTTTGTCAACATGTCTGCTCCGTTGTCATCCGTATGAACCTTCTCAAACGTCGCTTGCTTCTTTTCAACCACATATCGTATCCAATGATACCAGATATCAATGTGCTTGGACCGGCTATGAAATGTCTGGTTTTTCACAAGGTGAATTGCACTCTGGCTATCGCAAAGCAAAGGGTATTGCTCTTGCTTTAGTCCCATTTTCTACAGCAGCTTATTCATCCACAACAACTCCTTGCAAGCCTTCGTCGCCGCAATGTACTCTGCCTCTGTCGTCGATAAGGCAACACACTTCTGCAATCGCGACTGCCAAGATACCATTCCACCAGCAAACATTATCACATAGTCCGAAATAGATCGTCTCGTATCTACATCTCCAGCCATATCAGCATCGGTATATCCAACCAATTTCGGCTCGTCACCACCAAAATAAAGTCTACAATCGGCAGTGCCCTGAAGGTATCGTAGAATCAACTTGACCGCACTCCAATATACCCTTCCAGGATTGGAAATATACCTGCTAACTGTGCCAACTGCGTCAGCGATATCTGGTCTCGTACACACCATAGCATACATGAGACTTCCCACAGCTGAGGCATATGGAACCCGCTCCATATCTTCCTTCTCATCCTCGGTAGATGGATACTGCTCCTCAGTGAACTTAAAGTGAGCCGCAAGGGGATTACTTTCTTCAACCCGTCTTATCCCGAAACGTTGAAGTACCCAGTGAATGTACTTCTTTTGGGACAAGTGTAGCAGCTTGGACTCTCTCTTGGGTTATCTCCATCCCAAAAATAATCTTCGTTGCGCCCAAATCCTTCACCGGGCGCTTCAACTCCGCTATTCTAGTAGCATTCTGACCCACCAGTAGCATATCATCAACATAAAGCAGTAAAATAATGAAATTATTCTCGACAAAGTACCTCACAAATACATAGTGGTCCGACGTCGTCCGTGCATAACCATGCTCCCCCATAAACTACTCGAACTTCATGTGCCAATGCCTCGGAGCCTGCTTTAGACTATACAAGCTCTTCCTCAACCGATAGACCAAGTGTGACTTGCCCTTCTCACAGAATCCCTCTGCCTGCTCCATGTACAACTCCTTCTTAAGATCACTGTGGAGGAATGTCGTCTTCAAGTCCATCTGCTCGACCTCCAAGTCGAAACTGGCTGCCAATGCTAGCACTGCCCAAATAGACGACTGCTTGACGACTGGCAAAAATATTTCATCAAAATCTACGCTCATCCGTTGACCGTAACCTTTAACTACCAACATCGCTTTGTATCGAGGGCGAGTAGCATCATCTGTCTACTTCACTCTGAATACCTATCAATTTTTCAAAGCCTTCTTACTCTTTGGCAACCGCACCAGCTCATAAGTAGAATTGGCATGTAAGGAACTCATCTCCTCCTGCATAGCCTCCATCCACTCCTGCATGTATTCGTCTTCTATAGCCTCTGCAAAACATTCGGGCTCTCTCCCGTTAGTCAGTAGTATATACTCACCCGGTGAGTATCTCATAGATGGTCGACGCTCTTTATCGCTCCTCCTCAACGGAACCACTAGTGCTGACTATATATCAACAGCCTCTTCCCATTCAGGAACTGCCTCCTCCGCATGCTCATCCTCTTGAAGGTCACCCTGACCACCATCAGCAGGCTGATGATCAAGGTGTAATACCCCATTCCGCTTAAGCGGACTGCCGATTCAAACGACGAAAGTGCAATATCCCGACCCGCTTTGCTCAGGCGAGAATACTCGTTTGAGGCAAATGATATCTAGACTTGTCCCTACAGGAGTTCGGCTTAGGCTTTCAGAGACTCGCTTGACGTATCGCTCAACCGAGACGAATCATCGCTAAGGTGGGTGGCTACGGTGAACTTGTCTTTGCTTAGCCAGCACACTTAAAATATGGAACGATACATGCTAGTCGCTAGGTGAATCATCCCCTGCATGCTAATAAGAGTACAACCCACCTAGCTAAGGGAATAATCCCAACTTGTATTGCTTGTGCTAGAACATGGAAATAAAATATTGCTTATATTCAGACCCTCGCATGCTACCCTAGATCATGTCGTTCGGAAAGTCCCTTATGGTTTCACCCCTCGGCTTACCTTCGGGCCCGAGCTAACGCAAATGATTATGATTATACAAATGCATGCTTGCTTGCTTGTATATATTGCCTCGTCCAATGCTTGTCGCATAAACTATGCCTCAATTGTGTAACACCGTGCATGTCATGCATTCATCTAGTTTTCCTCGGAAGACTATCTAATAGTCGTTCTGTGCAAGAATGAACCTGCAAGTATCCGGGACCGTTAGGTCACCAAGGCAATCCCCGCCCCAGGGGAAATGCATCAAGGCAAGTTATTCACTAAACAAGAATCAGGATTCAAACATCTCGTATTCTCATGTTCTTGTGTTCTCGTGTATCTCGTAAAATTGGAAAGACCAATAATTGCATGTCGCGGACAACTCGAAAACGAGGTATAGTTCCACGGACGGTCACCGGGGCACTAGGGCCGTTCTGAACCGGATGGAACTTCATGTGTGGTCCATTCGTGTACGGGTGAGATGGTTTGTAGCGCCTCTTGTGCTTTCGTTGCATTCCATTCTCGCCTTGGACAACTTCATGTGCGATCCATCGTGTTCTGGCAAGATGGTTCGTAGCGCCTCTTGTACTTTCGTTGCGTTCCATTCTCGTCTTGGATCGGTCCTTTATGGCTATGCCAGCGACTCATGTCATATAGCTAAGTCATCCTCGCTTAGCGGCTATCCACGTGCGAGTCATTGCATCGCGTCAAAAGAACTGAACACCTGAACGATTATGATATAACTCTCGTGTTTGCATACACTATTGACTTGGTTTTCATTAAGAATACTCGTGCTTAAATTAACTTGGTTTGCCTTGGACAGGAAAGCACAAATGGTAAGTTGGTAAGTCTCGTCGTGTTTTCTCTTATATCGCACGGCGCACTGTCACACGAGTTAGGCTATTCAAACATTGCCATAAAACAGATCCTAAGGCAACTAGAAAGACAACATAATAGTTGGTGCACGGAACCTATATTATGTGTTTAGATTTGTCGAGCGGGCGAGTAGCTCCTCACCAGTGCATTCGTGTACTGATAATCCACCAGTTTGTTTGCAGGGTGCGAGAGAACCTCGTTCGGTGCAGATGCCTCATTCGTACGTGCTAAGGCCAGGAGTTCACTCTGAAGCCTTGGAGCATTACGTCCAAAACAGAAGCACATATACAAGACATAATATTGGAACATTGTCTGAACATCGCTTGTACAATCATTCCATATTTGTAGCCACTTGACACGCTTTTACTGTTTCAGAGAGAGATCTGAGCGAATTATAATATCGGCCAAACGTCGCCTGTAATACTTGTTTATATCAAAAAAGAGTTTGTTTTACTTCAACTTGTGTTATTCAATGCTTCCGCTATTGTCGACTCAGTGAACTTGTTACCGATCGCTTATGCGTTCTTGACTCCGCTGCACTCGGATAATCTGTACGACTCTGTGGCTTAGACTTCTTACCGCCAGCCAATGAACCACGGCCTTGCACGGGCGCGGCTCACGCTCCTGCGGCATTACGTCTGGATGGGTCAAAGCGATCGTTCCGCGGGAGCGCTGGCGTGGTGATTCTCGCCTAGCGGGAACGGCCGATTTAGCCTGCGGGAGATCGAGGCGTGACCGATTGGTATCAGAGCCTAGCTTATACGCCTTTGGACTTCGTTCCGAATATCTCTGTTTCGAAAGCTCGTTCATGGGTTATGTGCGCGCTCTCTCTCAATGTCCCTAACGGAATATTCCAATAATGAGTCTAAATACTTTCAAAAAGCGCATTAGAATAATATGATTTTGTATGAAATTGTGATGCAAAGGGCCTTTGTGCCGACCTGTGCAAACCCATGAGATTTTCGCAAGTAGCTTATCCGATTTCACTATCTCTAAGTTTGGTTGGATGCATATGTTTGAGGGACGCCTTGAACGTGTGAACGATCCAAGACTCAAGAAAATGTGAAACTCGAGTGCTAAGATTTCGCTATCGCTAAGTTGGTTGGCGTGCTCATGCTAGAGGTGCACTTCGAATATGTGCACGATCCAGACTAGCGATATGTCGATCTCGATACTAGTGCAAGTGAATATCTAAATGAACAAGTATAACGACTTGTATAGGTTTGCCTCAGCCTTATATCGTTAAATCAAAATTGATTGAAACGTATTGCATGCCGTCAGGAAGTCTCGAGGACGAGACTTTTTCTGAGTGGTGGATGATGTAATACCCCGTTCTGCTCAAGTGCACTGCTGATTCAAACAGCGAAAGTGCAATATCCCGACCCGCTTTGCTCAGGCGAGAATACTCGTTTGAGGCAAAGGATATCTAGACTTATCCCTACAGGAGTTTGGCTTAGGCTTTCAGAGGCTCGCTTGACGTATCGCTCAACCGAGGCGAATCATCGCTAAGGTGGGTGGCTATGGTGAACTTATCTTTGCTTAGCTAGCACACTTAAAATATGGAACAATACATGCTAGTCGCTAGGTGAATTATCCCCTGCATGCTAATAAGAATATAACGCACCTAGCTAAGGGAATAATCCCAACTTGTATTGTTTGTGCTAGAATATGGAAATAAAATATTGCTTATATTCAGACCCTCGCATGCTACCCTAGATCATGTCGCTCGGAAAGTCCCTTACGATTTTACCCTTCGGCTTACCTTCGGGCCCGAGCTAACGTAGATGATTATGATTATACAAATGCATGCTTTCCTGCTTGTATATATTGCCTCGTTCAATGCTTGTCGCATAAACTATGCCTCAATTGTGTAACACCGTGCATGTCATGCATTCATCTAGTTTTTCTCGGAAGACTATCTAATAGTCGTTTCGTGCAAGAATGAACATGCAAGTATCCGGGACCGTTAGGTCACCAAGGCAATCCCCGTCCCAAGGGAAATGCATCAAGGCAAGTTATTCACTAAACAAGAATCAGGATTCAAGCATCTCGTGTACTCGTGTTCTCGTGTATCTCGTGAAATTGGAAAGACCAATAATTGCATGTCGCGGACAACTCGGAAATGAGGTATAGTTCCACGGACGGTCACCGGGGCACTGGGGCCGTTCCGATCTGGATGGAACTTCACGTGTGGTCCATTCGTGTACGGGTGAGATGGTTTGTAGCGTCTCTTGTGCTTTCGTTGCATTTCATTCTCGCCTTGGACAACTTCATGTGCGATCCATCGTGGTCGGGCAAGATGGTTCGTAGCGCCTTTTGTACTTTCGTTGTGTTCCATTCTCATCTTGGATCGGTCCTTTATGGCTAAGCCAGTGACTCATGTCATATAGCTAAGTCATCCTCGCTTAGCGGCTATCAGCGTGCGAGTCATTGCATCGCGTCAAAAGAACAACTGAACACCTGAACGATTATGATATAACGACTCTCGTGTTTGCATACACTATTGACTTGGTTATCATTATGAATGCTCGTGCTTAAATTAACTTGGTTTGCCTTGGACAGGGAAGCACAAATGGTAAGTTGATAAGTCTCACCGTATTTTATCTTATATCGCACAACGCACTGCCACACGAGTTAGGCTATTCAAACATTGCCATAAAACTGATCCTAAGGCAACTAGAAAGACAACATAATAGTTGGTGCATGGAACCTATATTACGTGTTTTGATATGTCGAGCAGGCGAGTAGCCTCCCCACCAGTGCATTCGTGTACTGATAATCCACCAGTTTGTTTGCAGGATACGGAAGAACCTCGTTCGGTGCGGATGCCTCATTCGTACGTGCTAAGGCCAGGAGTTCACTCTGAAGCCTTGGAGCGTTGCATCCGAAACAGAAGCACATATACAAGACATAATATTGGAACATTGCCTGAACATCGCTTGTACAATCATTCCACAATTGTAGCCACTTTGCATGCTTTTACTGTTTCAGAGAGAGAGAGAGATCTGAGCGAATTGTAATCTCGGCCAAGCGCCGCCTGTAACACTTGTTTATATCAATAAAGAGCTTATTTTACTTCAACTTGTGTTATTCAATGCTTCCGCTATTGTCGACTCAGTGAACTTGTTACCGATCACCTATGCGTTCATGACTCCGTTGCACTCGGACAATCTGTGCGACTCTGTAGCTTAGACTTCTTACCGCCAGCCAATGAACCACGGTCTTGTACGGGCGCCGCTCACGCTCGTGCGACATCACGCCCGGATGGGTCAAAGCCATCGTTCCACGGGAGCGCTTGCGCGGTGATTCTCGCCTAGCGGGAACGGCCGATTTAGCCTGCGGAAGATCGGGACGTGACACAAGGTTGGAAGCAACTTCATGTATTGGCTCTCCCATAACTGGATCATTTATGATGTCATCTGGAAACTGCTCCAAGCGAAATGACTCTAACTCAGGCGATTCCTAAGCCTCAGAAGGCATCTCGAAATCCTGAGTGTTGGTCATGGTCTGATCCTCGACGAAAATCACGTCCCTGCTTCTGTAGAGCTTTCTTCCAACTGGATCGTAGAGTCTATAGCCAAACTCATCCCGACCATAACCGACAAAGATGTGCCGCCTCGTCTTCAGCTCAAGTTTGGATCTTTCGTCCTTCGGTACATGCACGAAGGCCTTACAACCAAACACTCGCAGGCGATTGTATGACAGCTCTTTGTCGTACCATACTTTGTCAAGCATATCACCCTGCAAATGACCTGATCAATTCATCAGGTATCGTCCACTTTTGAGCGTGAAACAAAAAATGGAAAAGTAGTTGTGATGTCCCTATTCAAAAGACCAAATTTAGCAGAAAACCAAAGTACCAAATGAACAAAATAAATGCAGGCTATCGAATGTGATGCACAATTATAGGGCTTGTTCTACTTATAAAAGTATTTACTTTAGCGTCATGTTCGTCAGTAGAGATGGATGTCCCAAGACGAGACTGCACCACACTTCCTTGTCAATTTTTGCATCATGCTTCGTATCAGCTTTCTCAAAAGTCTGCAACAAAATCAAATGATACATGACAATCAACGAAAACAGAACATTTCCAGTCAACAGGCTAATGAAAATGACATGCATGTATAAAGTCCCCAAGCAACATGGATTCATAGCCAATTTTAATGCATATCACCAGAAAATTGGGGATTTTTAAAATTTACTTTCAGACGCAACTGTATAGCAAATCCTACATTTCAAACATGAAATCAACCAATCTACTAAGAACAAGAAATTATGCCATTAAATAAGAAATATAGGGATTTTGTACAAGTATTTTAGGGATTCTGAAAATTACTGTGCATAATCAGTTTAATTCAATGTAGCAATATAAATTAGGGTTTCAAATTTTTTTTTGAAAAAAGACGCATCCAAGTCAATTTAAGAGAGAACTCCAATCAATTCCATTTGCAAACAAAGTAGGGGTTTTAGATTTCAAAAATTAGAGATATCTATCACTAAGTTAATGATAAAGAAGTCAAATTTTCATAAGAATATCAACATATAACATGATAATGATGACCCCTTGTGGAATTTCAGCATAAATTTAGTAAAAAAGGTAATAAACCTAAAATTTAAAAACTTTCCATCAAGTTAATTTGGATAAGGCCAAAGAATGAAAGAAAGACCAAAATTTTCAACAAATATGAACATGCAACAACAAGACAACAAATAAAAAAAAATAACCTGACCAACTTTATTCCAGCAGAAAATTTCAAAAAAATATGCACAAATCAAAATTCAAATTTTAGTAGATTTACTTTGGGTAAGACAAAGATAAACAGTTTCTAACAACATACCAGAATGATATGATCTGGGCAAGTAGGACATTCAGAAGTTTTTTTTTCGAGATTAAAACAAAACTCAAACACATATCCAAACTTTCCAAATTTGCAGAAAAGTACAAGTAAATATAAAAAAAATTATGAGATTGAAACAACCTATCAAATAAAGATTCAAAAGTTTCCAATAAATATCAACAACTTATGGTGTTTGATCAGGTGGAAATTCAGCATAATTTTGAAGAAGACTGACAGGAAAAGAAAACAAAAATGATAAGATTTAAACAGAGATGAAATAAAGATTTCAAGAAGCGAATTACCATCAAGGAGCGACGAAAGGTGGTAGATCATAATCATCCCTCATCAACAAAATAAGGTTGAAGAGAGGACTTTGCACTTTGGTCTTCCCATTCAAAACCTTCCCACCACTCTCTATGGCCTCTAATCTCCTTCAATCTGCTACAGTTGTTATTGAGTAGTTGTGGATGGAACGGGAGCTTCTTCAACTCTTTGCACCCCTCCACGAGAAGCACTTCCAGAGAAGGGAAATTGACAGCAGCATCATGGTTGTCACATATCATCGCTAACTTGGGTAGGTGAAACAATACCAACCATCTAAGCCTTGGGAAAGTAGGCTTTGTTACTTTTCCCCTTTCTTCCAATGCTACTTCTTCCCCTCCACCAATGACCACCAACTGCTCCATTTCATAACAATCAGACAGAGTTAAATTCTTAAGGCAGGGGAGATGCAAAACCCACGTAATATCTTTTAACTCATTGCTGCTCCACACGTAAAGCGTTTCCAAAGAAGGGAAGTTGACAGCAGCATGGTTGTCACATATCATCGCTAACTTGGGTAGGCCCCGCAAAGTTAACCGCCTAAGCCTTGGGAAAGTGGGCTTTGCCAATGCTCCTACTTCCCCTCCACCAATGATCACCAACTGCTCCATTTCATTACAACCCGACAGATTTAATTCCTCAAGGCAGGGGAGATGCAAAACCCACGTAATATCTTTCAATCCATAGCATTGGTCAATGCTCAGATGTTGAAGCCTCTGAAAGCACTCGCTGGGGGGCAATACACTCCTCCACACTATCTCCGTCAAATTTTCAAGTCTGTCTAGACGTAGCATCTCAAGGCTTGGAAGACGGACGTCAACATCCACGACTAGTTCCCTTATGCTATGGCATTTAGTAAACCTCAACTCCCGGAGGCTTAGCTTTGTACAACTGCTCAACAGATGATGGAGATGGATGGATGTGGTTGATGAATCTCCCATGTCTTCTATAGTCAGGTGAAGTATGGGCACACGAGAGAGCTGTTGGAGAGCATGTTCTGACGTAATCTTCATTCCAACAGCTTTCAACAACAGTAAACGTAGTAACTCATCAGTCTCTACAAACCCATTAGGATATAGATCTAGATACTTCAGTTCCACTAGTCTACCAATTATTCCCCTAATTACTTCTCCTCCTATATGTGTATCTCGGACAAGCAGGTACTTCAAGTTTATCAGTTGTCCCAATTCTTCTGGCAATGACGAGATATATGTATATGACAGATTGAGGTATCTTAGTTTGTCCAAATAACAAATTTCATTTGGAATCTCCTGAATGTGAGTATTGGAGAGATCCAAATAAGTAAGATTTGACATGCAAGTGAAAAAGCCTTCTGGGGTCCCAGTAAGCTCATTTCTTTGTAGGAATAAAGTCGAAAGATTAGGACACGAAAGAAGATGAGTGGGCAACTCTTTTATTGCATTTCTCATTAGTGAAACCCGTTCTGCTACTCCCCACTTGGCAACCACTTCGCTCCGTACTTCTTCTAGTCCAACTCCTGCTTTCACTAGCCATCTATTTTTGTTCGCCCCACTTTCACCTGCTATCCATAATGCTAAGTCACGAATCACATCTTGCAATTTAATTACATCATCCTTGTCTTGAACAGGCTGTAACAAACTTGCTACAATAAAGCTTCCGATGAGAGAATATCCTTCGTCATAAGCTTCATTGATGTCTTCAATATCATCAATAAAACCAAGTCCCATCCAACACATTATGAGCTTGTCTTTCTTAATTTCAAAATCTTCCGGCCACAAAGAGCAACACAAGAAACACTCTCTCATTTTATCATCTCGCAAGCTATCATAACTGAGCTTCAACCGCGGAAAATAGTGCTCCTCCTCCATCTCCATACCTGGGATATTGCTAGGTTGTGACTTCCTCAGCTGTGTGAGAGCATAGTTCCACTCTTGTGGACTTTCTTTCGTAGCCATCGCTCGTCCAATGACAACAAGAGCAAGAGGTAGACCGCCACACTCCCTGATCACTTTTTCTGCAAGACTCCTTATGCCTGGAAGATTAATTATGGCTTCACCAACGTTCTCCTTGAAAAGATTCCATGCTTCGTCTTTCTTCAAGCACTCCATTTTAATAATGTTTCCCTGACACTTCATGCCTTTACAAACCTCCATAGACCGTGTAGTAAATAAAACTTTGCGTCTAAATCTTCTTCCGCTGCTGCTACTGCTGTTGTTGTTGCAAGGGTATGGAATTCCAAGTTCATTAAGCCGCACAATTTTCCATATATCGTCCAAGAGGAGCAAAAAGTTCTTCTTTTTCAGATATTCAGAGATGATTTCTGCTTGTGAAACTAAATCCTCACTCGAAGGAAGACCTAGTTTTTTTATAATCATCTTTTGAAGATTTTCAAGTTGATATTCTTTGGAGACTACAATAAATATGACATGATCAAATAACTTGTTGGCAACTGAGTTACCATTATTGTTGAAGAAGTTATCATTAATGACTTCCAAGAGGATAGTCTTGCCAACACCACCCATCCCCCATATTCCGATGACTCCATCTGTTGCTTCTTCGAGGTATCCGCATATCTTCTCCTTATTTAAGGTGATCATATTTCCTACCACATTCGATGTGCTAGACATCGGTTGAACAGATGTCGGAGGTACATCTGTTGCTAAGACATCAAAACCAGCTCGTTCAATCTCTAGAGCAGTCAACTTTTTCAGTAATTTGGATGCCCTCCTGCCGATCTTATAGCTTGACCAACAATTTGGCCAACACCGACCCCTTTGGTCGTAGTCACTCTGTACACTTCTTACTTCACCTCTGAGGTCTTCGACCTTCTTGATCCACCATATGACTTCGTTGGTACACTGCTTCCCATCTCTACTGGCGGCGTCAATTTGGTCTTGAATATCCTTCTTCTTGGCTTCTACATCTTCTGCACGTCTCATTGATTCGTTCACAATTTCTTTTGAATTCTTGAGGTAACCAAACTGCCGGATCACGGGAGTACCTACGTACACAAGCAAGATCGAACAAGCGTTGTAGAGGAAAGGCAAAAGTCAAGGTCACATAATACATCAATCGACAAGGTCACATAATACATCAATCGACATAGAAGATATATACAGAAATACTTCTAAAGTTCAAATTTAGAATTTCTATCAAGATCTCACTGGTTTAGACCAAAAAAGCAAAAAATTGCAAGAGATATATGAATGTGTGTGTGTGTTCAGAGAAGTTTACTTCAAGTTTGAACAAATGAACTTGATTAACATGAAAAAAAAAGAAAAAAAAAGGAGATGCTTCTTTAACTTGTTCTCATCATTTTAATATAAAAAACTATCAGTAGTGTACACACAGAGAGGGAGAGGGGTTATTTACCAATGCAAGACATCAAGGGCTGGATGAATGAGCTAAGGATTCGGATTTCCATAGACTTAGTTGTGATGAAGAGAGAAGAGATTCTAAATTTCCCCAAGCTTGCTTTGCCAAAATAAGTGCTGAGTGTTTTGTTGATCAAGGACTACAATAATTGAACAGAGTAATAGCTTTCTAGAAAGTCAACACCATAAATCCAAAGGAAGCTTGACCACTCTTCAGTACCAGCCTATCTTTATTCATAAAACTTTGGTACAGATGGCTGATACAGTCTAACAGGTGGACGAGGGAGGAGGGCTCACCTGTCATACAGTGGCTGTATTAAATATTTGATACAGCCATCTATATCAAAGTTTTACTCATTTATTTATCGGGGTCCAGAGGAACCAAGCTTGACCACTCTTCAGTACCACTCAATGAGCTAACGATTTCCATAGACTTAGGCTACCGATACATACAACACTGTACATTTCGATCATTAGCGAACTTTTCGGAAATTGATAATCCAATTCACAAATCATCCTACAAAATATACAAAAGCACAATTTGGCTTCGTAATCGTCTATTAGTTTTTTTTTTCATTTTTTTTTCACATAAAAAATGCTTGTATTTGTGTTGTGCTTGCTGTGTGGATGTTTTGGAATCACATTTTTAGGTTGTGTTTTCTCTTTTTTGGTTCTGGACACGGAGAATATGGATAGGCATGTGGTGGGTGCGGGAGACAAAGCCAACCAACAACAAGAGCATGTAGGAGAGTACATGAGAACACCAATTTGAATTCCAAAAACTAAGTGGGTGGGTATTTTTTCATAAGAGTGTTGAATTCTATTGTCATTTTTCACGCTAAATCGGTTCTTGAGCGAATCTCATAGCGATTTCGTCTCCTCAAAATAAGGTATTGTCTACTTCACCGAAGCGTCAATAGTGTGCAAGATTCATTGTACAAGCATCGATTGGACACAGTACCAATCCTCCAATTTGTCATTCTCCGTAGGTTTATCGATAGACCCGTCAATAAACCCAAATTTCAATCGAACCATAGAGAAAGCCGAATAGATCTCGACCATTCCTCATTATTTTTCCACGAAATATCACTTTCGTAATTGTATTATCCGGATTGTCATTAGAACCAAGGTAATACGGGAAGGTGGGATCGATCCTTGGTGTCGCTGCCACTGACGTAGAAGACTTGCCGCCGCCACCACCGTTCATCATACCGCCGGTCGAAGGGAAACTCGCCACCGTCGCCGTGAAAAAAAAAATCACAACCGCTGTCGCCGCTATGGAAAAAAAAATCGTGCCCTAGCCGTCATGCTCTGATACCATGTGAAGAAGTGGTAGGAGAAAATAATCTAGGTCTCTCATTCATTATGATATTACATATATATACATCCACATATCAACTTGGACCTAAGCCACATGGACCAATCACCATATATGCAATTTAATCATACAATTTAATCCCAATAACATGATACCAAGTACCTCTCTCCTGACCTACTACTTCTAGTGGTGCTTGGACAGCTTCTTTGAAGGCGCCACTGCGGCCAACTGTGGATTCGAATGGAAGCTTGTCTCACTCTTTAAAGTTGCAAAGACAATGTTCACCAACATGATCTCCATTATCTTCTCAAAAAGCTTCCGACCTAGACAATCCATCTGAAGCAACAATAGAATATCAAAGTGGTCAGAAATTGACTAAAATCAATAATTTTACATTAAACCCTATCTTCATGGTTTTCCCATATAAATCCTAAGATTGATCCCCTAATTGTTACATTAAACCAAGAACTATTACATTAAGTCCCACAAATAATTAACAAAATTTTAGGGATTTAATCCAAGAATTTTTACGTCAAATCATAAGCTAAAATCCACAAAAATTAACAAAAACGTCCGATTTTATTCCCTAAACTCATGTCCAAAAAATTCAATACATGGATGAATTTTGTATAGTCAATCTCCCAAACGAGAATTAACGTGGAGTCACCCTAAGTTGAGAATATATTGTTCTATGATCGAGTAAGTATAACCCTAAGAAGCCAAATTCGAACTATAAATTACCTATTTTTTTGATAGAAACCGCAATTTGACATGATATTAAACCCTAATTTTAAAAGTCAAATATTCTCAAAAGGCTACTAACTCTTACCGGTTCATGTAACAAGATAAACATTTATAATGGAAAGGTAAGATATTAACTAAAATCAATAAGTATTTCATTAAATCCCACAAAACTTTAGGGTATAAACCCCACGAAAGGTAGCAAATAGGGTTTTAATTAATGGTTGAATGTTTAACAATCAACTGCTAAAATAAGATAAAAATGAAATTTTTTGTTGAAATCCTAATTGGAGATATTAATAGTACAAAATCTACCAACCATAATCCTAAAAAAAATCAAAAAATTTCACTACCAATGGAAACCCTAACAAGAAAATGATTATTACATGACCAGAAAATTTGTAGGCATCAAAATTTACTTTAGATTTACGACAACATAATTTGGATAAGAGCAGATATCAAACAAAATTGGACAGTTTCCAATAAATATCTACATATATGAAACCTAAATTTTAAAAACGTTCCATCAACTGAATTTGGATAAGACCAAAAGATGAAAGAAAGAGCTAAAATTTCCAACAAATATCAACAACAAATAACAATAAAAAAATGTTCTGATCAAGTTAATTTCAGCAGAAAATTGAATATATATATATATATATATATATATATATATATATATATATATATATATATATATATATATATATATGCACAAAAAGATATGATCCGGGCAAGTACTGGACTTTTAGACGTGATTAAAACAAAAGTCAAATACATATCCAAACATTCTAAATATGCAGAAAATGAGAAAAAAAAATGAGATTGAAACAACATATATCAAATAAAGATCCAAATTTTTCAACAAATTATGATATGATCGAGTGGAATTTCAGCATAATCTTACCAGAAAACTGACAGGAAAAGATTCATAACCAAGAGGTGAAATAAAGATTTAAACTTTGCAATGTTAATCGGAGATCATTGATTTCAAGAAGCGAATTACCATCAAGGAGCGGGGTGAAGGTAGATCATTGTCACCACCACGAGTCCTAAAATAAGGTTGAAGTAGAAAGGACTGTGCACTTTGGTCTTCCCATTCAATACCTTCCCACCACTCTCTCTCACCCCAGATCCTCTTCAATCTGCTACAGTTGTTATTGAGTTGTGGATGGAACGGGAGCTTCTTCAACTCTTTGCAATTGTCCACCTGAAGCACTTCCAGAGAAGGGAAATTGACAGCAGCAGCAGCAGCATGCTTGTTGTCACATATCATTGCTAACATGGGTAGGCTATCCAAAGTCAACCGTCTAAGCCTTGGAAAAGTGGGCTCTGTTACTTTTTCCCTTCCTTCCCCTCCACTAATGACCACAAACTGCAACATTTCTTTGCAGTCAGACATGTATAATTTCTCAAGGCAGGGGAGACGCAAAACCCATGTAATATCTTTCAATCCATCGCATTTCCAAATTCTTAGTTCTCGAAGCCTCTGAAAGCACTCACTGGGGGGCAATACACTCCTCCTCCTCCACACTATCTCCGTCAAGTTCTCAAGTCTGTCTAGATGTAGCGTCTCAAGTCTTGGAAGACGGACGTCAACATCCACGACTAGTTCCCTTATGTTATGGCATTTAGTAAACCTCAATTCTCGGAGGCTTAGCTTTGTACAACTGCTTAACAGTTGATGGAGATGGATGGATGTGGTTGAATCTCCCATGTCTTCTATATAAAGGTGGAGTATGGGCACCCGAGAGAGCTGTTGAAGAGCATGTTCTGACGTGATCTTCATTCCAACAGCTTTCAACAATGGTAAACGTAGTAACTCATCGGTCTCCACAAACGTATAAGGATATAGGTCTAGATACTCCAGTTTCAATAGTCTTCCAATTATTCCCTTAATTCCTCCTCCTCTTAGTGCACATATATTTTGGAGAAGCAGGAACTTCAAGTTTATGAGTTGCCCCTAATTTTCTGGCAATGACGAGATCTTTGTATATGTCAGATTGAGGTATCTTAGTTGGACCAAACAATAATTTTTTTCGGAATCTCTTGAAGGCCAGTATGAGAGAGATCCAAATAAGTAAGATTTGGCATACAAGTGAAAAAGTCTCCTGGGATCCCAGTAAAGCTGAAAATTTAGGACACAGAAGAAGACAAGGGGGCAACTCTTTTATTGTATTTTTCATTAGTGAAACCCGTTCTGCTTCTCCCCACTTGCCAACCACTTCGCTTGGTACTTCTTCTAGCCCAACTTCTGCTTTCACTCGCCATTTGTTTCTATTCATCCCAAAATCACATGCTATCCATAATGCTAAGTCGTGAATTATGTCATGCAGTTTAATTACATCATCCTTCTCGTCAACAGGCTCCAAAAGACTGGTTGCAGTAAGGCTTCCGATGAGAGAATATCCTTCGTCATAAGCTTCATTGATGTCTTCAATATCATCAATCAAACCAAGTCCCATCCAACACATTATGAGCTCCTCTTTCTTAATTTCAAAATCTTCCGGCCACAAAGAGCAACACAAGAAACACTCTCTCATTTTATCATCTCGCAAGCTATCATAACTGAGCTTCAACCACAAAAAATAGTCCTCCTCCTCCATCTCCATCCCTGGGATATTACTAGGTTATGACTTCCTCAGCTGTGTGAGAGCATAGTTCCACTCTTGTGGACTTTCTTTCGTAGCCATCGCTCGTCCAATGACAACAAGAGCAAGAGGTAGACCGCCACACTCCCTGATCACTTTTTCTGCAAGACTCCTTATACCTGGAAGATTAATTATGGCTTCACCAACGTTCTCCTTGAAAAGATTCCATGCTTCGTCTTCCTTCAAGCACTCCATTTTAATAATTTTTCCCTGACACTTCATGCCTTTACAAACCTCCATAGACCGTGTAGTAAATACAACTTTGCATCTAAATCTTCTTCCAGTGCTGCTAGTGCTGCTGTTGTCGCCAGGATATGGAATTCCAAGGTCCTTGAGTTGCACAACTTTCCATACGTCATCCAATAGGAGCAAAAAGTTCTTCTCTTTAAGGTATTCAGAGATGATTTCTGCCTGTGAAACTAAATCCTTACTCGAACGAAGACCTAGTTTCTTGACAATCATCTTTTGAAGATTTTCAAGTTGATATTCTTTGGAGACTACAATAAATATGACATGATCAAATAACTTGTTGGTCACTGACTTACCAATATATCGTTGAGGAAGTTATCATTAATGGCTTCCAAGAGGGTAGTCTTGCCAACCCCACCCATCCCCTGTATTCTGATGACTCCATCTGATTCTTCTTCGAGGTATCCGCATATCTTCTCCTTATTTAAGGTGATCATATTTCCTACCACATTCGATGTGCTAGACATCTGTTGAACAGATGTCGGAGGTACATCTATTGTTAAGACATTAAAATCAGCTCGTTCCTTCTCTAGAGCATTCAACTTTTTCAGTAATTTGGATGCCCTCCTGCCGATCTTATAGCTTGAGCAACCATTTGGCCAACACCGATCCCTTTGGTCGTAGTCACTCTGTATAGTTCTTACTTCATCTCTGAGGTCTTCGACCTTCTTGATCCACCATATGACTTCGTTGGTACACTGCTTCCCATCTCTACTGGCGGCATCAATTTGGTCTTGAATATCCTTCTTCTTCGCTTCTATATCTTCTGCACGTCTCATTAATTTGTCCACATTTCTTTTGCCTTGAGGTAACCAAACTGCCGGATCACGGAAGTACCTACATACACAAGCTATATAACAAGTGATGGACAAGCGTTGTGTTGTAGAGGAAAGGAAAAAGTCAAGGTCACATAATACATCAATCAACATAGAAGATATATACAGAAATACTTCTAAAGTTCAATTCAAAATTTTCTATCAAGATCTCACTGGTTTAGACAAAAAAGCAAAAAATTGCAAAAGATCATATATATATATATATATATATATATATATATATATATATATATATATATATATATATATATATATATGTGTGTGTGTGTGTGTGTGTGTGTGTGTGTGTGTGTGTTTAGAGAAGTTTACTTCAAGTTTGAACAAATGAACTGGATCAACATAAAAAAAGGCTTATTTAACTTATTCTCATCATTTTCATATAAAAACTATCAGTAGTGAACATAGAGGGAGAGGTATATTTACCAATGCTGCAAGACAACAAGGGTTGGATGAATGAACTAACGATTTCCATAGACGTTAGTAGTGATGAAGAGAGAAAGAAGAGAGGTTCTAAAATTTCCACAACTTGCTTTGCGAAAACAAGTGCTCAGTGTTATGTTGGGAATCAAGTCTGCTGAAGGGGGGCAGAGTTCGGTCCGAACTCGGTTCCTGGCCGAGTTCGGACCGAACTCGGTGTGGTGTGTTCCAGAACCTTTCTGTGAGGATCGAACCAAACTCGGTCCGAGTTCGGTGTCGGCGGCTGCTGCTCGGGTTTTGGAGTTTTTATGTTATATTTTGGAACGTTGGATGCTAGTGGACGACTTGATCTTATGGTTGGCTATTTTTAGGATTTTCTCGCCGTAAATTTTCAACCGAAGAATCACAAAGCCAAGAAAGGTCATAAACTTGAAGGTTTCTTCGCCGCAAATTTTGATCAAATCTCTTAAAGGCAGAATGAACAGATCTTGCAGTTGCAGGTTTTGCTGTAAGTGTCTGATTTACAAATTTTACAAGATGATTACCAGTGACACAAGAATGCATATGGATTCGGCAGGTATTCTTAACGAGATCCGATGGCAGAAAAAGGAAACAGTTCTGCAGTCTTTATCCAAGCACTTCCAAGAAATAATTCATCCTTAAATCTATGAAGCCGCTTGCTATCCCGAACACCAATTTCTCTTCCAGTCAGTATTAAGAATAACTTGGTAGAGCTGTGGCAATCCCTGTACATACTAGTGGTCTTCACCACTCTCACTGATGCCCCTTCGGGCAAGTTCAGCAACCCGAAAGCTGTTGGGAACGAAAGCACGAAAATCGTTTCCCAACCAAGAAGTCCTGCGTGAGAACCGTACAAAAGCCACATATCGCAGACACAGAGATTTTTACATGAAAAATTCAAATGGAAAAAACCACGGGACGATCAGAGTTCAACCCTGAAAAACATCAACTAATGGAATAAGAAATACACCGACTCCTTACAAACTTCCCACCGATCTAAACGGATCACCACAGCTCTTTGGAATAGAAAATAGATCACAGACAAACGAAGAACGGAGATGACGACAAAAGAATTATCCGAAACCGATCTACTCTTCGAAATAGCTTTCAATCTCTTCCTCTCTCCTTCCAATGTTGTAAAAGCACTATTGCCTCCTTTTGCAATATTTTGAGATATGCGATATGTTTTAGGGTTAGGCGACACCTAATATATATAGCCTCAAACCCACAACTAATATTCCTATTATATATAAGAATACCAAATCCAAATCCATTGACATATTTCTGTAGGAATATCCAATTCAAATCTAAATCCATTAACATATTCCTATTATATGTAGGAATATCCAATCCAAATATATTGAGGTATTCCTATTATATGTAGTAATACTCAATCCAACTTCGAGATATTTTTCACATAGGTTGGGAACCCCACCCACTCTAACACAAATCTTTTCCTTCACAATTATGTGGAGGAGGTCATCATCCCGATGATCCGACTGCAGTACTAAAACTTTTTCCTTAGAAGAATTTTTGTCAACATGTCTGCTCCGTTGTCATCCGTATGAACCTTCTCAAACGTCGCTTGCTTCTTTTCAACCACATATCGTATCCAATGATATCGGGTATCAATGTGCTTGGACCGGCTATGAAATGTCTGGTTCTTCATAAGGTGAATTACACTCTGGCTATCGCAAAGCAAAGGGTACTGCTCTTGCTTTAGTCCCATTTCCTACAGCAGCTTATTCATCCACAACAACTCCTTGCAAGCCTCCGTCGCCGCTATGTACTATGCCTCTGTCGTCGATAAGGCAACACGCTTCTGCAACCGCGACTGCCACGATACCGTTCCACCAGCAAACATCATCACATAGTCCAAAATTGATCGTCTCGTGTCTACATCTCCAGCCATATCAGCATCGGTATACCCAACCAGCTTCGGCTCGTCACCACCAAAAGAAAGTCTACAATCGGCAGTGCCCTGAAGGTATCGTAGAATCCACTTGACCGCACTCCAATGTATCCTTCCAGGATTGGAAATATACCTGCTAACTGTGCCAACTGCGTGAGCGATGTCTGGCCTCGTATACACCATAGCATACATGAGACTCCCCACAGTTGAGGCATATGGAATCCGCTCCATATCTTTCTTCTCATCCTTGGTAGATGGACACTGCTCCTCAGTAAACTTAAAGTGAGCCTCAAGGGGGTTACTCACTTTCTTCAACTCGTCTATCCCGAAATGCTGAAGTACCCAGTGAATGTACTTCTTTTGGGACAAGTGTAGCAGATTGGACTCTCTCTCTCTTGGCTTATCTCCATCCCAAGAATAGTCTTCATTGTGTCCAAATCCTTCACCGGGCGCTTCAACTCTGCTATCCTAGTAGCATTCTGACCCACCAGTAGCATATCATCAACATAGAGTAGTAAAATAATGAAATCATTCTCGTCAAAGTATCTCACAAATACATAGTGGTCCGACGTCGTCCATGCATAACCATGCTCCCCCATAAACGACTCGAACTTCCTGTGCCAATGCCTCGGAGCTTGCTTTAGACTATACAAGCTCTTCCTCAACCGACAGACCAAGTGTGACTTGCCCTTCTCACAAAATCCCTCTGCCTGCTCCATGTACAACTCCTTCTCAAGATTACCATGGAGGAATGTCGTCTTCATGTCCATCTGCTCGACCTCCAAGTCGAAACTGGCTGCTAATGCTAGCACTGTCCGAATAGACGACTGCTTGATGACTGGCAAAAAGATTTTATCATAATCCACACTCTTCCGTTGACCATAGCCTTTAACTACCAACATCGCTTTGTATCGAGGGCGAGTAGCATCATCTGTCTACTTCACTCTGAATACCCATCAATTTTTCAAAGCCTTCTTACTCTTTGGCAACCGCACCAGCTCATAAGTAGAATTGGCATGTAAGGAACTCATCTCCTCCTGCATAGCCTCCATCCACTCCTGCATGTATTCGTCTTCCATAGCCTCTGCAAAATATTCGGGCTCTCTCCCGTTAGTCAGTAGCACATACTCACCCGGTGAGTATCTCGTAGATGGTCGATGCTCTTTATCGCTCCTCCTCAACGGAACCACTGATGCTGACTATATATCAATAGCCTCTTCCCCTTCAAGAACTGCCTCCTCGGCATGCTCATCCTCTTGAAGGTCACCCTGACCACCATCAGTAGGCTGATGATCAAGGTTGAAAGCAACTTCATGTACTGGCTCCCCCATAACTGGATCCTTTGTGATGTCATCTGAAAACTGCTCCAAGCGAAATGACTCTAACTCAGGCAATTCCTTAGCCTCAGAAGGCATCTCAGAATCCTGAGTGATGATCATGGTCTGATCCTCGATGAAAATTACATCCCTGCTTCTGTAGAGCTTTCTTCCCACTGGATTGTAGAGTCTATAGCCAAACTCATCCCGACCATAGCCGACAAAGACGTACCGCCTCGTCTTCAGCTCAAGTTTGGATATTTCATCATTCGGTAGATGCACGAAGGCCTTACAACCAAACACTCGTAGGTGATTGTATGACAGATCTTTGTCATACCATACTTTGTCAGGCACATCCCCCTGCAAATGAGCACTAGGAGATAAATTAATAACATAAGCAACTGTGTAAAGTGTCTCACCCCAATAGCTGTCCGACAAGTTTGCTTCTGACAGCAAATACTGTACCCACTTCATCAACGTCTTGTTCATTCGCTCCGCTACCCCATTGAGCTGAGGTGTCTTCAACAGAGTCTTCTTGTATCGTATCCCTTGCTCTCTGCAATAAGCATCAAAGTGACCAATGTACTCGCCGTCGTTGTCAGACCGAACACATAGTAGCTTCTTGTCCATCTCCCTTTTAACAGAGGCATAAAACTCTTTGAAAGTGGGCAGCACATGATCCTTGGTCTTTAAGGTATAGATCCAAACCTTCCCTATTTTGCTTCTCCGCCAAACAGTGCGTACATCTCTCCAATTTTGTAGACTTTAGTCCTGGAATCACCTTCCAGTTCACCAAGTAGTCCATCCCCTTATGGCTTATATTATTTGTAGGAATACCCAATCCAAATATATCTGCTCTGAAGAAATAAACTTTTGCCTTTGACAGCAATCCAACTTCTATCTTTGACGCTCCCAATCTTTTCATCCTTTATCGCCCTCCTCACCTTTGCAACATCCTGCCACCTTCTTGCCGGTACATACATGTTCAACAACAACACATGCCGTAACCAAAAGTGTCCTCCAACCGACCCAATCTCACAAACATATCAACCATGCAAGCAAAATGATCCATCAGTGGTCTAATTCCATACTCATTGGCCATCATGTGGAAGTAGTAAGTGGCTTCATCAGCCAAACCTGCATGACCACATGCTGAGAGGATGCCGAGGAAGGTCACTTGATTAGGTCTCTGTTTGATAATAAACGAAAGAAATTGAAACTAGGTTTATATGAAACCCTCTCTTTGTTTATAAACAAGAAAAAGAAGTACAATTAATCCTATACGAGGATGTTAAGTACAAAAATTTAATTCTGGGAAAATATTACTATAGGAGTCTGATCTACGGTCGATCACTTTGTCCCTTGGACCACACGATGACGAAGAAGTGCTGTAGAAGACGAAAAAGAAGCTTCAAAGACTGCAGGAGGGATTGAACTCTTGTTGCCAAAGCTCTCTATATGTGCTATCTTGACCTTGACCTCTGTTATTCTCCGCCCTTGACCTCCGTGGCCGGAGGTATCTATTTATAGAATTTGGTCACAGTCGGCGTAGAAACCGAACAGCGGAGAGAACTGCACCTTTTATGCGGCGGTTATAATAACTGCTACCCACGTATGAATGATCTCCTGAATTGGCGTGTGACTTATGTCCCATTATGAGGTAATGCGTATAATCGCTTATCGAAGATCACGATATGCAAGCCACGTAGATAACTGCCCCTTGCGTAGAGATGGTTGGCATAAAAGCCAAATAACTGTCTCTTTGGCATACAAGCCAAATAGCTGTTCTGATGGCATAAAAGCCAAGTAGGCGTAGAAGCCGAATAGTTGTCAAGTTGGCGTATAAGCCAAATAGATGTCATGTTGGCGTAGAAGCCAAGTAACTGTCATGTTGGCATAGAAGCCAAATAGCTGTCATGTTGGCGTAGAAGCCAAATAGCTCTCTTGTTGGCGTATAAGCCAAATAGCTGTCATGTTGGCGTAGAAACCAAATAGCTATCATGTTGGCATAGAGGCCAAATTTTGCGTAAAGCTTGAAGCTGCATGGATAGGTAACCAGCGTAAAGATAGCCAGTTATCCTTCTTTGACTGAGGTTTTGAGCGTGTTCTGGGCCAGATAGCCTTATCATGCACCTTTGCAAATATAGCCTGAGTTGGCGTATTTCAAGGAGATAGCATACGGCGTACTCCTATAGTTGAAAATAGCCATGTTGGCGTATTTCGAGGAGATAGCATACGACGTACTGCTATAGCTGAAAATAGCCTGGTTGGCATAATGTGCGAGGATGGTGATATGGACGTATTAGCCCTAATTATAGCTCACCCAGTCATTAAAAGTAGAACCAAATCTCGTGCATTAAATGCAGAGATCTGCCCCCATCTCGCGCATTAATTGCAGAGACGTGCCTCGAGTTATGTACAAAGAACAGCTTTTGACGTGGCGGTTGATTTCGTCTTATCCTGAGCATAAAGCTCATGTCTACCTGTGTAGAATATGCAGCGTATTCCTTGAATGCGTAAACGATGTCTTATATCAAGGGTTATGTCACTAGACAACAGTCTGGAGTTCTTTGCAGAGTTATCATTACAACCGTCCTCTCGATCGCTGTGCAGTACCCTTTGTCAGGAGTCAGGTTCACTGCTTCAACTGACAGGTTCATTCGAGGAATACAAAGAGTTCCTCGTAAAACTTCCCGTTACATTAAAAGCAGACAGGTTTTACGCCGAAGTAGTGATGTAGCAACCTTTTTACGCTGAAGCAGTTTGGAAGGACTGCTTTACGTGGGTTGTTCTGGAGCTATGTTTTATACTGAACAGCGGTGAAGCTCTACTGTACGCCAATGGCTCTGACGTCATATTTTACGCCACCCAGTGCTGGAGCTCTATTTTATGCGGGCTTCCTGCATGTTGAGGGTTTTACCCTTATGATTCCCCAACGTATTTTTTATGCTTCTATAGTCTCACTCCAGCGAGCCTCAGGTCTTCGAATAGCTCTACTGCCTCTTTTGGATTGGCCGTGTTGGGAGTATTAATTAATAATCTAGACTTGACCATTTTTTTGTAGGAATAGATCTTGTCAAATCTAAGATCCACTTTAATAGAGTTTTGTTAGCTTAGTTTTAGGTTTGAGTTGTTACCATAGTGGCTATATAAATATGAATGTACTTGTGTGTTTAATAATCATCAAGAAAGAAATAAAAAATATTCTCTAAATACATTGTGTTCATTGTCCTTGCCTCCTGAAGGTTACAACCCGCTGCTTCTAGCCAACATCTGCTTCTAGCCAACATTTGGTATCAAAGCTAATTGTAAACTAAAGTACCTTTGACTCACCAAGATGTCAATCGTCGAGCACTCGACGGCGCCAGCAACAAAGAAGGGAAGCATAACCTTGCACTACCCGATGTTGACATCTATCAACTACTCCACTTGGGCGATTAAGATGGAGGTCATCATGGAGGCTCAAGGCGTTTGGGACGCCATTGAACCCGCGGCCGGGATGGTCATAGAAAAGAAGAGAGATAAGATGGCGTTGGCGTGCATTTTTCAAGCTGTCCCCTAGGAGATTCTACTCCATCTGGCCAAGCATAAAACGGCTAAGGAAACTTGGGAAAGCCTGAAGACAATGTACCTCGGTGCAGATCGGGTGAAGAAGGCAAGGATTCAAACCTTGAAGAGTGAGTTCGAGGTTTTGCATATGAAGGGAACATATTCTATCGATGAGTTTGCGGAGAAATTGACGACCCTCGCAAACAAGATTCGTGGATTGGGAGACAAAATAGAGGACGTTGTCATCGTCAATAAGCTGCTCGTCTCTGTCCCAGACAAGTACCTGCAGGTCGTTGCTGCGATCGAGCAGTTTGTGGATGTGGAGACCATGCCGGTCGAGGAAGTGATCGGCCGCCTCAAAGCGTACGAAGAACGCATACATGGTTGATGCGAGAGCAACAGTGGACAACTCTTGCTTACTCATGCTGAGTGGCAGGCGCGATTGAAGAAAGGCAGGCTGATTTGTCATCGAGCGAAAAGGGGCACTCTAGCGACGACCGGGGCCGTGGCAAGCCCCGTGGACGTGGCCGCTGGCGCTGCAGGGGTGGTCGTGGTGGCCAAATAGTGTAACACCAGGAGGGTGAGGGGACTCGCGGTTCAAGCTCCAACCATGACAAATCAAAAATCAAGTGCTTAAATTGTGAAAACTATGGGCACTATGCATCGGAGTGTCACAACAAACGTCATGATGAGGAGGCGAACCTCGCACGAGCGCAAGACGAGGAGGCCGCATTGCTGCTGGGAGAGACTCAGGAGGAGATGCCTGACCTCGTCATGCTCAATGAAGAGAAGATAGTACCAGACTTGCGGAGTGCTGGAGAAGCATAGGCCGACACCGATGTGTGGTACCTCGACAACGGCACTAGTAACCACATGACGGGCCACCGAGGAAAGTTCAAGGACCTTGATTAGGACATCACCGGTCGTGTCAAGTTCGGTGACGGCTCAACCGTACAAATTGAGGGCAGGGGATCAATCATGTTCCAATGCAAGAATGGCGAACAACGTCTTCTATCGGAGGTATACTTCATTCCAAGTTTAAGAAGTAATATATTGAGCCTTGGTCAATTAAAAAAAGATGGAAGCAAGGTGGAGATTGTCGGTTCCTACTTGAGGGTGTACGACAGGAACGACATTCTGCTGATGAAGGTGAGGAGATCACCGAACCGCCTGTACAAGATAGCTCTCGAATCTTGCAGGCCGATATGTCTAATGGCCAAAGTATAAGACCCAGCCTGGGTGTGGCATGCAAGGCTCGGGCACGTGAATTTCTTCGCGCTCAAGATAATGGCAGAGAAGGGAATGGCCACCGGACTGCCAAAGATTTCTCATCCAAACCAGCTCTGTGAAAGGTGCATCATCGCCAAACAAGCACGATTACCGTTCCCTCTACAAGCTTCAGAGCTGAGAGACCACTGCAACTTGTGTACGCTAACATTTGCGGCCTAATTACATCCGCTACACTTGCTGGTAACAAGTACTTTCTTCTACTTGTTGATGACTTCAGTCGAATAATGTGGGTGTATACATTTAAATAAAAGAGGGATGCCTTTAATGCTTTCAAGAAATTTAAGTCTCTTGTAGAGAATAAACTTGACAGCAAGATGAAGACTCTAAGAACTGATCGAGGAGGTGAGTTCCTGTCCAAGGAATTCACAAGCTTCTGTGAAGGCGAAGGCATACAACGGTACCTCACCGCACCATATACACCACAACAAAATGGCGTAGTAGAGCGTCAAAATCGTACCGTGATGGCTACGACAAGGAGCTTGCTCAAGAGCATGCATGTTCCTGGAAGTATGTGGGGCTAGGCGGTCAGACATGCTGTGTACTTGCTCAACCGGTTGCCAACTAAAGCTCTTAGTGCGCTCACGCCGTATGAAGCCTGGACTGGTAAGAAACCAAACCTCGAACACTTAAGGATGTTTGGATGCGTCGCACACATGAAGACTGCAGGTCCTCATCATAAGAAACTTGATGACCGAAGCACGCCATTGGTGTACCTTGGCGTGGAAGAGGGCTGCAAAGCATACCATCTCTATAATCCTTAACGCAGCCAGATCCATGTGAGCAGGGATGTTGTGTTCGAGGAAGAAAGGGGATGGGATTGGAACAATGGTGATGGTACCGAACTACAAGGCTGGGTAGAACTCTCAGTCGAAGATCCTGTTGTCGAGATAGTGATCACTCCACAGAGAGCAGTGGGCACGGCTATGCACACGCCGGAGGGCACAGGAGATGCGACAACACCTATGATGCACGGAGCGGCAATGGCATCAAGGGAGCCTACTACACCACAAGCTGCGGCCTCAACTTCGAGTCTCACCCACACCAACGGCAGACTCGAATGAGCTAAAGAGATACCGCTCAATTGTTGACGTATATGCTGAAACTGAGGAGACCTTTCTTGATCCAGAGATGTTATTTTTGTCGGCTGAAGAACCGATAAATTTTTAAGATGCTACACTTGAACATGAATGGCGGGAAGCTATGAAGAAGGAGTTTGAAGCCATCGAGAAAAATGGGACTTGGGTGCTTACTGAGTTACCATCTGGGCACAAACCCATCGGTTTAAAATGGGTATACAAGGTGAAGAGAGACAGTAAAGGCAAGTTCCTCAAGCACAAAGCTAGACTTGTGGCAAAGGGCTACGTCCAACAACATGGAGTTGATTTTGTTAAAGTGTTTTCTCCAGTTGCCAGACTCGACACAGTTCGCTTGATCATTGCCCTCGCAGCCCAACACGGATGAGAGGTTCACCATTTGGACGTTAAATCTGTGTTTCTGAATGGCGACCTCAAAGAGGAGGTATATGTAGCTCAACCTGAAGGTTTCGTCGTCAAAAACCAGGAGCACAAGGTGTACAGGCTGTCCAAGGCTTTCTATGGCTTGCGACAAGCACCGAGGGCCTGGAACACACGCCTGGATAGTTGCTTAAAGGAGTTGGGATTCATCAGATGCACTCAAGAGCATGCTGTGTACACGAGGAGCGATAGAGAGGATGCACTCATTGTCGGAGTGTACGTTGATGACTTAATCGTCACAGGCACAAGAGCAACTGCAGTAAAGGTTTACAAGCAGCATATGATGCAGAAATTTGAGATGAGGGATCTTGGGTTACTCTCTTACTACCTTGGTATAGAGGCAGATCAACAGGGTGATCGCATTACACTGAAGCAATCATCATATGCGAAGAGAGTTTTGCAGCAGTTTGGAATGGGAGATTGCAATCCAACCAGGTATCCCATGGAAGCTAAACTGCAACTTAGCAAGAACCTTGAAGGAACACCAGTCGATCCGACGCAATATAGGCGAATCATTGGCTGTCTCAGGTACTTAACTCATACTCGCCCGGATATTTGTTATGCTGTCGGAATGGTGAGTAGGTACATGGAGAAGCCAACAACCATGCATCACCAGGCTGTGAAACAGATCCTCAGATATGTGAAGGGAACACTTGAGTATGGACTCATGTATGGAAGAGGACATGGTGAAGATGAACTGCACGGATTTACCAACAACAACTTAGCCGGAGATGTCGACGACAGGAGGAGCACCAGCGGAATGACGTTCTACCTCAACAAGAACCTGATCACTTGGGCGTCTCAGAAGCAGAAAACTGTCGCGTTGTCCTCCTGTGAAGCTGAGTTCATGGCGGCAACGGCTGCAGCATGTCAAGCTTTGTGGCTGAGGAATCTAGTCAGTGAAGTGACTGGCCGCGAACCTAAGCCAGTCATGCTCTATGTCGACAACAAGTCTGCAATTGCGCTGATGAAGAATTCAGTGTTTCATAGGCGCAATAAGCATATTGATACTCGCTTTCATTTCATTTGTAAGTGTGTTGAAAGAGGGTAGATAAAGATGGAATTCGTGAGCACTGAAAAATAACGTGCCGACATTCTCACGAAGGCTCTCGCCAAAGTGAAATTCGCTGAGATGCAGCAGGTGCTTGGAGTTATCAACCTTGATCAAACCTAGATTAAGGAGGAGAATATTAGTTAATATTCTAGACTTGACCATTTCTTTGTAGGAATAGATCTTGTCAAATCTAAGATCCACTTTAATAGAGTTTTGTTAGCTTAGTTTTAGGGTTGAGTTGTTACCATAGTGGCTATATAAATGTGAATGTACTTGTGTGTTTAATAATCATCAAGAAAGAAATAAAAAACATTCTCCAAATACATTGTGTTCATTGTCGTTGCCTCCTGAAGGTTACAACCTGCTGCTTCTAGCCAACATCTGCTTCTAGCCAACAGGGAGTAGCCAGTGATCATTGAAGTCCACGAAACTAAGGTTCTGATTGGCATGTCGATAAAGGTCTTACTTGCTTTCTCGATGCAACAACACTTGTTGTACATGTGCACTGCTCACGACTACATCAGACAGAAATCCAAAATTTCAGAGCCCACCGGACTGCTGCAAACACTTAGCACACTCAAGAAGCTCAAGAGGCCAGGTTTTGTGCCAGACCTGGTTAGCCTTCTAAGCTGCTCAGTCGAGCAGTAGCATCGTCCCTTGCAAGGCCCATCATCTAGGCATGGCCGACCATCATCGCCTTCCAAGTGATCAAACTAACAGCCCCCATACCATCAAAAAACTTCCTGGCCTTGTCATTCTCACCACACTTTATGTACAAGTGTACATGATTTGAGTTCTTCACTGGGAGACTGGATTCACACGCATATTTGATGGAAAGGGCATGTGCCTGCCTAGAAAAATTCATACTAGGATAGCATAATTAGGATTCTAAGAATAATAAAATGGCTCACCACGCCTTTCCATTATATATATAAAAACAAAACCAAAATTTTTGTTTTGTTTTTTGTTTTTATTAGGACTTAGTCCACACATAGCCCATCCCAACAGACTCTCGCCCACCCCATTATACATTTCTGGATCCGCCCCAGAGTGAAAATGATGGCAGATGGAAACTTCAAATATTATGGTATGTCTAAATAAATTGAGATGGCCAAATTCTGTGAACTTTGAGTTTATCATGTTGGGATCAGACACGCCGTATAAGCGTTCTGATACTACTTGTTGGGAATCCGTGTATGACCCGACCTGGATTTGACACGGACACGAGAGCGATGTCAACCCTCCTGGAGATAACGAACCAATCTACTACGAATGCCAAGACAGATTAAACAACGTATATATCTGGTGATTACGTCACTGGAAAAAAAATCAATTTATATAATTTCCGACAAAAGATACAAAATTGATAAAAAAAAAAAAACTATGTTGAACCATTTGTCCAAAGGTTCAACCTCATCACCAAACTCAAGAAGAAAGAAATAGATTATAACTTGAAATCACTCACCCTACCCCTAGCGATCTCCTTGAACGAAGGCGACGACTCCTCGACAGATCTACTCTTTCTTCTACCTTGGATGACAAGTCATAAGAGCAAAGTAGGGACTTTCTCTTAGATTTTCTGTGACAAGCACCCTGACTCTCCCACCTTGTGCTATTCTTTGAGCCTCCACCCTCAATGCATATAAATAGGTTCACTACCATCCAACGGTGTAGATTAAAACCCAAAACTCGTCAGTCTCGACCAAACTGAACTAGTCCCGAGTTCGGTTTGGCCCATGTCAAACGTTCTAGAACAAAAGCACAGAGTTCGGTCCCTACCGTCACAGACTGGATTCCAACAATCTCTCCCTCCAGTCTGATGAGAGGGTGTTGATCTCATGGCTCCTCAACTGGACTCCATGCATGTCGTCCTACGACTGAGTTCCTACTCCCTCATGTCACTTATCTCCGATCCCCGAGCTGCTTTGCATCTTCCTCCGTCTCTAGCTTCTCGACCATCACGTTGATGCTAACTGCCATGAGTAGCACCTCTTGTACCATTGGGATCCTAACAATATCAATGACACGGTCAAGACCGAAGTCCTTAACGATCAGCCTTACCATAAACCTTGGTTGCATATCCCCGACTTCTGTCTTCCACCTGAACGTGCTAGTTGTTTTCCATAAACAAAAAAGTTGTACAAACTTTGTTTCACAAACTTGAGAGAAAAGAGAAAAGTACAATAAATCCTATACAAGAATCTAAAGTACAATAATTCTGGAGAAGTATAGCTATAGAGATCTGATCTGCGGTCGATCACTTTACTTCTTGGACTACTTGACACCAAAGAAGAGATGTACATACGGACACTTAAGAATTTGAAGACAAGAAAACTTTGGCAACCCTGGCACCAAAAATCTTTTTTCTTTCTTCTCATGTTCGTCCGTCCGTGAATGAAGGACTGAGCCTGTATTTATAACCTTCAGGAGCGGTTATAGAAGTGTGCACGCACTATAGGCAATTTGTACTATATTTTCCACTGTGCGCACACTTTTGAGAGTTCCACAACCTACGTTTTGCTGAGTGGGTGCACAACATGTTCCATGATTAACATGTGGATTTTTATACGAGGAAAGTGTAGGTCGTGGGGACAATTATTTGTGCATGTCTCATGAGAAATAATGCATGAAAGACACGTAATCATAACCGCTCACTGTCAGTTAGGATCTTTGGCGCGCTTTGATGAAGTTTGAAGACAACGACCATACTGGCGCACTTTGATGAGATTTGGAGATAGTGGCTCCAACGGCGCACTCTGATAAGATTTGAAGATAGTGGCTGCAATGGCGCACTCTGTCAGAGTTTGGCACAATGGCGCACTCTGTTAGAGTTTGGCACAACGGCGTATTTTGTTAGAGTTTGGCCAGATAATCCACTAAACGATAACCTGGGTCTGCGTGCTAAAAATATCCTGCAATAATGACTCTAATATTCTCGGCTGTTGTGCCAGTCTGTCAGATTTATTGCAATAAATATGGGAAAAGAAACGTAAGAGTTGTGCGCCTGTCTCTGTAAAGCTGAACCAAAATGCGCCTCTGTTATGCTTTAAGGAAGTGCGCCATACTCTGAAACATTAATAGAGCGTGCCACTCTTCTTGTTGGTTCATTTTGTGAAGGGGTGCGCCATTCTTTCTTTAAATCTACCATTCTTTGGAGGCGTACTTTTTATGCTTCTACAAGACCTCCTTCAAAGTTTTTGAATTTTTCAAATAAATTCGAAATACTTTGAACGTAGAAGCATGGAGACTTATTCTAACTTTGTGCGCACACTTTCGACGGAATTCCAATAGATTGCTGACGTGGCCACCTTACAAAAGTTTGACTCGATCATTAATTTGATGCAATTTTCAGGGTAACTATTTTGACTCGGTCGCTGATAGGACACAGTCTTTAGGGTGGTGCATGCGGCATTATTTTTTTAGAGCCGTTAAGGATTTGAGATGTCTCTCTTCATATATATGAATGCTAGAACAGAGCCTTCGTCAGAACAAAGTCTTTATCAAGACCCTTCAAGCCTTCTCCTTATCGTGAGAATGAGCACAATTGTTTATAAAATCCAGCCAACGAAGAAGATGACACCCATAACAGGGCACCACAAGCATTCAAGCAGTCATAAAAGGAGACGTCCTCCTCCAATGGGTTAGTTGAGGAATTCTACTACTGCCTTTCCCTTCTCCCTATTTTTCAGTAGAAAGTATATAAAATTTTAGGAGCACAAACATGATACACATGCATACTTCTCTCTTCCAGAGTGGAATTAACTCCTTGGCACCTTTCTTCTGAGCTTTGATAACTTTAGAATGCTTGCGCACTTTTTCTTTTTTAGAATGAAAAAAGGAGATTGTCTGTGCAATTTCAGAGTTTTAACAAACTTAGTGCGCACTTTTCATGAATGCGCATTTTTTCCTTGGTTGAAATACTGATAACGTGCTTTTCTGCGCAGGGATCACATTAACTAGCTTCTTTCACAATGCACTACTAGAATAAGCGGGATTAGCGACGTTTTTTAGCGACTCCAGGTAAAAACGTCGCTAATTTAGCGACTCCATGTAAAAATGTCGCTAGACGTCGCTAATTGGCGACATTTAACGACGTTTAGCGACTTTTATTGAGTTTTTAAAAGATTAGTCGCTATAAGTTCAATTTAGGTCGCTAAACGTCGCTAATATGTTTTATTTAGAGACGTTCAGCAACATTTTTAGCGACGTATATATTTTGGGCATTTAGCGACGTCATTAGCGACGTTCAAGGCGTCGCTAAATTAGCAACGTCATTATTGGCGTCGCTAATACGTCGCTAAATTCTAAATTAGCGACGTCATTATTGGCGTCGCTAAATTTTTTACTTAGGGCTGATTCCCCCAATTTCCTTCGATCTCTCCCTCTCCCTCTCCCTCTCCCAAAATTCAAACCCGCTCTCGATCTCTCCCGCTCCGGCTCCTCCTTCCTCCCTCCAGCGACCCCCCTCGGCCGCGTCCTCCCCCTCCGGCTCATCTCCTCCCTTCGGCGCCCCCTCCTCCCTTCCGGCGACCCCCCTCCAGCCGCGTCCTCCCCCCTCCGACAGCGTCCTCCCCCCCTCCCCCTCCTCCTCCTCCTCCTATAGGTAAACCCTAACTCTCTCTCTCTCTCTCTCTCTCTCTCACACAGGACACACATGGCACTGACACGACACACACACATTACAGACACTGACACACATACTAACACGACACACACACGTGACCTAGGGTTAAGATTAGGGTTATGGTTTTTGACCTGGGGTTAGGGTTGGACGTGGAGTATCGAGTGAAAGGGTCGTGGTGAATAAGAAGTCGAATAAATAAAATTTGGTGAGTATATGAGTTTGTAAATTCAATCGAACCTTGGCTATGAAAATTATTGGTCCTAATTGTAATAGAAAACAAGTTACCAAAATAAAATTAATCATGGATACCAAATATAACAAAATCCTAATAATATAACTAATTATACAAATCAACCATAACCATCATCGCCTTTTGAAACATTGATTGCAAGGAAACTCGACTTTGGAGTGGATAATAATAAGATTTGGGGTTACAGTTTATGTTAGATGAATAAGGAGAACAAATAAATTTATTCTAAGAAAGACAATACACAAAAACTCAAGTAAATTTGTAACTTCTTCAATGAATAAAATTTAGATAGTATATGAGTTTGTAAATTCAATGGAACCTTGGCTATGAAAACTATTGGTCCTAATTGCGATAAAAAACAAGTTACCAAAATAGAACTAATCCTGGATACCAAATATAACGACATCCTAATAATAGATTATGCAATGCCGTTCAGTTTGGTTCGTGCAGGTTTGTGTTTTAAAATTTGCAATTTGGGCCTAATGATTCAGTTGAACCGAATATATCAAATGCATACCCACATTGAACCATAAAGCATGATTTGTTATATTGTTGTCTTATAATTTCAACTTCAACTGTATTTGTGATCATAAGACACTTCAAAAGTGATCTTGAATTTCAACCATCTTGTTTTAATCCTATGATAACATCTTTTCAATCTCTTGACGATCTATAATTCATAAATGCTGAAAGCTATCGGTTCTAGGTGTCTATCCGTCAATGTGTACTCCCTCATTTTATTTTACTTTTGGTTGAAGTTACATTGTGTATTGTCTATTTTCATCATACTAATCATTAAATTCATGGATTCCAAAGGGTATGTTCAAAATTGTAGTGTAGATTCTTGTTGTTCTCTAACCCCAATCAATAGGTCATCAACAAACAACATGCAGCATGGAACTCTGATATAGAACTCCATCGGTAATGACAAAATATTGATCCTTGATGTAAACTGATGGTAATAGAAAATTATACCATCTCTCCATGGGTATAGGTCGATTGTAATCTCAATATAAGGAGTTTTGTCTTGTATGTTAATAGAAAATGTTGATCCTTAAGTCATATAGACCATATGTAGACTCTTGTTTTCTTTATCTTTTCATTAATATTCTTAGTAAATTGCCTCCATAGTAGATCTTCTCGACATAAAATCAGATTGATTCTCTAATTTTTTTTTTGTTTTTTCTTAGACTTCGTTCACTTGCTCTCCTAAAGTTTCATGGTATGACTTATTAGCTTGACTCCTTAATAGTTATTACAATTATTTATATCTCTTTTTTTATATGTAGGTATTATCATAGTTCTCCAATCATTAAGAAATTCTCCAAGTCATTAGGATTTGGTTTTGGTTGAATAAATTAGTTAGTCATATCAAACATTACTCTTCTAAAAAAATGCATACCTCAAAAGAAGTAACATTATGTAAAGGTTGTTTAATTTCTGAAGTAGTAATTTTACGGCAATAACAATATGACCTATAATGAACTACTTATTGTATGAGTATGTTGGACTGTGGATGACCATAAGTTCACTAAAAAGAAACAAATCATATTGAAAGCATGGGGCGGTCGCCCAACTTGTCCACCCTCTAGGCTGTCCCTGAGAAGGTGATGAGTATTATTTGACGAAGCACATGTGCACTGGGATAACCTAACCGTTGATGCCAAATGGAGGATGATGGAGAGTTACCGAGTTAACCAATAGATCGACGAGGAGACTACGTTACAGACACTGACACACACACTGATACGACACACACACGTGACCTAGGGTTAAGGTTAGGGTTAGGGTTTTTGACCTGGGGTTAGGGTTAGGGTTTTTTTCACATTAACTAAAAATATAACTAATATCCTAGATGGTATTTAGGTAACTTATAGTACTAAAAGTCTAAAACGTTGTATGCAAATATATAAAATATTAATTATAGGGAGGGGGTTTACAACATTGCTAACTTTTGATATTTAACAACGTGTAGGCTTGTTTTGATATGTTTAGAGACATTTTGGTTCGACTCTAAATGCTACTATATACATCAAAAAATGACATAGGACAAGTTTTATTTCCTTTAGTTAGTATGGGTAGTGATGTGGAGTAAGTGCATATGAGTATCAAGCTACGAGGTGAGTTAAGATAAGATAGGGTATGAGAGTTAGAGTATTGATACTCGGATATTTCCTTTAGTTAAAGTTACTCTCATGTTTTATGATTCGTATCATTATTATACTGCAACAAACAAGTAGTTTTATTATTACTATCATTATTATACTGCAACAAATAATTTATAGGCAGGGCTGCTGAGGGTATATCTTAAGTAATATATGTTATCAATTATATTCTTTATGAGTCATCTAATTCTTCCATTTCGCATTATTAAGGGTATGTCTTAAGTAATATTTGTTATCAATTATATTCTTTGTTTTCATCTATCTTACCAGATGGCACCCAAGAGAGAGACACCTTCTACTGTTAAGGAGGAAGTGATGCCTCCTACTGTTAAGGAGGAAGAGATACCACCTGCTGTATCTCAGACGGGGAGTTCCAGTCACCCAGCACCTATAGCGGCAGTATCTCAGACGGGGAGTTCTAGTCACCCAGCACCCATAGCGAAGATTGATCACATAGACGCTGTTTATGTGCAATATCTGGGGGACTGGTATGTGCCCTAGCGTATTGGATATCCTCGAGATTGATACTGTGATATTTCATATACTTTTATTGTGGTTATTGTGTGATTGTGATACTTATATATTATGCCCATTTTGTGACTGTGATACTTATATATTATGCATTTTGTGTGACTGTGATACTTTTATTTTGTGTGTATTGTGTGACTGTGATATTTTATATATTTTTTGTGTTATTTCGTACGTAAAAAATTCAATGGATGGTTGCTCCAGGTTTGTCTATAATATTTGTGTGTATTGTATGACTGTGATACTTTTTATTCATATTAAATGATGTTAATTTACTGGTGTTGAGTGTTCCACCGAAGGGGTCGGCGAACCCAGAGAATTCAACGGAGGGTTGCTCCGGGTCTATTTTTAATTAGAAATTTATAAATTGCAGGAATAATAGTTTGAAACAATTCAGTATATATTTTTTATTTTTCTGTAAAATTAGCAACTCATTTAGCGACGTTTAGCGACGTTTATACACGTCGCTAAATACGTCGCTAATTAGCGACGTTAATAGCTGTCGCTAATGACGTCGCTAAACGTTGCTAAATACGTCATTGTACGTCGCAAATTACTGACATGGCAGTACTGTCAGGTCATTAAAGACGTCACTGTCACGTCGCTATATAAGTCGCTAATTAGTGACGTTTAGCGACGTTTGATTGCGTCGCTAATTAGTGACTCTGCGTCGCTAAACGTCGCTAAGTTAGCGACACATTTAAGTCGCTAAAAAATGTCGGTATAGCGACGTTTAGCGACATTTTTCCTTTCAGCGACATGCTGATTACCGACTTCTGTAAAATGTCACTAATTACGTCGCTAAACGTGATTAGCGATGTTTTTTGTCATTTAGCGACGTTTTTGGACGTCGCTAATTTGACTTTTTCTGGTAGTGATGGAGCATGGAAGGATATTATAGTTTCTCCCATTCTAAATGATCAAGCAACATCATGTAGCGGCTCGCCATGAAGTGAGTAAGGACTTTGCTCAGAACGATCAGGGTTGTCCTAGTCCATACAGCATGCTAGCTGTATTTTTTCTCCAAAATGAGGCTTGTTACTGAGGTGCAGCTTTGCTGCGGTCTCGGTTATAAGATTGGGACGGAGTCCCAATCAAAACTCTATCGGTGATGTTTGATGGCGGTGGAGAATTAACTTTCTTGGGCTTGAATAATTGATGCATGCCCAGTTTTGTATCCTCCCACCATTACCAATGCATCCAACGTTAGGGAGCGAGAGCATGTCCAATACTGCACTCTTCTAACGTTGTCCTTCAGTGTTGACTTATATCTCCCATTTATTGAGATCTGCACTGAGAAGTGAAGAGATGGAAATGGCCTTGTGATAGATCTCCATAATATGTAATCACGATTTTAGAAAGAAAATCTAGATGTAATAGATTTTTATCATATGTAATCATAATTTGAACACCAATAAAATCTTGGGTTGATTCTGTTTTATTGTCTGCATGTTGCTGACTGATCAATTTCCATCTCAATCAAAGAAAAAGAGCACCTTAACCTCACGTATTGGGGAGGATTGGACTTTGTGCGCATTATGCAATCTCTTCTGTCAACGGGCAGTAGTATGCATATTATACAACTCCTTCTGCCAAAGGGCTGAATGTGCGCATGCGGGAGTCTTCGAACAAATACACATAATCCCAATGACCACCCTTTGGGTTGTGTGTTCAGTTTTCAATTTTTTTATCTAGGAAAACAAACTCTCATGTCCCTTTATGAACCACGTACAGGAATTTGAACCGTCATCTTCCTCCTTTATAAATACTGGTGTCGTTTGTTTAGTTCTTAACTCCTCATACAAACTTGTTCTTGCCAAATGGCTTCCCAGGATACTTCGAAGAAGAGCACAAGAAAAACAGACGAGGTGACTATTTCTTCTCCGACCAAGACTAATTTCGGCCACGCTCCAACCATTCTTGTGCCGTCGTTTGATGAAGAGAAGAAGGAAGCACCTTCAGGCCAATTGCGTGAGGCAAAACTTATGCAGGATCCCCTTGGTTGTTCGTCGAATGGATTCCCCCTACCCTAAACTGAAGTCAATGGTCTTGATTCTCCTGTTGCTGACCCAGAGGGACAAAGGAAACAGGCCAGAATAGATGCCACTGGTCGGGTATTTGCATACTCGGATGTTTATATTCTGCATGTTGTTGTAATTTTTATGAATAATAGCGATTGAGAGGATCTTGATTTCCCCTGAAATTTGTACTGTTGTCCTTTTTCTCTATTTTATAAATAAAGAAACTTATTTTATTTCTGTGGTTTAGAAAATGACATCAACAATGTCATAATATTTTTGTAGACTCATTATCCATTGTGTATTTTTATACATAATACGGATAATAAGTTAGAATAAATAACATCGTCAGAAATAATAGGGATATGATAGGTTTTCCAGATAAAACTCTATTGTATATATCTGCTCAGAGGTGATATGGACATGGCAGAATATTTTAATGGAGATCATTTATGGACTCGATACTCATGGCATACTTATTCCAAGTACGGGTAACAAGTTCGAAGATGACAACACCATCAAAAGTGGCATGGACATGGTGGGTTGCATATTTATGAGGAAAATAATGCAGAGGAAGAAAGGACATAATCGTTTTCTTTAGAAGATTTTACTCTACTAGGAAATTTTGAGGACCCATTACTTATAACGTATTCAAAACTTTTGAATACAAGTAATAGTTTAGGATGAGAAAATGTTACACAAAATTTGTTGAAGAAAGGACCTTAGTTAATCGATTCATAATGCATTTACAAATGACCTACTAGGGATGAAAAATACGAGCCTGGTTTAGATGTAGTACTTTTTGAGGAATTTGTCATTGATCGACATCATCAGTAAATCTCTGTTAGACTTTGCAAGCCTATAAGCACTATTGGAATATATTGTTTCCACCATAAAAGGGCCCTCCCATTTAGCCTGTAATTTGCCTTTGCTTTTATGAGTTGGTTCCATTGGCCTTCTTACCGTGAGGATGAGATCACCAACTTGAAATATTCTCTCTTTGACTTTTCTGTTAAAAGCTCTGGAGATACGGGCTTGATATAACTCGATTCGATCTTGAGCATATAAGCGCTTCTCATCTAATGCTTCCAATCGATCATTATTTTCAATTGTCAGCTCATCAGCAAGAGCTATTCTAAGAGAAGGGATCTGAATCTCAAGAAGAAGGATTACTTCACATCCATAGACTAGAGAAAATGGCTTACAACCAGTTGAAGTTTGTACCGTCATACGGTAGGCCCATATACATTCACCAAGCTTCTCGTTCCAATCATGTTTGTTAGATGAGACAAAATTTTTGAGGAGCTTGAATATGGTCTTACTGAAGGGATCAACTAAGCCATTAGCTGCCAAATTATATGCAGTAGACGCCACGTTATGGATTCGATTTTTGTCACAGAATCGATAAAATGTCTGGCTAGCAAATTATGGCCCATTATCATGTATTATTCTTCGGTGAATATCGTAGCGATAAATGACATGGTGTTTGATAAAGCTAATCACATTGGATGTCTTTACTTTGAGCAATGGTACTTCTTCTATCCATTTAGAGAAGTAATCGGTTATTAATAGGATGAACCGATGACCTCTTGATAAATGAGGGTTAATAAGGCCAATAATGTCCATTTTCCAAGCTTCGAAAGGCCAGGATGCAGCCATTGGGTGTAAGAATTCTGACGGTTGGTGGATGAAATCAGCATAAATTTAGCACGTTCTGCACTTGCGAGCATAGTCTATAGCATCAGCTATCATGGTAGGCCAATAATAACCCAACCTTTTAAACATATCCTGTAGTTTAGGACCTAGCTGGTGTTCTCCACACACATTATCGTGAGCTTCATGAAGCACCTATCTTGCCTCAAGGTCTAAAAGGAACCGTAGTAAAAGTCCATCATATGAGCAATAATACAACATCTTGGATGTCGCATCATAGTAAAATCAAAGCGAGCGTCTTCTGATAGAGGTACTTCTTTTGGATCGTCTGGAAGAATTCTATAAGATACGTAATCTATGAAAGGGAGTCTCCGGTCTTCAGAATTAGGAACATACTTTACCTCAAAACTGCTTTTGATATGTAAATTATTCTTGACACAAAATAGTTTCTGACCGCTCACCACAACCGAATGTTGTCTTCTTAATGGGATGACCAAAGCAGCTGCTAAACCATCGAGTGCATCTAACCTGATTAACTATTCGATATAGAAACCGATAAAAGTTGAAGCCAACTCATTCGTACCTTCATGATAAGGGATAAGACCTTCATGGCGAACTCCATACTCGCCTCTAACCTAATTGACTATCAACTTAGAGTCGCCATAAGATAACTGACCTTGCAATCCACGAAGCTCTTTGAGGTTGCGAGGGGGGCGCATCTCGAGAATAGCTTTGACTTTGTCTAGGTTGACGTGGATACCCTTACAGGTTATCACAAACCCGAGGAATTTTCTACTGGAGACTCCCAGGAAGGACTTAGTTGAATTTATCTTAAGATGGTGTTGGCGTATTAGGTCGAACACCATCCTAAGATCTTGCAGATAATCATCTTTGTAACTACTTTTGACTGTAATGTCGTCAACGTAGCATTCCATTGTCTTCCTTAGATATTCATGAAAAATTATACTCATGGTCCGCCGGTACGTTGCCCTTGCATTCTTCAAACCAAAAGGCATCATTGTATAACAATATACTCATAATGGTGTTCGAAATGACGTATTCTTTTTGTCATCAAGGAATATCTTAATTTGATTGCATCCTAAAAACCCATCCATGAATGACATACATTCCAATCCGTAAGTATTGTCGTTCATGACATCTATGATAGGGAGAGAGAATTCATCTTTTGGACAGGCCGAGTTTAGATTACGGTAATCTATACAGACTCGGATCTTCTTATTCTTTTTTATGACTGGGACTACATTAACTACCTAATCAGAGTGTTGCTCTTCACGGACAAAATTATAGGCTATCAGCTTCTTGACCTCAGCTTTGATCGTGTCCATTATATCAGGACAAAACTGTCACTGTTGTTGCTTGACTGGTTTGGCATTAGGAAGGATGTTGAGCTTGTGTGTAGCTATCCGAGGATCTAGGCCAGGCATATCCTCGTAGCTCCAAGCAAAAATATTAGTATATTTCCTTATGAGCTCCAACAGGGCTTGTTTGTCTTTATCCGATAGACTCTTACTAATAAGGATCACTTTTTGTGAAGACTGTTGTAAAACCCCCTTCCTAAAAAAAATTGTATATACCCTTTTATTTATTAATTATTAATTTAATTATAGTAATTAGGGCTAAATAGGAGAAATAGATTTTTAATAATTTTTATTTTAGGTGTTCGGGCACTTAGAGGATTTATGGAACCATCAGGAATTTTTCGGAATTTATTTCATGTAGGAGACCCCTTGAGCAGTTGCTAGCCTAACGGTGTGCATTATTCTAATCTATAAATTTATTATGAGTATATATATATATATATACAAATATATATATGTATATATATATTTAAGAAGAGGAAAAGAAAAGAAAAGAAAAGAAAAGAAAAGAAAGTATAAAGAAATTAGTAAACTAATAATAATAATAATAATGATAATCCTAATAGCCTTAAAGCCAAGCACAGCCAACTTAAAGCAAAACTAGCAATGCAACCCTTTAGCAAATTTCCTTCCCATTCCATTCCCATGTCCATTGCACATCGCCCCCCCTGCGGACCCGCTAACCCGCTAACCCATCTCTTCTCTCTTCCTATCCTATCCTATATATATATATATATATATATATATATATATATATATATATATATATATAATTTCATAAAACCCTAACCTAAAATCTCCAGACCCCCTCTTCTCATCTAGAGCCGCCACCGCAGCCAGAGAACCCCGCCAGGCCGTCCAAACCATCCCGACGACCCCGACCTCGCACACTGCAGATTCCCACACGAGGTACCTTCGTTCCGGAGTTGTTTCCTGTCGACTCACTCAACCAAACGCCGTTCCATCTTTACCGGTATGATCACCCCTTAACCCTCTTCCATATTTGTATAATAGCAAACCTCAAACAACGTGTACCCATAGGCGAGAACAGCTTCCAAGTTGGCGCGAGCAGACCCAATTCTGAGATCGCAGAAAACTACGGTGACCACCCATGTTGCCGAGTTCGTATCTCCCACCACAGAGATCCGAATTCGATGATTCTTTTTGGTATGTGTAGAACACTTGACCTAGTTTATTTTTTGTTAAATAATCCTAGATTATTAGCTGTTGTGGACAGAATTAAATTCGTCACAAAACCCCGTGAACCCACTTTTTCCAGATTTCCAAAAGTTGGAAAACGGAGGGTGCCCCGCCAAACGGGACCGCCCCACCGTGTACCAAGTATACCGAACGGTGCACGCAACATAACCGAACACGTAAAAATTTGTGGAAACTGATTCGGACGCGTGTGCACGCCGGAATCAGGCCGTATCCGCGGATACACCCCGTATCGCAACTTTTGTGGAACTCGTGCGTATTTTGTGCACGCTTGTCAGATTGTGACAAAACTTATGCCACTGGACTCATGGTAACGCGCTGGTCCTGTGACCCAATTTTCACGCAATTCTGAGACGGTTGACCAAGTCGCCAATTGGCAGCCCTACAGTTGACTTTTTGGACAAAATTGTGTTTGGCCCATCGGAATCCACATTTGGACATACCGTTGGGTTCGTATTGACATTTAGAGTTGACCTATAGTTTGTCCCATTTAGAGAATGTTACCCTCGGCACGCTTTTCGGTGCAAAGTGGACCACAGGTGGACCCCACTTTTACCCAAAATTACCGTTTTGCCCCCGTGTCCAAGTTGGACGAAAGGAAAGTGTTTTTAGCTATTTTGCTTATTCTGGGAATGTTGGTGATGTTTATTTCAGCATCCAGAGACATTTGTTTTGCGGCCATAGCTTTTGATCCTGTGTTGGACTTCTGGATAGTACACCTTGCAGCTTTCTTACCAGGCAAGATACCTTGCCAAATTGCTTACAGTATTTTGCATGCTTAGTATATTTCTGTATATTTATTGCCTTTCTGTATATTTCTTGCATATGTAATTTTCTTTCAGTTATTACTATGTATTAGATATGTTGACACACACATGGCACTTAGTATCATCGAGGACAATCATTAGGCGTATGGGCTTTTAACCACTCTGGTGAACCGTAGTAACTAGCACGCACTATGGTAGTCATGTTCGATGGTCGCTACCCCCGCGGTATGTCGATTGATGGAGTCCGAAGGTCGCTACCCCCGCGGTATGTCGGCTGAGATGTCCACTGACGAGTGTGAGGTTGTGAGGATTAGATCGAGTAGCCTACCCTTGCCCATACGTCGAAAAGTTTTCCTCATTTGCATTCATATAGATTGTCCTGTACAGCGTACTTATCTATTTTCAAATATGATGCATGTTTACTGTATTCAAATTGGCTCGTATTTTCTGTATCTTGTTACGTCCCTCTGAGGACCTGGTCCTCTGCTAGGTGTATCTGTTCTTGAGTATTTGTAGGAGTGCAGATTTGGATGGTTACATGTGATCCAAGGATGTCTTATCTTCGAGTCCGTGATTGATATCTGGTATTCTTATATTGTGTTTATTGTATTGTAATCATATTGTATTTGCTCTTATATTCGAGTTGGTAGTGGATTTGTTTCCATCCAACTATCATCCTTAGATACTTCTTATTGAGATCTAGTTTCATAGATACTGGTTATTTATTTTTATATGATTTTGGTGGATGAGATTTAGATTTTACCCTGTGACTTGTATTACATTTTATACCACTTGTGGATTTGATATTCATATTACAGCGTACGTATGGATTTGGTTTCCATATATTGGAGTTGCCATATCCATGCGGCTGGCATGCTTACGTGTCCTAGTCCTACGTATTTTTGGGACTGGGGCGTGACATGTTTTTGTGGTGGCCCATGCAGGTCGAGAGTATATTGTCTCGGTTACGTTATTGTACCGAACAAGCCTGCACATAGGAATAGAGTATAGGATCTCATCCACAATTGACTATGATTCGCTCTCCTTCCAATCCATTCTATCTGAATAATTGCATCATGCTTGATTCCTGTACTTCCCTAATAGTTCTTTGAGAATAGCCTTCTGCTAGAATATAGGAACCCCTATTATTAGGATGATAATTATGGTAGCACACCTATTAAGAATACAACGAGAATATAGACACACCACTAAGTTTAGAATATCTAGTGAACCCTAGAATTCCTTATCTATAGATTGGTTTACCATTACCCCTTGATGTATTATGAGGACTTGGGAGTAATATAGATACTACTAGAGTTAGTTAGAAGTTTGACCATATTGTTTGACCCTAGTATTGAGGGACCAATAGAAATCCAAGGTTAAATATTAGGACTGGACCTAACTCTTATGGTGAGATAATATTAGAACTATGAACTTAGATTATTGTCTTACTAGTAGCAGACAGTACCTTAGGAAGCCAAGAGCAATAAATATAACATTTCTCTTGATCATAACTCGAACAAAGCAACTAGCATACCACTCCTCCTTAGAAAACCACGATGCTATATAAAGCCCCCTATTTTAATTTCATATATTGTTCCTCTGCGACCTTAGCGTTCGCTAATTGTGCGACGACCAAAATCTTGTTCCTCTATTCTTCATCTTTCAACTCGTGCCATCTGACACTTCTGCTTATAGACCAAGTGTTTTTATTCTATGATTAGGATATATAGCCTGCTAGAATTATAGTTGTAATTTTTAAATTTTGAAATTTTGTGCTTAGTAGTTAATAACTTGATGGGTTAAGCTATTCTTGTAGATTGAGACCTGGTGCTTATTCCTTAGTTTTAAATTGCGTAATATGTAACCCCACCTCGACACGAGTTATATTCCCTTTCCCTTGAGGCCAGTAACTGTTCCACTCTTACTATTGACACTTGCACTAAGACTAAGACTTAGGACGACAGTATTTTTTTCAGACTGTAGAACTTAGAGGCTATACCCCCTACTTTGTCGACTATCGACTTAGACAAGGAATTAGTATGACAAATATAGAGATTATCGAATCTTATCTTTTTGTGAACTTGAATTGTTATGTACCTCCTTTCATCATAATCCAGCGTATTTATATTTTTTGTACTACCTTGATTTATGCTGCTATTATAGCCTAATTTTTTTTGCAAGATTATTCTTTTATCGAGCTTGCTCATGACATATGTATTATTGGGTGCACACAATGATACAATTTCCTAATCAGAATCGGTGTATTAAGGTCTAGCTAACCTTAGTGCACTTGGTTCGCTCTTCGCATGACTACTTTACGTGGATTGAGATATATGGTAGTAAACGGATATACTTGCCCCTAGACATGTCTGACACATCGTACCGGTTATATAACTGTACTGATACGAGCATGTAAATAGGAAGTTACCAAAAATAGGATTTCAATCCACAACTGTCATGACAACTCCCTTTTTGAATTCTTTAATCTTTTTAAACCTCGTACTTGTATTCTGTCACCTCCACCTTGAATTCTTTATTATTGTTCTCCGTCTTCCCTTATTTTAGAAAGACAAAACCTCGTGCTAGTATAAGTTGATACACTAATAGTACTAGATAAACCCCATAAGGCTAATCACATGACTTAGTGACACTCTTTTATAATACGAGCAGTTGCCGAAGCATTGGGAGTAGTATAAGAGGTTGGAGGAGCATCTTCCTGAACCTACTCATAGGTCTTGTGATATTCTTTTCCAGACCTAGTGCCATTCATAACCTCCCCAGGTACTGGAGAAAGGATAACCATATGACATGATTTAACCTTCCTCTTGGTACATCTCTTCTTTGATTTGTGGGAGTAATTTAGTGTGTTATCATCCTCATACCCCAATACGAAGGGAGATTTGCCAGGACTATTTTGAGGTTGCAATGGCACGCAAAATCCTTTTTCAAAGTTTAATCCTTCATCTTTCTGAATATCATATCCCATCTTTGCATAAGATGGATAGATTAATGTAATTAGTGATAAAACTAAGGTTTCTCATTGTTAGGTGCTACTGACTGGCCTATTGATGAGAGAGGAGCAGACTCAAGGGTAGCAGATATACCATTTGAGCTATGACTTGTATTAAAGATGTAGTGCGCTCTGTTCAAAGAAACACTTCCTAACCAACAAAACTATTGGTGAGTCATGCGAGGCTTGTCTACTGAGGCCCCTGGAGATAAGTTCAGACCTTGGAGTCTGGGTTCAAGAGGTAATATCTCTAGATCGGTCTCGATCTTAATTATGTTCTAGAGAGATCATGTTGCATTATCGACTCTTGCACCCCTTCTTCTTGGAACCCTGCTGAGTAGTAAGAGGCACTAACCCTTCAGTTTGTGTCACTCCCCATTCCTAATATACATATTTGGAGCGTAATTATTTTCTTACTAGCGTAGTTATATGTTGTAGAGAGACTAGACTCATTCTTTGGTTCACTTAGCTCTTAGTTTATTTATTTGGTTTGGTTTTATCATGAGTTGAACCCATGGTCCAAACCTCAAACCCTCCATATATAACCCAACTTCACTCCCTCTCCTCTCATTTTCCTCTTCCATTCTCTTTCTTAGGTTTTCCTCTCCCCCTCCATAGGCAAGTACATCTTGCAAGAAATGGAGAAACCCTTTATATTTTTGTTCCATTATGTTCCTTATATGATTTTCCATGCATTTAGAACCTGGTATTTTTGGATTTGGTGGATTGATTAGTGTAGATCTAAGTTTTAGGGTTTTTTTGTGTTCTTGAATGTCCTTGGGTTTTGATCTCTTAAAATTTAATATTTTTGAAAACTTATTGTTCTATGTTGATGATCACTTGATTTTTAGTAGCTTAGAACTTAATTTACTTTGCTGGATTTGGACTTCGTTTGAGGTTTCTGTGAAAGAAACAAGGTTTGGGTTTCAGAGCTTTTTTATGGCCAAACTTGCTGGATTTGGACGAAGGAGCTCCATGTGCCCAGCAAATTGTATGTGGTCTGGACTTCTCGCCCAAAAGATTTTATGCGGCCATCTTGTTGGACGCATAGAATGGATTTCTGCACAAGTGTCCCTTGGCCAAATGCATAAAACTTCAAGGAATGAAATTTCTCTAATTCCCAAAAGATTTTATGCGGCCAAGTGTGTATGTGGCCCAGAGGAGCATGCGGCCTAGTCGACCATGCGGGCAGGAGTTATGCGTCCCTCTTCTTCTGGACGCATAACTACTGACTGACTCGGCACTACTTTTCTACTTTTATCTTTTCTTCTGTCACTTTTATCACATGTCACATCAGTCACTTTTTCTGACTTGACTTGACTTGTATTTTAGTTATCACGTTGCACTTGGCTCGAGGAGTGGACTTTGTCTCGATCCATGCAGCATATTGGTTCGTTCGGCCCATTTGGTCATACGGCCAACTGATTCATGCGTCAACTGTTCCCATGCGTCCACTTTGACACATGTATGGTTTAATATTTTCGTTTAATTAAATGATTGTGATGTTATGTGTTAAACTTAGAAATGACTTATATGACCTAGTTGTGACCATGTGCTAATGACTAAGTACCTTGCATGAGCCCTATAGATGTGGCCCTTGATATACTTACTTGGTAATTAGGCTACTTTTCCTGGATCACCTTATTATATGTTGGACAGAATAAGAGGCGTAGTTCAATTCGAGGGAGGGTCTGCAATCCCGGTCCTTGTTTGGTTTAAGGATTATGGATCTGATCTCGAGGAGGGTCCTCGCACTACTCTTATTTTATCTATTGATATAATAAAGTAACAAATTAATGTGACAATTATTTGACTGTCCTATCATGAATACATTGTTACTTGATAACTTGACCACAACCTTAATACTAGAACTTGTTCCTGCCCTCACTATTGTATTTGTGTTGATATACTTGATCGCACTAAGAGTGCTACTTGGTATATAGTGAGTTGTCATGACACATATACTTGCTACGTGATATATATAATTATTTTCTTGCACTGATCTGATAGTTGGACAGTAACTTTAGTCGTGGCTAGATAGTATTGATTGTTGCATCACACTTGGGTGAATCCAGATTTAACTTTAAGAGACAATGTGGATTCGTATCAAGAGTGCCCGTACTTAAAGTACGATATTTAGGAAGGAATATTTATGTGACCACGGTATGAGATTCTAAATCACCTAGGGTTAACTAGGAAACTTAATTTGTAGAGCATTGAGAGGGAACGGTATCTCGAGATCATGCATGTCGAACCACCCTAAGTTAGCTAGGAGTAAAGGCTGGCCACTATGGATGCTGTATATCATCAACACTAGTGGAGTGCAGTATCTGACTTATTTATAAGTAATCCAGTGGCTTTTCTATAAAAAACCTGGAACTGCTACTGATCATTAAATTAGCACAGGGCCCTTGCAAGGGGCTGTGCATCATATATTCTTGCTTGTATATCATTGGTTCAGCCAGCCCTACTCGATTATGGCACGATCTGAGGATACTTATATATTATATTACTAGTATAACTCAGAGATCACATATCAAGTTATCACACATGTTTGGCCGTTAAATCAGTTTTAGTTAGAGAAGTGGACCGTTGCAGCATGAAAGTTTAACTCATATCCTTGTTTGGTTGTTGAGTTGTGTTGTTATGTTACAACGGGACTCGGATCGAAGCTACTTGTTATCAATATATTATTTTACTTAATATGGTATACCTTCTTGTGTATTTTGCCTTCTATTGAGTAGAATTAGGGACATAGACTGTCGTGGCATGATAGTTCAACTCATGTCCTTGTTTGGTTGTTGGGTTACGTTATTCTGTTACAATAGCATGTGGACTAAAAATATGACCCATATTTATTCTAGCTTGACCATAATCAAGGGACGTATCTTATCTTGATGTGATATAAAACTTCTTGTCCTTGTTTGGTGAAGGGGTGTCGTGTCATATCATGGATGGAACATTTGTCATTGATTGTTGGTTTAAGCATATTATGCTATAAAACTGGTTTTATTTCTTTATTTCGTGCTTCCTTTGTGGTATTTGCTATTTGGGGTCTGACCCCACTGGTTTTGCATGGCTAGGTTTAGAGCCAGTACCTGAGGATCAAGCGTATCTTACCATCATTGATGGTACGCACCAGAAGGATGGCTGTTGAGGGTCACAAGTGGGTTCCTTCATTCACTGCTCGTCTTTTGTAAACTATAATCTTTTGGGCATTTAGCTAACCGGCACATGTTAGCCGAATAATCTGAAAACTAGTTTCCTACATGACTGTAATATATTCAGACTGCAGCTGACTCACTGTCATGTATACTTTTGATTATGTATCTGGCATATCACTTATATTTGCTTGACCTCTAGAATATTCTGATGCGACATTGGGGACGCCTTACTGTTTAATCTGAAATATTCTATATTATTGCTACTTGTTTGAATGATTGAGATATAAAAGTTCTTGACCCTAGAAGACTTGATTGTAGTATGCACCCCCTTGTCTCTAGACAACCTTAACATATTGCGGATTGCTTCGGTATTCCGTAAGGTGTGGTTGGCTGAGTCATTCCCCCGCTCTCCAGTATTTTGGATCTGGGATATGACAAGGTTTTAGTGGTGGCACATGCAGGTCTATTTTTCATACTTGTGGGGTAGCCTAATTATATGAATCTCAATCAAATATGCTCCTCCTTGAAATCCTGAATCTTCCTTCTTGAATTCAGCTTGACTTCTGTACCATTGTTTTCTTGATCTTTCTTGTTATGTTCTTCATTTATCTTGTGTCCTTTTCTCTATGACTTCTCCAGAATTAGTGGTTGGAGCACCAGTAGTTTCAGCATGATTAGGATCTGTTGGCCCACAATGAGAGACATTACCTATTCCTAGAGGGATCAGGATAGAACTCGTAGAGGAGCACAAGGAATAACATGCACCAGAAGTTCCAGTATCCCCGATCGTACCAGCAGTTCTAGTAGCACTTGATACACCAGCATTGTAAGAGATTATTCGAGGAATGATGGCAGCTCAATAATATCAACAGCTTCAGCAGTAGGAGCAGAATATCTTGTTGCATCAAGGATTACAGACGACCTTAGAGAGAAGTGTTAGAACAGACTTAGGGGCATCGGTGAGGTTCTGCTGACTCAACCATAGGTATTTTGATGGCACGGAGATGCCATTACCGTAGATGCTTGGCTGCAGAATATTGAGACAATATTAACAGCAGCAAGGGTTCCAGCTGAGGAACAAGTTGATCAGGTCCGATTGTAACTCCAGGACCTTGCCAGAGATTGGTGGGCAGCAGAAGATGTTGGTTTAAGACAACCTATCTCATAGGACAACTTCAGAACCCATTTCAGGGTCAAGTATTTCATAGTGGTAGCGCAGTATAAGCTACAACAGAGGTTTATCAATCTCAAGCAGTCTGGGAGGACGGTGGATGGTTACACAGCAGAGTTTTGCAGGCTTAGCAGGTTTGCCCCAACAATGGTGGCAACAGAACTAGAGCAGGCGATGAGGTTTCAGTATGGACTTCATCTGGAAATTCAGCAACTGGTAGAGGGCCATAACTGTAACACCCCATTCCGTTCAAGCGGACTGCCGATTCATACGGCAAAAGTACAATGCCCCAACCCGCTTTGCTCAGGAGAGAATACTCGTTTGAGGCAAAGAATATCCATACTTATCCCTACAGGAGTTCAGCTTAGGCTTTCAGAGGCTCGCTTGACGTATCGCTCAACCGAGGCGAATCATCGCTAAGGTGGGTGGCTATGGTGAACTTGTCTTTGCTTAGCCAGCACACTTAAAATATGGAATGATACATGCTAATCGCTAGGTAAATCACCCTTGCATGCTAATAAGAATCCAACGCACCTAGCTAAGGGAATAATCCCAACTCGTATTGCTTTTGCTAGAACCTGGAAAATAAAACATTGCTTATATTGAGACTCTCGTATGCTAGCTTTGCCTTGTGCAACTGGACCCTTCTATGCCTCAAATAGAAATGATATGTATATACTCTTCTTAGTGCACTGTTCACTTGTATACACTACACGACTCTAGATCATGTCGCTCGGGAAGTCCCCATACGGTTTCACTTCTCGGCTTACCTTCGGGCCCGAGCTAAATGTGAATGTTTATGAATGCATGCTTGCCTGCTTATATTTTAACTTATATGTTGCCTTGCCTCAGTGTTGCCACACGAAATCATGCCATAATCAAGTAACACTATAATGTATTATTCATGTATTGAGTCAGCCATAAGACTATCGAGTAGTCCTTCTGTGCAATTGAACCTGCAAGTATACGGGACCGTCAGGTTGCTAAGGCAAACCCCGCACCAGGGGAATGCATCAAGGCAAGTTGTTCATTGAGAAAGAATTATGTCAAGTTTACACCTGAATGATAATCACATCAAGTTTACCTTATATGTCACACCCCGATCTCCCGCAGGCTAAATCGGTCGTTCCCGCTAGGCGAGAATCACCGCGCCAGTGCTCCCGCGGAACGATCGCTTTGACCCATCCGGGCGTGATGCCGCACAAGCGTAAACCGCGCCCGTGCAAGGCCGTGGTTCATTGGCTGGCGGTAAGAGTTCTAAGCCACAGAGTCGCACAGATTATTCGAGTGCAGCGGAGTCATAATCGCATAGGCAATTTGGTAACAAGTTCACTGAGTCGACAATATAGCGGAAGCATTGAATAACACAAGTTGGAGTAAAGCAACTATTTATTGATATAAACAAATTTTACAGGTGGCGTATAGCCGAGATTATAAGTCGCTCAAGCCTCTCTCACTGAAACAATAAAAGTGTACAAAGTAGCTACAATTATGGAATAATTGTACAGACGATGCTCAGGCGATGTTCCAATATTATGTCTTGTATATGTGCTTCAGTTCCGGACGCAGTGCTCCAAGGCTCCAGAGTGAACTCCACGCCTTAGCACACTGGAAAATGGTAAGTTTGGTAAGTCTCACCGTGTTTTCTCTTATATCGTACGATGCACTGCCACACGAGTTAGGCTATTAAACATTGCCATAAAACTGATCCTAAGGCAACTAGAAAGACAACATAATAGTTGGTGCACGAAACCTATATTACGTGTTTGGATTTGTCGAGCGGGCGAGTAGCCTCCCCATCAGTGCATTCAATGTATTGATAACTTACCAGATCGTTTGCAGGGTACGGGAGAACCTCATTCGGTGCGGATGCCTCATTCGTGCGTGCTAAGGCGTGGAATTCAATCCGGAGCCTTGGAGCACTACGTCCAGAACTGAAGCACATATACAAGACATAATGTTGGAACATCACCTGAGCATCGTCTGTACAATCATTCCACAATTGTAGCCACTTGGCACGCTTTTATTGTTTCAGAGAGAGAGGCTTGAGCAACTTTTAATCTTGACTATACGCCGCCTATAACACTTGTTTATATCAATAAAGAGTTGCTTTACTCTAACTTGTGTTATTCAATGCTTCTGCTATATTGTCGACTCAGTGAACTTGTTACCAAATCACCTATGCGTTTATGACTCCACTGTATTTGGATAATCTGTGCGACTCTGTGGCTTAGAACTCTTACCGCCAGCTAATAAACTACGGTCTTGCACGGGCGCGGTTCACGCTCGTGCGACATTACGCCCGGATGGGTCAAAGCAATCGTTCCGCGAGAGCGCTGGCGCGGTGATTCTCGCCTAGCGGGAACGGCCGATTTAGCTTGCTGGAGATCGGGGCATGACAGATTGGTATCAGAGCTTGGCTTATACGCCTTTGAACTTCCTTTCGAATATCTTTGTTTCGAAAGATCGTTCGTGGGTTATGTGCACACTCTCTCTCAACGCCTCAATGGGATGTTCCAAACAATAAGTCTAAATACTATCAAAAAGTTGCATGTAAAGTGATATGATGGCTTGTACGATATTGTGATCGGAAGGCCTTTGTGCCGACCTGTGCTAGACCCTTTGTGGAATAGACTCGTGCTAAGATTTATATGATACGTGCGAACCATATGCCTATACCTGGTTATCCAACTGGTTAGTATGGAATTCGATATTGCCTGAACGGTTTGCTATGCATACAGCCTTTTGGCTAAGTTGTGTTCTGTGTCGTGCACCAAGATCCTTTGGTGTAAGTCAGTTATAAACAAGATTTGGACATCGTTTAGGAATTAGACAAGTCAGACTTAGACTTGCGACTGATAGAAACCGTATTAGATTATCGCTTAGGCGAACATTGAGAATCGTACATAAATTTTGGAAATAGCTCTAACGATATTTTGTGTTGGGAGACACAATCAAATATAGTTGCTTGGACCAACTATAAGGCGTATATCGAATAGAAATTCATAAAAATGGAAATCGATATCATGACTAAGGAAAAGTTGTTAGAAATTGAGGATCGTGCGAGCGACTTCGGATTGAAACAACCAAAACTGAACTTGAATACAATCATGCTCGAATAAAAGTTATCCTAAAATGAATATTGTGTTTCGATAATGAGATGAACGAAAATAGATTTGGATTGGAGTTCGGAAGAACGATCTTGAAATCAAGTTCAAAATAATAACTCTTGAAATCAGTCCCAACGAGAACGGTTATCCTGCGGGAGCGCCAGAGTAGTAATTTTAAGTATGTAGAAGCATAAAAAATATACTAGGAATTATACGCCTAAAACCCCCAACATACATGAAGCACGCGTAAAACAGAACTCCAGCACTGTGTAGCGTAAAATATGATTTCAGAGCTAGTGGCGTACAACAGAGCTTCAACGCTATCCAGCATAGAATAGAGCTCCAAAATAACCCGTGTAAGGCAGAACTTATAGGCTGTTTTGGCGTAAAAAGGTTGCTACACTCCGGCGTAAACAATGTCTGCTTTTAATGCAGCGGGAAGTTGTACGAGGAACTCTTCGTATTCCTCGAATGAACCTGTCAGATAAAACAGTGAACCTGACTCCTGACAAAGAGTACTGTACGACGATCGAGAGGACGGCTGTAATAATGATTATGCACAGAGGCCCAGGTTATCGTTTAGTGACATATCCTTGATACAAGTCATTTTTACGCACTCAAGTAATACACTGCCTATTTTACACAGGCAGAAATGAGCCTTTACGCTCAAGATGAGACGAAATCAGACGCCACGTCAAAAGCTATTTTTCGTACAGAACTCGAGGCAAATCTCTGCAGTTAATGCGCGAGATGGGGGCAGATCTCTGCATTTAATGCACGAGATTTTGTTCTATTTTCAATGACTAGGAGAGCTAAAATTAGGGCTAATACGCTCACATCACCATCCTTGCATGTTACGCCAACCAAGCTATTTTCAAATATAGGAGTACATCATATGCTATCTCCTCGAAATATGCCAACTCTGGCTATATTTTGCAAAGGTACGTGATAAGGCTATTTGGCCCAAAATACGCTCGAGACCTCAGTCAAGGAAGGATAATTGGCTATCTTTACACTGGTTACCTATTATGCAACTACTTGGCTTTTACGCCAACAGAACAGCTACTTGGTCTTTACGCCAACAGGACAGCTACTTGGTTTTTACGCCAATAGGACAGCTACTTGGTTTTTATGCCAACAGGACAGCTATTTGGCTTTTACGCCAACGAGACAGTTATTTGGCTTTTATGCCAACCATCTCTACGCGAGGGGCAGTTACCTACGTGGCTTGCATGCCGTGATCTTCGATGAGCGATTATATGCATTACCTCATAATGGGATATGCGTCACACGCGGATTCGGGAGATCATTCAGACATGGGTAGCAGTTATTATAACCGCCGCATAAAAGGTACAATTCTCTCCACTAATTGGCTTCTACGCCGACTGGTCAGTTATTGTGACCGAGATCTATAAATAGAGATTTCCGGTCACAAGAGACAGGGGTGGAGAATCAGAGAGAGAGCACATATAGAGAGTGTTGATTGACGACTTTGGCAACGAGAGTTCAATCTCTCTTATAATCTTTGAAGCTCCTTCTTCTTCTACAACACTTCTTCATCATCGTATGGTCCAAGGGACAAAGTGATCGACCGCAGATCAGACTCCTATAGCAATATTTCCCCAGAATTATTTTTTTGTACTTAACATCCTCATATAGGATTAATTGTACTTCTTTTTTTTCTTGTTTGTAAACAAAGAAAGTGTTTCGTATAAACCTACTCTCAATTTTCTTTGTTTATCATCAAACACAAGATGACGACTCTGCTGGGGACTACTTTCTCATCTGACAAGAAAGCCATTGCTCAACACGATGTTGTATCAGTCGGATCAACGAAGAAGACTCTGGTCGTCCAATTCGACCAATCTGCTTACGAAGACATGCTTCGCGCAGGGGGTAGCTCTCATTCCCTCTCTGTCCAAGATAATAGAAAGCTGCGTAAAGTATGGATGCCCCGGACATCCTCTACCCTTCCTGCAGGCTCTCTCTCTCCGATCAACAAGGTTGTGACATCACAACCTATACACTTTGTGCGTAAAAACCCGTCTCCCGTCTGTGACGTGGCAGACAAAGCTTCTGGCTATGCCTCAGTGCCAATCCAGAAGTCTAGAACGCGCAGTACGCATAAAACTTTGTCTTCCGTCTGTGACGTGGCAGACAAAATTTCTGACAAGGCCTCAGTGCCAAATCAAAAATTTCAAACGCGCTATGCGCGTAATACTTTGTCTCCCGTCTGTGACATGGCAGACATAATTTTTGACAATGCCTCAGCGCCAATTCAGAAATTTCAAACGCGCCTTGCGCGTAAAAATGTATCTCCCATCTACAAGGAGGTAGATGGACCTTTGGATAACATCAAGGAAAAACGAGTGGCGAATCTCCCGACCGCTAGAGTTGTACGCCACCAAGAGAAGAAGTTGCCCGCTCTTCAAAATACGCGTGACGCTGGAGGCCATTTGAAGACTTCTCTTGTTTTACGCGAACCTGTGCAAAGCTCCAGATTACGCCAGGGTAATCCCATCCGCGTAAAAAAGACCCGCTTCACAGGAAAATATGCTCCTCAGACGGATGACGGATCGTATGCCACACACATGGCTAAACTGCTGTATTCTTATGGCAGGGAGAGAATTATGGTTCCCAATCTCCATACCCCTACTGATGTGAAAAGGCAGAATAAGCCTACTCCTTCTTCTGTTAATCCCCCTGATTTGCGTGATTTCTTGATCCAGAAGCGCAAAGACAGGGGATCCTCTAATATGTCTATTACACCCCCTAGGGAGCATTATTGTAATAGTCATAAAGTTGTAGTTAACTACTGCTGTTCTAAGGCAAAACGGTCAGTTTTTGACCGGTTGAACTACTCTTTGTCTCTACAGGAAGAAGAGCCGACATTCGCATCAGTAAACATGGCTTCACACATTCCTAGAGGAAGGTCAAGTTCAAGACGTCATCCCTCTAGAACTCCAAGCCAAAGGAGATTTGACAGACTCCTTGAGAATATTGAAGCAGGTGTTTTTAGAAACACCCGTTCGAGGTCGCGACAATCGACTTCATATTCTTTCGATTTCGACACTGGGGTTGCCAATTTCCTGAATGTGATGCTGATAGTATAGACTCGATCTCTACAGAGATCTATACTAGTCCCTCAGTAGCATCCAGAGAAATGGAGGTTTATACCATTGGAGATGAACATGAAGAGGCTTCCCCATCAGGAAGTACTGAGCAACGCATCACTGTATTGGAAGCATCGCTGAAAGAGATGCATACCATGATGGAGAGTATGCACCAAATATTGGTAACTCAACACACAGCTGCACCTGTTCCTCCGACTCAACTACGGGTGGGGGTAGATATACCATCAAGTCAGGAGCCTGTCCAAAATCAAGAATCAGCTGCTCCTCAACCTCTCAACCCAGAGAATGTATTGCCTCCTGTTGGAATTATAATATAACCGACCTCTCACCACTCTACAATCCCTTTCCCATCTGAAGATCTGATGCAGGCAGTTCGAGAATTGAAAGCCCAATTTGATGCCTTGAAGCATAAGGATCAGCTCAAGAAGTTGGGAATCAACCAGCCATACCCAGCTATCTGGAAAGAGATCACTTTTCCACATAAATACAAACCACATGCTATGGTTTTGTTTGAGGGAAAGACTTCACCAAGCCAGTACATAAACTACTTCAGCATGATGACGGTGTTGTTGCAAGGGAATAACGCCCATCTCACTCGAGTGTTTAAGGGCTGTCTGTCTGGAGTGGCCTACCAATGGTACCGTAGTCTTGCGGACAATTGCATTACTTCTTTTGAAGATTTCAAGACTCTGTTCTTCGCTCGATTCTACGAAGGAGGGATGGACATGTCTATGTCTTCGCTCATTGAAGAGAAGCAGAAGGAGAAAGAGAACGTTCGTACTTTCATTGAACGTTTTTGTCAGGCTACTTTGCAGATGCCTCCCGGAGTTCCGGATTCAGCCCTGGTGGACATTTACAGGAAGAACCTTCTCCCACTGATCTCAGTGTTCACGGGACCATATCAGTTCCATGATTGGCCCTCATTTATTATCTCAGCGGTAGCCGCTGAAGATAACAGTCGAAAGGCATGTGACAATGGAATCATGATCTCTACCTCTGATAGAGGGAAGCGGTCATCCTCCACTAGCGACCATACTCGTAGTTCCAAAGGAAAGGAAGCTCTAGCAATCAATACGTCCAGGCAACATACTCCAGTGACTACGCAGACGAATCCTGGGACTTCCAGGCCTAAAGAAGAATATTCTTTTGACGACGAAGATATTCTGAGCATATTCGATTGTCTAGTCAAAAGTGGCAAGCTTACTCTCCCTGAGGTAAAGCGGCCAAATGAAGTCGGCAGTACCAATAACCCTAAGTACTGAATTTTCCACAGATACATACATCACCCCACAAAGGCATGTTATGTACTAAAAAGGAAAATCCAGGAGCTGATCGACGCCAAGGCCATCACTCTACGTAATAGCGAGAAGACGGTCACTGCCAACATGATCTCGCTCCAGTTTGGCAATTTGCCCCTTCAGGAAGTCCCGGATGGTGTAGTACCTATTCCACGGGCGATGATGAACATTGTTAATCTCCCTCCGACCAGGGGTCAAAATCATGACCTGGTACCCCTAACTACCAAGCGTGGGGAGATCATATGGGTTCATCTTGATCTGGTGTCAGACATTGAGGAAGAGACTCAAGCTGCTAAAGCTAAGTCTAAAAAGAACTCAAGATGCAAACCATGCTATATGGTTGCAATATCCCCGACATCAGAAGAAGAGGCTTTGGCTACCGGAACCCGGTCAGGGAAAACCTACCTCAAGGACTATGGAAGAAATCAGGAAGAAGCGACGACAGATACTTTAGCTGCCAAGCTTCCAGAGCCTGAACCTGTTATACCAGAGGCAGGCCCTTCTAGGCCAACTTTAGTGGACAAAGGCAAGCAAAAAGAAGTTTATTTTGATAAACCTTTGAAGAATATTCAAAACAAAGGTTTAGAGAAACCATATAACTTTGACATTTTGGCCCAGTTGGCTAATACACCAGCCAGATTGTCCATTTTTGAGCTACTTAGGCTATCCAAAGACACTCGTCAAACCTTGAGTGAAGCATTAATACAGGCGGATGTATGCTTGACTCAGCTCAAGTCCCCTGATAAAGAGCCTGTGGCATGTCCTCAATGCCATAGTGTGATGGAAGTGGTCCGTAACATCACTTTCACTCAAGAGGACATGTTGTTAAAATGTAACAAACATGACAAGCCTCTTTATTACACCGGATATATCGGCTCCATGGAGGTAGACCGAATTCACATAGATCCGGGATCGTCGATCAGCATTATCCCTCATAGTCTGTTAAGGCTGTTGAGAATCCCTACAAGCGAACTGGCTTACACTACCACTACAATCGTGGGCTTCAACGCCAAAAAAAGTAAGCCGCTGGGGAAGATTCGTCTGAGGATCCAGATTGGTGACCATAGATCAGTGGCTACATGCTACGTCATTGATTCAGAGGTGTCTTACAATATTTTGTTGGGCAGACCATGGATCCACGATCACAATATTGTTCCTTCCACTCTACATCAATACTTCAAATATGTAGACGCCCAGGGGACAGTGAAGACAGAGTTTGCTGATCTCAACCCGTTCAAAGGAGTTGATTCCTACTATTTTGATGCCATATTGTACACCCAAGACTACATGAAGGAGGTGCCAGGCAAGACGGAGGAGGAATCTTACCAGGAACCAGCAGAACCCTTTGCTGAGGAACCTTTGTCAATCCAGATGAAAGGGCGGACTACCCGTCCGAAAGTCATGGAACCCACGGCTATCCACTTGAGCAGAACCAAATCTGGAGGAGGAAGTGATCCCCTAGTGATCACTCTGAACCAGAAGCCTCCACCTTTTGTCATCAACCTTAGGCGCAATAAGCAGCCGACTGATGTAAATACAACCGGGAACGTGGTTTCTGACGATAATAAAGATTCTCTTTTCCAGTATACTGACACTCAATCTCCTAATCAGGAATCTTCCCCTCATAATGATATAGAACCTATAGCACAAAAATTCTTGGAAGCTATAGACTTCTATCACCCATGTGTGTGGGAAGTAGCATCAACATCTAATGTCATCACGACATATGGGCCACATGAAGATTCTATCTTTATTGTTCCACCTACTGGCAACGATCAACATCCAATAGTCTTCGGTCGCATGTGGAACAGACTGATTATACAAGAAGATTCTCACGAGTCTGATGCTAGAAAAATACAGGTTCACAGATATAGCCCACAAGCTTTGAAGATTATGCAAAGCATGGGTTATGACTTGAAGTTGGAGCCAAGCCTCAACTATGGAAAAGGCATACGTATGCCGTTGCATGGTGATCCCTACTGTCAATGAACTCATTTCGGGTTAGGGTATACCACATCTCTTGCAACTTCGAACAACTCTGAGTCAAGTGGGGATTGTCATCCTCCGACTCACATGGTGAACTGAAACGGGTATTGTCAGTAAATACGGTATTGACAGATTCTCTCGAAGCAGAGAAACAAGAATCTGAACCGTTTGAAAATGAATCCTGGGAACAGCAAATGGATACACAATAGGAACTCCGGTTCGAGCAAAGAGAACCACCCACTGAAGATAAAGTTATCCAAGTCGATGTTGGAGATGAATTTTCACCAAAGCCGATATTTATCAGTAACAATCTTTCTGAAGAAGAAAGGAAAGAAATGATCCAGCTGATAAAAGAATATATCGATGTCTTTGCATGGAATTATGAGGATATGCCAGGTCTTGATCCTAAAGTGGCTACCTATAAACTCAACATACTGCCCAATTCAAAGCCCGTAAAGCAACACCAACGCCGGTTTTGTCCGGATATGATGGATGCCATTGAAGCTGAAATCAAGAAATTAATAGCCTGCGGGTTCATCCGGGAAGAACAACATCCTGATTGGGTCACCAATGTTGTCCCGATCATGAAGAAAAGCGAGAAAGTTCGTATCTGCATCGACTTTCGAGATCTAAATGCGGCCTGCCCCAAGGATGAGTTTTCTCTTCCCATCATAGACGTCATGATCGATAATATGTGCGGTTTTGAACGCATGTCTTTCATGGATGGATTCTCAGGATATAATCAAATTAAGATGAATACTGAAGATGAGAAGCATAATGCCTTCCGTACACCACTGGGGGTATATTGCTATACAGTTATGCCTTTCGGATTGAAGAATGCCGGGCCTACATATCAGCGAGCTATGAATAACATATTCTGTGAACATCTACGCAAAACGGTGGAATGTTACGTAGACGATATCGTTGTCAAAAGCCGCCTCAAGGATAATCACATCCAAGACTTGAAGACAATATTCGAGTTGATGCGCCAATACCAACTCAAAATGAACCCCACAAAGTCCTTTCTTGGCGTATCCAGTGGCAAATTTTTGGGATTTGTCATTACCACTAAAGGCATTCAAGTTGACCCTAATAAAGTCAAAGCTATCCTGGAAATGCGACCGCCCCATAATCTGGGAGAACTCAGGGAATTTCAAGGTCGTCTAGCTTATATCAGGAGATTTATATCCAACCTCTCTGGGAGATGTCAACCTTTTTCTCGTCTGATAAAGAAAGGTGTGTCATTCGTTTGGGACAAAGCTTGTCAGCAAGCGTTTAATGACATCAAACGCTATCTTACTAATCCTCCAGTTCTGGTACCTCCCGTCATAGAAAGACCATTTTTGTTGTATGTTCGAGCAATGGATCATTCTTTAGGGGCTCTCCTCGCACAGAAGAACAATGAGGGTCATGAACAGGCTATCTACTATTTGAGCAGGATGATGGTCAGAGCTGAACACCGGTACAATCCAGTAGAGAAAAAAAATGCTTGGCCCTAATATTTGCCATTCAGAAGACGCGATATTACGTGACGGGCCAGACTATTCATATCATCTCCAGAATCAATCCTCTTCGGGTATTGATGAATAAGCCGAGTGTTCTTAATTCTCGACTCGCAACTTGGGCAATGTTACTGACACCATATGATATGGTGTACGTCCTCAGAAGTCCATGAAAGGTCAAGCCTTGGCTGATTTCTTAGCTGCCCATCTAATTCTGGAAACCTCCAAACTATACGAGGACATTCTCGATGAAGTTGCAGAATATAATTCTGCAATGGAAGGTGATACATGACAGCTATTCTTCGATGGTGCCTCCAGGACTGGTCCCAAGGAAAATATGGTTTTAGGAGTAAGAATTATTCTGGTGACTCCTGATAAACTCGTCATCTATCGAGCATATTCTCTTAGCGAACCCTGCTCTAATAATGTGGCAGAGTATAATGCCCTGCTATTCAGGCTTCAAGTCGCTAAAGAATTGGATGTTGAATACCTGAAAGCTTTTGGTGATTCTCAGTTGATCGTCAATCAAGTCAGAGGAATATATGAAGTCCGCAATCCAAACCTCATTCCTTATCACCAAGCAACGATCAAGATAGCCATGTCTTTTAAAGGATTCTTCCTAGAGAACGTGCCTCGATCTAAAAATTTGGAAGCTGATGCTCTGGCCAGTCTAGCTGCAGATCTAGCTATTCCTATAAGAAGGCAGAATTCGGTGATCCTTCTTAACAAAGATTTATTCTGTGTGAAAAATAATTTTCACATAGAACGCAGCTACGCTATAAACATGGTTTCTCCTAAGAGAGACTGGAGAAGTCCCTTTATAGACTTAGTGTCATACGAAATCTTACCAGAGGATCCTAAAGAAGCAGTATCTATCAAAAGACGATCATTACGCTTCTATTTTGATGCTTCTTCACAAAGTCTATATCGCCGAACATACGATGGACTGCTGTTACGATGTCTCTCTGACGATGATGCAAAGCGGGTTATCCGAGAAGCTCATGATGGTCTATGTGGAGCACATCAACTCGGTCCTAAGTTACAGGATCGTATCAGGAGGATGGGCTACTACTGGCCTACTATGATCGCAGATGCTGTGAAATATGCAAGGCAATGCAAAACCTGTCAGGCTCATGTAGATTTTATACATCATCCTTCTGAGTATTTACATCCTACGATTGCATCATGGCCCTTTGAAGCATGGGGTATGGATATCATTGGTCCAATTCACCCGTCATCTGCTAGAGGACATCGGTTCATTTTGGCTATCACCGATTTTTCTCCAAATGGGCGGAGGTGATCCCTCTTGCTGAGGTAAAGACATCCAACATGATCAGCTTTATCAAGCACCATGTAATTTATCGCTTTGGGATACCCCGAAGGATAATTCATGACAATGGGCCTCAATTCATCAGCCAAGCGTTTCACCGATTTTGCGATAAGAATCGGATACAAAATATGGCCTCAACGGCATATCCTGCTACTAATGGTTTGGCGGAAGCCTTCAAAAAAACTATCATCAAACTCTTGAAGAAGTTCGTCTCTTCGAACAAAAGAGATTGTAATGAGAAGCTGGAAGAATGTCTCTGGGCATACCGCACAATAGTACGAACACCAACGGGTTGTACCCCATTCTCATTAGTTTACGGGTGTGAAGCAGTTCTCCCCAATAAAGTCCAAATTCCATCACTCAGAATATCAGTGGCTAATGAGTTGACTCAGGAAAATAATGATCAATTAAGGCTTCAAGAGCTAGAAAGATTAGACGAGAAACGCCTTCAAGCTCAACAGCGCATTGCATTTTAGCATGCACGCATTTCCAGAGCTTTTAATCAAAAAGTGAAGGAAAGAGTGTTCAAAGTTAGCAAGCTAGTTTTAGCCGTGAAGAGGCCAATGATCATTACACACAAAAGTAAGGGCAAATTCCAACCCAAATGGGAGGGCCCTTATGTGATTGAAACGACATTTTCAAATGGTGCTTACAGATTAGCCAAGCCTAATATAGACTTGATAATGGCTCCTATCAACGACAAATTCCTGAAGAAGTACTATGCTTAATCACCCTCACTTAAACGGAGTATGATAAAGATCTCATTCTGACGATACTACGTACAAAATTTAGTTGGATCATGTTCTATCATGTTCTTACGACCTCTGAATAGATATGTTTAACTAATTTGGAACTTCAAAGCCTATCACATCCATATTACCTCTGATAGCATTTTGTATACAAATTTAGTTGAATCATATTCTATCATGTCCATATAACCTCTGAATAGATATATCCAGCTGAAACTTACCGAAAGTATATCACGTTCATATTACCTCTGATATTACTTTCATCCTAGCCTATCATTTATATTCTAAAATGATGGGTTCACAAAGTTAGAAAAAGTATCTTTATTATCTCCGGGAGTAGCAGATTACATAAGAAGCAAAAATGGTACATCATTAGGGAGGAGCCGTTAAGTCGCGGATCTGTTGTGCCAAAGCAGTCATCCTCTCATTCCTGGAGTTCAAAATATGGTTGCGAGCCCGTTCCAGCCTTACCTCATCGTCGTTCAAGCGAGATAGTTCGGACCGAGCATCAACAAAACCGGCACGGATGACACTCGCATGCGTCAAGTTCTGCTGAGTTATCTCCACTTGGCCCTTAAATACATCATGAGCTGCCGATGTCTTGAGAAGCCTCTCCCTTGCCTGAGCGAGTTCAGCTTCCAATTCATGAACCCTCGCTTCATCTCCCTCACATTCGGCCTGGTACTTAGCTAGCTGAGGAATAACCTCCACCAAGACAGCCTGCTCTTTATCCATCTCTTGCTGCTGTTCCTGGATGGATTTGTTTAGAGTTTCTATTTGCTCAATAAGTTTTGCAGTTAAGGAGTCATACTCAGCTTGAACCAGATCGTCGATGCTGCATTGGGATAGTTGCAAATACTCGTTAATGGGTTATTCTAAACCATTAACTATTTACTCTAGAGCATCAACTCTTTCAGCATCACTAAAATTTCTAATCTGCGCTATAGAGAGATTGGAGGACATCTTCAGAGCATCAAAACCTAGGTTCTTCTCCAGCACCATCGATATCAATTCTTTCAAAGTAAGGTAGAATATGCTAGTGTATTAATCCACTAGCATAGCAAAGCTCGAATAGACGCTGGGGTGGCCGCAATATCGGTAAGTCTCCTTTCTAGAATGACTGCAGAGGAGGTTGCCACAGTCGTTGCTTCAACAGATGACGCGACAAAAGAAGTAACACCAACAACAGTGGAAGTTACTGGTATACTCGACGAAGGAGGCACGGACGAGATGGTGGGCTCATCCTCCTCTGATGTTATTTGAACTACCACTGGCGGAATGACACCCGAGAATATTGTGGATAAAAGATCGGCAGCTTCAAAGCATGCTTCTTCGACGTCGAACACCACCGTTTCATCAGCCAGATCTGCAACAAAGTCAGAGGTTGTGTCAACTCCGCCCTCCCCAGAGATGTCTTCGCCTGAAAAGAAGATAAGAGAAAGTTAATATCAAATTTGATGTTAATTTTCCTAAAAGAAGCGTAAAGATAACATTTACCCATGGCCGATGGTATGTATGTTGCGTCTGCAGCCTGTACAACTAAATTATTTCTTAATGATGTTAAACAAGTTGTCATACCTGGAGAAGAGGGTGCACCGACTGACGCTTGAGGATAGTCATCCCAGTCATCACCCAGATCCACTCGAGGTTCATCGGATGGAATCTTGCTGGAAATACTTACAGACGAAGGAGGGGTTATTCCCATTATTTGTCTGGATAAAGGTATATTGATTCTGAATATGCTCGGTCTTGAAGGCGACCTCGAAGCACTACCAGTAACAGTAGTTGCGGCAGCAATCACGAGCAAAGAATCTCGGCACTTTCATCCAGAACTGTGGAGGTTCCCTCTCTAAAAGGCGAAGGACCTCTGATCAAAGAATCATCCCCAACAGGGAAAACAACAGGCTCACCCCTAGAGGCCCCCTTGGCGGAAGTCCTTTTAGGACCTCTGACCATTTTCTTCTTGCGGGGGGAAGGCTCTTTTAGAGTGGAGGCCTTTCGCTTATTGGAGATAACGAGAGGCTCTGCTGGCGGAGCTATTACGCCTCTCGGTATTATCAACAAGTAATCGTCTGCACCGGTAGATTCTTCACCTTTATCAGAGGAGACGGAAGGGATCTCCTCTCTTCCAGCAGACTTATGAGAGGGCATCCTGAAACTTCCATACACATCAAAATCGTGATGGAAGGTATTAATGGACGTATAAAACTGCACGTACAAGTGAAGGATGTGCAACTCCATTGAGAGATAAGTCGCGGGCACAACAAAGATTGCACCAGTACAACCCGTGATAAAGTACTGCCATCCTCTATCTCCATCAATAAGTCCACCATTGGACTTGAAGCTGGTGATGGGATTCCCTACGTGCAACTGGTTGTACCCAAATTGTCTGGCGAACCGGCTTGGCAGATAAGGCTCCAAGTAGCAGCGGTCCTCACTTCTGTACAGTAAATGGGAAGGTCTAATGCAGACCAACCAATAAAAGGCTTCAGGAGAAAGAATAGTCCTCCCTTGGCCTACATCCTGAAGTTTCGTCCCCTATTGATTGATATGTACTGTCACGCCCCAGTCCCAAAATACCGAGGGACTGGACACGTGGCAATGGCCAGCAGCACGCACTAATGGACAACCCAATTTAATGGATCCATCAGAGCGCACTTAAGCTGTAAAATAAGGTCTACTACAATATGCCACAACTAAATCTCATCCATAAAAGATAAATATAATCAACTGCATAGTGAAATAGAAATAAGTAGCAACAAGTCTCAACAAGTAGGTCGGAGAAACAATCTGACATAAGTCTGAATACACTGGCTCAATAGGCCAGGAACAAAAGAGTCAAACATAAAGTAAATACTGAGTACGAAATCAGGTACTCAGGAAAAGTCTTCAGCAGTCACCTCGTGCTCAGGGATTGGTTCTGCTCCAGTATCAAGTCCAGTAATAGCTTCAGCTCCTGTCCCGTATATCTCGGGGTACTGCTCCTCAGCTAAACTTGGGGACATAATCCATTCCAGGTCCTCAGGGGACATAGCAAGGTACAGAAAATACAAGCCAAATAAATAAGTAGTGCAGCAATAAGTAAATAATTGGGTAAACTATGTAACCAGCTAAGTGATATGCAATATGAGAGCAGCACTAGAACTCAGGCTGAGATCGCTACAAGCTCTGTATCGGGGAGCCGGTAGCAGTAATAACAGGTAAAGGGTCTAGCTCTGCTGGAGAGTCTACAACCTCACAATAGTAGTAGATATATATATGAAACAACCTGTAGCCTGTGTGTCTCTCTCCACCCAATGTAATCACGCATATCATGACCATAACGTCTCATGTCCATGTCAGCGGGATTATAGCTAATGCAACAAGTCATATTGTCTATAAATAAAATATCTCTGTCAAGTCCTGTATCTTATACAGAATCACCACGAATATCTCGGGAAGATCCTATCTCATGAATAGTGTCAAGTGTCCTGGGTTGTAAGGTATTTGATAGGTCAAGTACAAGAGTAAAGGGTATCGAATGTCCATCTCTAAATGACGTACCCAACACCGCGTACGGGGTTGGCACCCGACTATGATCGAACACTAAGTACGTTACATGTTTCCTAGGTTAAGTATTTACAACAGTTATATTTTTAATATAAGTAATATGAAATTAAAGACTGCAAGTTGACAAGGTGCACTTGCTTGATGTTTGGATTCCACTACGGTCCTGTTCTCGGGAAATTTCCAAAAATGTCTTCGGATGCTGAAATAAATAGTACCATCATGCTCAGAAGGTGTCAATTAGCTAGAAATGCCTGTCCTTGAGTTCAATTTGGAGACAAGGGCAGAAACGACAATTTCGGGTCAAAACGGGGTCCACAAGTGGGCCCGCTTTGCACCGAAAAATGTGTCAGGGTCAACAGTCTCCAAATTCACCAAACTTAGTGTCAACAGGTCAGGAACGATGATACGAACCCAACGGAACTTTCAGAATTAAATTCCGATGAGCCGATCACAAAATCGCCCGTCGAGTGGGGCCTATGGGGCCCACGATACGCGATTTCGTCAACGTTCTCAGAATCGAATCAAACTTGGGTCACAGGACCAGCGTATTGCTACGAGTCCGATGGCGCAAGTTTCGGTTCGATCCGACGTGTGTACACAAAGTTACAACAAGATTTAAAAAAGTCGGATACGGGCGATGTCCGCGGATACGCGTTGATTTCGGTGTGCACGTACACCCGAATCGACTTTCGCGAAATTTCGCACGTCCGTATCGACGACGCGCACGTATCTGTGAAGACCGCACGCGACCAAGTCCTCCCGTTTGGCGGGGCGTACTCAGTTCCGGGGTAAAATAGGGCATTATTTTTTCCTATTTTTGGATCGCGGTGTGCGATCACCACAGGACGCGATGCCCCGAGCGGTTTATCCGGGCACCGAGAGGGTCATACAGACTACATGTTGCAATTTACGGAATCGAAATCAGAGCTACGAGGTGTGAGATACGAGTACCTGAACTGGGCTCCTCGAAACTGGATTTTCGTGTCCGTCTCGTGTCCTGGACACTGTTTCCAAGCCGTGTCCACTGTGCCCGTGTCCGGCAGCGAGTTGTGTCCGGCCTAGGGTTCTGCTGGCGGACCCGGCGGAGGCGGCCAGGGACTGGGTTGGCCGGAGGCGGGTCGTCGATGCAGGAGGGCGGCGCTGGTGGGAGGCGGGTCGAGGGGAGGTCGTGGGTCGTGGAGCAGGGCGCGGGTGGTTCTCCGACGAAGTGGCCGGAGAACGCGGCGAGAATTCGGGGCAAGGGCGTGGGGAGGGGATGGGCTTTCCGGGTCGGGCGGCGGGTTCGCAGGTTGGGCGGACCCGCCCGACCCGCTAGGTAGGGCTGGGTTTAGGCTGAGCCCAATGGGCTGAGGAATGGGTTGGGCCGGGAAAAAATAATAATAATAACAATAATAATAATAATAATAATAATTATTATTATTAATTAGTTAAATAGTTTTTAGGTATTTTAAATTAGGTCCGAGGCCCAATAAATTCCAAAAAAATTACCCTAAGTCCGGTTTTCTATTTTACACCATAAAATCATATTTTCATTACATTTTAATATTAGTTATTAGCAGTTAAAAATTATATAATCACCAAAGCACCTATGTTAATTCTTGAAAATTTGCAGAAAAAAAATTCCAAAAATTGTTTTTTTAACAACTAAAAATTTTAGGGTGATTACAATCTACCCCCCTTAAGAGGATTGCGTCCTCGCAATCGAAGGGTAAACTACAAAGGTACGAACTATAGAAATAAAAGAATGCTTAGGTTTTACCTGCATCTGCGAATAAGTGTGGATAACGCTGGAGCATGATATCCTCTCGTTCCCAGGTCGATTCGCTAGGAGAGTGTTGTTTCCAAGCTACCCGAACCAGTCTGATTGTCTGCCCTCGCAGTGTCTTCTCACTGGTGTCGAGTATACCCATTGGTTGTTCCTCATATCTCAGGCTAGGGCCCACCAAAATCTCAGAATGATCAACTATGTGACTTGGGTCCGTCACGTATTGCCTCAGTTGTGAGACATGGAATACATCATGCACTCCCTATAAGGATGGAGGTAATGCAAGACGATAAGCCACCTCACCAATGCGCTCCAAGATATCAAATGTCCCAATATATCTTGGGCTTAACTTGCCTTTGGTCCCAAATCTGATAGTACCTCGAGTGGGCGAGATCCTCAAGAATACGTGTTCTCCTTCCTTAAACTCCAAGGGACGTCTGTGCGTATCGGCCCAATGCTTCTGTCTATCCTGGGCTGCACGAAGATGATTCTGAATCTGCTTTACTTTCTCCACTGTCTCCGTTACCAACTCTGGACCCAGTAATTGACGTTCGCCAACGTCGCTCCAGCATATCGACGATCTGCACTTCCTTCCGTACAACGTCTCGAAAGGTGCCATCTGAATGCTTGCCTGATAGCTGTTATTGTAGGAGAACTCCACTAAGTGCATATGATCTTCCCAAGATCCTCCAAAGTCCAGTAAACATGATCGCAGCATATCTTCCAAGATCTGAATTGTACGCTCCGATTGGCCATCTGTCTAGGGATGATAGGCAGTACTAAATTTGAGTCTGGTGCCGAGAATCTCTTGCATGCTTCGCCAGAAGTGAGACGTAAATCTCGAGTCTCGATCTGATACAATACTAACCGGCACTCCATGTAATCTTACGATTTGTCGCATATACATGTCGGCTAGTACTTCCGTGGATTGTCCGACTCTAAATGGCAAGAAGTGAGCCGACTTAGTGAGCCGATCCATGATAACCCATACCGCATCCTTTCCACTAGGGCTTCTTAGAAATCCGGTGACGAAATCTATGGTAATATGCTCCCACTTCCATTCAGGTATGGGAAGTGGCTGCAACATACCTGCAGTCCTTTGGTGCTCGGCCTTTACCTGCTGGTAGACTAAACATTTTACAACAAATCGGGCAATCTCCCTTTTCATTCCATGCCACCAATAATACTGTCTTAAGTCCCGGTACATCTTGGTCCCTCCTGGATGAACAGAGTATATGGAGCTATGTGCTTCCGTCATCAACTCCTGCCTTAATCCTCCATTTGGAACATATAGGCGATTTCCGCACCTTAATGTCCCATCCTCGTGGATGCGAAGTCCAGTCTGCATGCCGGCTTCTGTTCTCTCTTTCAGCCTTCGAAATCTAGCATCAGTAGGCAAAGCTTCTTTGATCCTCTTCACAAGCGATGACTTAACTTTGAGGTTAGCCAGCAAGCCATTTTGTCCAGGTAAAATGACCTCTATCTGGAGATCTTGTAAGTCTTGTAATAGCTGAGGCTGCTCTGTTAAGAAATAAGCCGAGGGTTTCCTGCTGAGGGCGTCGGCTACAACATTTGCTTTCCCCGGGTGGTACTGCAGATCTATGTCAAAGTCCACCATCAACTCAAGCCAACGCCTTTGCCTCATGTTTAGCTCCTTCTGCGTATACACATACTTCAGGCTTTTATGATTAGTGAATATTTCGACCTTCTCTCCATACAGATAGTGCCTCCAGATCTTCAGTGCAAATATTACTGCAACTAGCTCCAGGTCGTGCGTTGGGTAGTTCTTCTCGTGGACCTTCAACTGTCTCGATGCATAAGCGATAACCTTGCCATGTTGCATCAAGACACAACCTAGTCCACTACCGGATGTATCACTATAAACAACAAAACCTCCTGACCCTGAGGGAAGAGTCAAGACTGGTGTTGTTGTTAGACGCCTCTTCAATTCCTCAAAGGCTTTCTAGCATGCTTCCGTCCATATAAACTCCTGATCCTTCCGTGTCAGCTTCGTCATTGGCTCTGCGATCCTTGAAAAATTTTCTACGAACTGCCGGTAATACCCAGCAAGTCCAAGAAAACTTTTTACTTCTGCAGAGGTAGGTGTAGGCCAAGTTTCTATTGCAGTGACCTTCTTTAGATCCACAAACAGTCCTTCTCCCGAGATAATATATCCCAAGAATGGTACCTTATCCATACAGAACTCACATTTGCTGAGTTTGGCATATAGCTTCTCCCGTCTCAATGTCTCTAGCACAATTCTGAGGTGCTCCTCGTGCTCTTCGTGGTCCTTGGAGTAGACTAGAATATCATCAATGAATACAACCACAAATTTATCCAAGTACTGATGGAAGACTCCGTTCATCAAACTCATAAATACGGCGGGCGCGTTGGTTAACCCAAACGGCATTACTAGGAATTCATAATGTCCATATTTAGTCCTGAAGGCCGTCTTTGGTATATCTTCCTTCTTCACCCTAATCTGGTGATAACCGGATCTAAGGTCAATCTTTGAGAATACCCTAGCACCACTCAATTGGTCAAATAAGTCATCAATGCGTGGTAAGGGATACCGGTTCTTAATAGTTACAGCATTAAGAGCTCTGTAATCAATGCACAAGCGTACAGTTCCATCCTTCTTTGGTACAAAAAGTATGGGCGCTCCCCATGGTAAAATACTGGGCCGGATAAATCCTTTCTCCAGAAGATCGTCAACTTGCGCTTTCAACTCCACTAACTCCTTAGGTGCTAGCCGATATACCGATGAAGTGATAGGTTCGGCTCCTGGAGTTAGGTCTATTGTGAATTCTATCTCCCGATCAGGTGGTAAACCTGAAAGGTCGTCGAAAAATACATCCACAAATTCCGATATGACTCTTGGGTAACCTGACTCCTCTTCTACAGATAATACCCTAAGAGTTGGTTGGACACCTTGCTCTACAGTTCCCCGAAGAAATTCAAACTCAGGATGGCTAGGGGGTCTAAATATCACCTTTCCAAGCCGGCAATCCAGTGTCGCATGGTACTGACTTAACCAGTCCATACCAAGTACAACATCATAATCAGGCATAGAAAAGATCAAAAATTGGGCTCGCATCTCTCGGCCACAGACTACTACCGAACATGGTCTACAGATATCACTAACCGAGATAATTCCACCTCCCGTAAGAATTCTCTTCATCTTCGAGAGAGGTGCGGTAGCTACTCTATGTGTGGCTACGAAGCTAGCAGCAATGAATGAATGCGAGGCTCCAGAATCAAATAAAGCTACAACAGGTAATGAAGCTACTAGTATGGTACCTGTTATAACTTCGCCTGCAGTAGCTTCCTCTGTGACTGCTAGTGCATATGCCTGTCCTCGTCCTTGAGCTGGACCCCTCTGCTGACGAGCCTGCTGGAATAATGCTGCCTGAGGTGGTAGTGGTGGCCTGGCTCCTCCAGCTCCTGTTTGTGTTGCTCCCACAGCTGGAAGAGCTGGCCTAGGTGCAGGTGGAGCTGGTCGATTTGGAACTCCCTCTCGACGCTCCGAGCAGTCCTTTGAGAAGTATTGTCCGGATCCGCAAACCAGGCAGAGTCCCAGCTTGCGTCTACATTCTCTTTCAATATGTCCTACTTTGCCGCAGTAATGACAAGTAGGTAGGTTCTTTGTCGCTGTTCTCGGAGGCAGGCTCTTCTGGGGCCATTTGGCAGAATCCCCCTGTGATGACTTGGATGGTGCTGAGGAGAATGGACGTTTCAGGCTTGACTCCCTCCGAGTAACGCGCTCCATACGACGTGCTGCAGCAAGGACGTCGGTGTAAGATGTGGGCACGATAGATCCGATTAACTTCTGGAGCTCGAACCTAAGTCCATCAAAGAACTTCTCCGCCTTCTCTTCTTCGATAGGAATTAGAGAAGGGGCGAAGCGGCTCAGCCGAATAAATTCGGCGTTATATTCCTCCACCGACATATTTTCCTGGATCAGGCGGTTGAATCTGTCTCAGAGTTCTGACCGAGCAACAGCAGGGATGTACATTTCCTGGAAGAGTCTGGAGAAATCCTCCCAGGTGACTTGATTATGTTCGAGCCTTCTTTCTTTGGACAGCCACCAATGGTGCGCGTTGTCCGTCAGTTGCATCCTGATGGCAGTCATCCACTTGTCCCTTGGAAGTTCAGCGGCCTCCAACTGATGCTGCGTGTTCGTAAGCCATTTATGAACTTCAGTTGGTCCTTCCTTGCCCGAGAAGGTACAGGGTTTGAGTTGACGGAAATCTATGATAGATCCCGTCGCTGGTCGCCTAGTTGGTGTATTTGCCTGCTCCAATGCTGCGACCAGACTGTTCCTTAGGTTCTCGGCCTCACGACGTTGGGCCTCCTGTTGGATCTATTGTTGGGCCTGCATCATGGCATAGAACATCTGGAACATTTGCTGTCCATCCATTGCCTGCCCTGGGGGAAAGACAGGCATCATAGGAGGGAACTGGGGAGGAGGCGGGATGTCATCACGCCTGAACCTGGAACTTGGCTGGCCAGATTGATTGCTCTGAGAGGATTATCCTCTGGTATCTGGCGTCGTTCCAGCTTCACAGGTAACCACAGCTTCAGGCGGTGTACCCAAGGGGTTCTCGTCACCACTTCTGGGATCCATTACTCTGCATCGAAAGAAAACAATGAGAACGCACAGAGGAATCAAATCAGGATGCAATTCAAGCAATTAAATTGAATTTGACATAGAGTCCAAAAATGATTCAATCAATGGATGAGATCCTATAACTTATCCTATCTTATTGCAGGCCTGTCCGGTCCCTAAGTTGAAACCGAATAATTTAGTTTTGGACCTGCATGGGCCACCACAAAAATCATGTCACGCCCCAGTCCCAAAATACCGAGGGACTGGACACGTGGCAATGGCCAGCAGCACGCACCGATGGATAACCCAATTTAATGGATCCATCAGGGCGCACTTAAGCTGTAAAATAAGGTCTACTACAATATGCCACAACTAAATCTCATCCATAAAAGATAAATATAATCAACTGCATAGTGAAATGGAAATAAGTAGCAACAAGTCTCAACAAGTAGGTCGGATAAACAATCCGACATAAGTCTGAATACACTGGCTCAATAGGCCAGGAACAAAAGAGTCAAACATAAAGTAAATACTGAGTACGAAATCAGGTACTCAGGAAAAGTCTTCAGCAGTCACCTCGTGCTCAGGGATTGGTTCTGCTCCAGTATCAAGTCCAGTAATAGCTTCAGCTCTTGTCCCGTATATCTTGGGGTACTGCTCCTCAGCTAAACCTGGGGACATAATCCATTCCAGGTCCTCAGGGAACATAGCAAGGTACAGAAAATACAAGCCAAATAAATAAGCAGTGCAATAATAAGTAAATAATTGGGTAAAGTATGTAACCAGCTAAGTGATATGCAATATGAGAGCAGCACTAGAACTCAGGCTGAGACCGCTACAAGCTCTGTGTCGGGGAGCCGGTACCAGTAATAACAGGTAAAGGGTCTAGCTCTGGTGGAGAGTCTATAACCTCACAATAGTAGTGGATATATATATGAAATAGCCTGTAGCCTGTGTGTCTCTCCCCACCCAATGTAATCACGCATATCATGACCATAATATCTCATGTCCATGTCAGCGGGATTATAGCTAATGCAACAAGTCATATTGTCTATAAATAAAATATCTCTGTCAAGTCCTGTATCCTATACAGAATCACCATGAATATCTCGGGAAGATCCCGTCTCATGAATAGTATCAAGTGTCCTGGGTTGTAAGGTACTTGATAGGTCAAGTACAAGAGTAAAGGGTATCGAATGTCCATCTCTAAATGACGTACCCAACACCGCGTACGGGATTGGAACCCGACTATGATCGGACACTAAGTACGTCACACGTTTCCTAGGTTAAGCATGTACAACAGTTATATTTTTAATATAAGTAATATAAAATTAAAGACTGCAAGTTGGCAAGGTGCACTTTCCTGATGTTTGGATTCCACTACGGTCCTGTTCTCGAGAAATTTCCAAAAATGTCTCCGGATGCTGAAATAAATAGTACCATCATGCTCAGAAGGTGTCAATTAGCTAGAAACGCCTGTCCTTGAGTCCAATTTGGAGACAAGGACAGAAACGGCAATTTCGGGTCAAAACGGGGTCCACAGGTGGGCCCGCTTTGCACCGAAAAATGTATCAGGGTCAACGGTCTCCAAATTCACCAAACTTAGTGTCAACAGGTCAGGAACGATGATACAAACCCAACAAAACATTCAGAATTGAATTCTGATGAGCCGATCACAAAATCGCCCGTCGAGTGGGGCTTGTGGGGCCCACGACACGCGATTTCGTCAACGTTCTCAGAATCGAACCAAACTTGGGTCACAGGACCAGCGTATTGCTACGAGTCCGATGGTGCAAGTTTTGGTTTGATCCGACGTGTGTACACAAAGTTACAGTGAGATTCAGAAAAGTCGGATACGGGGCGATGTCCGCGGATATGCGTTGATTCCGGTGTGCACGCACACCCGAATCGACTTCCGCGAAATCCTGCACATCCGTATCGACGATGCGCACGTATCTGTGAAGACCGCACGCGACTAAGTCGTCTCGTTTGGCGGGGCGTACTCAGTTCCGGGGTAAAATAGGGCATTGTTTTTTCCTGTTTTTGGATCGCGGTGTGCGATCACCACAGGATGCGATGCCCTGAGCGGTTTGTCCGGACACCGAGAGGGTCATACAGGCTACACGTTGTAATTTACGAAATCAAAATTAGAGCCACGAGGTGTGAGATACGAGTACCTGAACTGGGCTCCTCGAAACTGGGTTTTCGTGTCCGTCTCGTGTCCTGGACACTGTGTCCAAGCCGTGTCCACTGTGCCCGTGTCCGGCAGCGAGTTGTGTCCGGCCTAGGGTTCTGCTGGCGGACCCGGCGGAGGCGGCCAGGGACTGGGTTGGCCGGAGGCGGGTCGTCGATGCAGGAGGGCGGCGCTGGTTGGAGGCGGGTCGAGGGGAGGTCGTGGGTCGTGGAGCAGGGCGCGGGTGGTTCTCCGGCGAAGTGGCCAGAGAACGCGGCAAAAATTCGGGGCCAGGGCGTGGGGAGGGGATGGGCTTCCCGGGTCGGGTCAGGCGGCGGGTGCGCGGGTTGGGCGGACCCGCCCGACCCGCTAGGCAGGGCTGGGTTTGGGCTGAGCCCAATGGGCTGAGGAATGGGTTGGGCCGGGAAAAATAATAATAATAATAATAACAACAATAATAATAATAATAATAATAATAATAATAATTAATTAGTTAAATAGTTTTTAGGTATTTTAAATTAGGTCCGAGGTTCAATAAATTCCAGAAAAATTACCCTAAGTCCGGTTTTCTATTTTACACCATAAAATCATATTTTTATTACATTTTAATATTAGTTATTAGCAATTAAAAATTATATAATCACAAAAGCACCTATGTTAATTCTTGAAAATTTGCAGAAAAAAAAATTCCAAAAATTATTTTTTTAATAACTGAAAATTTTAGGGTGATTACATGTACCGGAGGGACGGTACATAAGAGCTTCCAGCCATGGGCAAAATTTAATGCTCGTCGACAATCTATGACGCTCGCCACATTCCAAAGAAAATTTTTGTAATTCAACAAGAAGTTATTTCCCGAACTGCTGGCAGAGCCGGGAGACATCACCCTGGTGTTGTGAAGGATTAACCATCCCATCAGGTATAGGAATGGTAATTCCACTCGGGGAAATCCTTCACGCTGCGTATCATCAGCTAGCAGCCCATCAGTAATGGCCCTCAGGCCAGCTTGTATTCTATATACCATGGCAGGAAGCAGGCCCAGTCTTGCTCCAAACACCAAACGCACTGCGGTCCATAAGGTATTGCGATGGATGCGATCCGCAGACGCGATACCAGGCAGTACCCAGCGGCGTAGCCAGACAGAGAGGAAGCCAACCAGTTGAGCTTCCTTCGACAGAGGCTTGCGACAATGCCTCATATAACTGAAGGCTTTAGTGCCTGGAGGATAACCCCCTATCTCCTCATCGAGAATATAATCTGAAGCCCCTGCATCTTCAATAAGGTCATCGATCGTGTTGGCGCTAAGCATGCTCAGGAGGTTCAAGGGCTTATCTCTACTATCTACAACCTTGTCCGGCTTAGCATTTCTGGCCTGATGGAAGAAGAGGTAGGATGCCTATTTGTTGATATGAGCCAGATCAGAGGGCTCTTTGTAGAAGGTGGTATAGGCGAGATAGTGGCTTATCAGCTCTTGGTACACCGCCACTGCCTGAGGGTTTGTATCCCTCAACTCCCTGTTTGTGGGAACATACTCTTCATAAGGAGTGTCTCCCATTGGCAGCTTTGAAATCTCTGCCATCTCATGAAGGGTAAGCCCAACTCACCTAGTAGAGTAGCGAAAGTCCCAGTAAGCAAATTGTATCGCTCCATCAAGGCTAAAAACAATTGGGGTTGACAGGCAGCCCAATACTGGTGGCACTCACAGCCGCAAACAAGCCAATACTTTCAAGCTCCGTCTGAAAGTGCTTCAGGGCCCAGGCAGTTAAACTGGCCCATCGAAGATTCCCGGGGCTAAGACATCCACTGGTGCGAGGGTTAACCTTGGGGTACACTCCTCCCTGCCCCATAAAGTCATTGCAGAAAGTCGATATTTGAACCGGCTGGATTAGTGAAGTGTCTTCACTCGGGACGCTGCCCGGCAGTAATCCCCTGAAAGGCATAACAGGGCCTGAAGGACTGCTCACAAAGGCTCCTCGATTCAATACTTTCTTGTATGAGATCTTCCCTGGCCGCCCATGAAGATCTGGAGTCAGAGTCCACATCATCTTCCTAGGATGTGTGGCATAAAAGAATGCCGAGATAGGGTAATCTCTGGGCATCCTCGGCAGATACATGATCGTGCCCTCAGCAGAAAATACCCAATCTTCCTTCTTGGGCTTAGTCTGGGATTGTTTATCGATAACATCCCCGAATAAGAAAATTGGTTTCTTATATTCAGTCCCATCTATGTATGTCAGGGGCTCCCCACTGATCATACTCAGCAGCATTCGTTCTCCTTGGGACGAGATCAGAGTTCCCCTTTCTTGAGGATACTCGGTTCCAGAAATGGGGAATGTCACATGGGATAAGTCCTCCAGATAGCTGGAATTCATCATCCCAGCAGCAGAGCCCATCACTTCAGCCAAAGGAGGGATCTGCAAGTCCACTACAAAATGCAATAAAATAAGTCAGTTTTTACGCTAGATGCTACACTCTTGCAGTATACGCCAAAGACTAAAAGTCTGAGCTTTTACGCCAGACTGCAAAAACTTGAGATTTTACGCTGGAACCTATTTTTAGTGCGTAAAACTCAAGGTTGGCAGTATACGCCAAAATCTAACAGTCTGAGCTTTTTACGTCAGACTGCCAAAATTTGAGTTTTTACGCTGGAATTTACATCCAGCGCGTAAAACTCAAAGTTTGTAGTATACCCCAAATTTCGACAGTCTGAGTTTTTATGCCAGACTGTAAAAATATAGAGTTTTTACGCTGACATGTTAGGAATGTGGGCGTAATGATAAAACATCTTTGTGCATCATCTTCCTCGAAGAGGCTCTTAGCACAGAAGATGACCTTGCGCGTACACGTACAACGTGTGCGAAGGGTTTTATTCCTCTCAAAGTCTTTACTTGTGATGCCCGGAGTGCAGCTCGTCAGAGGATACTTCGTTCAGATCGGGGCTCGCTCAGCCTAATGGGGGTTGCTCGTGCTTGAGCAGAGGAGCGAGATGAATAAGAGGCGACTTTCTTTTCCTTTGCAATGGAAGCCTGTTTTGGTGCCATGGCGAAGCTCCAAAGTTCTCAAAAAAGAGACGAAGACGAAGAGTTCTCAAAGAGACAAAGGGTTTTGCAAAGACAGATGAAGGGTTTCTCTCTCAAGACCTTAGGCTATTTATAGAGTTCGGATAACTCTTCGAATCCCTAACCAAATTCGATATTTAATAGTCAGTTATGATTTGGGACCACGTCAGCCTATCATTTAAAAAAGAAGACGGACAGTCATGCTGTGTAACGGTTCCAGATTTTATGCACAGAGCATATCTATGATTTTTACGCTAAAAAGCTACAAATCTACGGTTTTACGCTCAAAAGCTTTTTTACGCTCAGAGGCTACAAATCTATGATTTTACGCTCAGATGCTACAAATCTACGGTTTTACGCTCAGAAGCTACAAATATATGATTTTTACGCTCAGAAGCTTTTTCTACGCTCATAAGCTACAGATGGCCAATTACAAGGGTTTACGCAGAAAATGCTCCCTTTTGTCTATAAAACATTCCAAGTGCCTGAAACACACAGATGTCAGCATTGAAGATGACTCTTCTTCTTGGGCCATTGGAAGTTTATTTCGAAGTCTAGCCGGAATCCTTTATATCTAAGTTCAAGTATGGCCTGTTCGGCGGACATTTCTCCCCCTATTTTGAGGGATTTTTGGGGAAACCATTCTTGAAGATGATGGTCTGAACAAAAATTCTTCGTATCAAAGAAGTGACAGTTCAGAATTCTATGCGACTCCTCGTCCAAAAACAGCATGACAGTTGGATCTTCAAGACAACTTATGGCTAAAAAGCTTTTTACGCATCTTCCATTACGCGTAAAAGACGGGACGTGACCAGATAAGCGTTTATCAGAGTCAGTATAAAATTACCAAGACGTGTCGAAGCTGCACATTATCAGACTTTCTCACAGCAAATATGGCAAATCAGCTTGCGTAAAAGAAGACAAGTCTATTAATCATTATTACATATGATGGAAATCCAGTTTACAAAGGATTTTTTTATTTTTCATGATTACATATGATGAAAATCTTTTTTTTACAAAGGATTTCTCATTTAAGATCACACTGGGAATCTGTTGTGCCAGGTTCTCATATTGGTGGAGATCTTTTTCTTCTTCTTCTACGGCACTTCATCGGCTTCTGCGGTCGATGAACAAGAAAATGATTAATGGCGGGAGGATACAAAACTGGGCCTGTTTTATTCAAGCCCATCCTCCATACGCCATGGCAGCTACATCCTAGAATTGTGTTAGGGATTCATACCCAATATAATACTCGAAGACAGGACCAAACTGCCTATCTACATCCAGCTTCATAATAGGAGAAAATACAGCAAGCATGCTGTGTGGTCCGATGAGACCCTTCCTATCTCCTGGACGAACCGCCATATAAAAATGTTGATTATCCCGAGCAAAGGGAGCTATGATATCCTTCCATGATCCATCGTTGCAGAGAACATTTGCTCGAAGATGCCTCTTTTTACGGTTCCTTACATGCTGCAAGAGCATGATCTTCTTCTTCCTCAGGTCAGCCTAATGGATCTCGGCAACCATCTCTTTTGGTGAAGGAAGTATGGAAAGACAGGTTCACTCGCTTGCCTTTATATAGGCAGAAGAGAATATACCAAATCCCAACAAATTCCTAAAAATTTGCCGAGAAATCAGCCTCGGAGAACGAGTCAAATTTTACCATTTTATGCTTCATTCAAAGTATTTCAAATTACAAAGAATTTGAAAACTTTGAAGGTGGTCTTGTAGAAGCATAAAAAATACGCTAGGAATTATACGCGTAAAATCCCCAACATACATGAAGCACGCGTAAAACAGAACTCCAGCACTGTGTGGCCTAAAATATGACTTCAGAGCTATTGGCGTACAACAGAGCTTCAACGCTATCCAGCGTAGAACAGAGCTCCAAAATAACCTGCGTAAGGCAGCACTTACAGGCTATTTTGGCGTAAAAAAGGTTGCTACACTCCGGCGTAAACAATGTCTGCTTTTAATGCAGCGGAAAGTTGTACGAGGAACTCTTCGTATTCCTCGAATGAACCTATCAGACAAAATAGTGAACCTGACTCCTGACAAAGAGTACTACACAACGATCGAGAGGACGGCTGCAATGATGATTCTGCACAGAGGCCCAGGTTATCATTTAGTGACATATCCTTGATACAAGTCATTTTTACGTACTCAACGAATACGCTGCCTATTTTATACAGGCAGAAATGAGCCTTTACGCTCAAGATGAGACAAAATCAGACGCCACGTCAAAAGCTGTTCTACGTACAGAACTTGAGGCATATCTTTGCAGTTAATGCGCGAGATGGGGGCAGATCTCTGCATTTAATGTATGAGATTTTGTTCTATTTTCAATAACTAGGAGAGCTAAAATTAGGGCTAATACGCTCATGTCACCATCCTTGCATGTTACGCCAACCAGGCTATTTTCAAATATAGGAGTACGCCGTATGCTATCTCCTCGAAATATGCCAACTCTGACTATATTTTGCAAAGGTACGTGATAAGGCTATTTGGCCCAGAATACGCTCGAGACCTCAGTCAAGGAAGGATAATTGGCTATCTTTACGTTGGTTACCTATTATGCAACTACTTGGCTTTTACGCCAACAGGACAGCTACTTGGTCTTTACGCCAACAGGACAGCTACTTGGTTTTTATGCCAACATGACAGCTACTTGGTTTTTACGCCAACAGGACAACTATTTGGCTTTTACGCCAATGAGACAGTTATTTGGCTTTTATGCCAACCATCTCTACACACTTATATATCGTGATCTTCGATGAGCGATTATACGCATTACCTCATAATGGGACACGCATTACACGCGGATTCAGGAGATCATTCAGACATGGGTAGCAGTAATTATAATCGCCGCGTAAAAGGTGCAACTCTCTCCACTAATTGGCTTCTACACCGACTGGTCAGTTACTATGACCGAGCTCTATAAATAGAGATTTCCGGTCACAGAAGACAGGGGTGGAGAATCAGAGAGAGAGAAAGCACATATAGAGAGTGTTGATTCACGACTTTGGCAACGAGAGTTCAATCCCTCTTGCAATCTTTGAAGCTCCTTCTTCTTCTACAGCACTTCTTCGTCATCGTGTGGTCCAAGGGACAAAGTGATCGACCGCAGATTAGACTCCTATAGCAATATTTTTTTAGAATCATTTTTTTGTACTTAACATCCTCGTATAGGATTAATTATACTTCTTTTTTTCTTGTTTGTAAACAAAGAAAGGGTTTCGTATAAACCTACTCTCAATTTCCTTCGTTTATCATCAAACAACGTACGGTGGAGATGATCGAACTCACAGGAACATGTTCGGTGATTATTCCAAATAAACTCGATGAATGAAACGTATCAAAATGGAATAGACTTGATAACCTTGAATTTGGATTATTTTACTAGACGAAAAAAAATTACTGCATGAATGGACTTGACTCGATGAATATATAATTTGGAAGGAGTAAAGGTAAAATATCAAGATGTCTCGATCATGTCAAAGAAAACAATATTGTTCGAATGTTCTTGTCACGACCCGCACCCGGAATTGGGGCACGAGTACGTGGGTACGTCCAGCCTACGTCATAGCATCGATGGTAGAACGCTGTCAAGGTCATGATACTATCTAAACAATCTTACACGAGCATCCAACTCCATAAGGAGACACGGATAGCACAATATAATATGAACAACATAGTCAATCACATAACTACAGCACGATAAGATATCGAAAAAATAAACAAAATGCAACACAAGTCTAAATAGAAATAATCTAACTCAACAATAATATCCAAGTCTCAATAAAGTATGCCGGAGACAAATCTGGTACCAAATAATCTGCTAAGAAACTAACTAGATAACTAGTGATTTCGACTAGACCTTCCGAAATCACAACTGAACTACCAGATCCAAGTCTGCAGCTACTCTCCCGGTGGTCCATAAAATGTCGGACACCAGTCCTTTAAGGCATAGTCTGGAAAAATATTTCCAGTCAAGAAGGAGCAAAGTACATCTCAAATAATAGTTCCATTTAATTGATAAGGACTATAAGACAATAAATAGATAATGCTATATACTGAGAGAAGACAATGAATAAATACAATGACAAAATAAGAGACAAGCAATATAAAGAGACAGGCAATATAGGTAATATGATACAGTCAGTGCATATATGAAATGAAGAGAACGAGGTACTAAATCATATATGGGTGACGTAGTATATGATCTAAAATAGAGAACTGTAACTATTCTAAGTGTTTGAAATAGTAGCTTCGATATATGATCGGTTTGGGAACATGTATGAGAGCTATATGGCCTGGCTAATCATACGTGGGGAGTATGATTAACACTAACATTATTCTATACTTGTACAAGAGGGATATGATCATATTTCTCACTAACTCCTTCCCCGCCCCCAACTAGTACAGTGGATCCAACCATGACACGTCACGATACATGAGCAATATCCAATATATCATGTACAAGGTCTAAATATCAATATCGTGTACAATGTCAATACGATAATCAATATAACACCTCAGGACTGCAGATCCAATCTATATACTAGTCCGTGTAGCACAATGTCAAGAATCAGATGTAACATTTCTAGATACTGAAATTATAGAAATTATCAAATATTTGGAAATTATCAGAGAATGTACTCGCCTTGGGTCCTTAGTTGGTAATATCAATGTCCTGTTCCAGAGTATCATCTGGATGATCCAACAGTCCTATAGACATATTATAAAATATAATATTTGCATCAGACGTTACACTAACACAATCACAAAACACGATGAACTCAGGGCTATGCTAGATATTACACTGGTCAACTAGGGTCAAGTGTGCGTCTAATTGCACGGGTGTCGTGTTTATAATTGTTGTAAATTCAGACAGACGGTGATACGGGTCTCACCAGTACGTCAGTGTACATATGGCAGTCTTCTAATAATTTACAGGGTTGCAGGTCAATGTAAATACGAGGTATCCGTAATTACACTCGGGTCGCCTAGTACGTTTATCAATTAGCATATAACATTAATTAAATATAATACATATATATGTGTATACCAATAATTACATACAAAAATATGTATAAGTGTATATACATTAATAGAATTATATATATATATATATATATATATATATATATATATATATATATATATATATATATATATATATATATATATATATATATATACCACATTTTTATATATATACAACAACCCATATTTATGTATACGAAAGAATACATATACTGAATACATATATATATATATATATATATATATATATATATACCAGTGAAAATATACATATACTATATTTATATACATGTACCAATTTACTACATATACTATATACATGTATATATGTATATATATATATATATGTACACTAACATATATTATGAATACGTATATACTAATATATTTGTTGAATATATATATATATATATATATATATATATATATATATATATATATATATATATATATATATATATATATATATATATATATATATATATATATATACTAATAGAGAAATATACTATATATACGTATATATATGAATCCTACATATACTACATACATACATGCATACACTCATATACGTACACGCGTGCGTGTACGCGAGCGGGAGGACCGAACCTGTGCGCATGCACGACGACGGGGAAGACGACGAGGATGACGAAGACGACGAGGATGACGAAGACGACGAGGACGAGGTGGTGGTCCTGGTGGTGTGGGGTGGTCGAGAAGGAGGAGGCAGGGGGTGGTGAAGAGTGGTGGTGTAAGGTGGCAGCGGGAGGAGGTTCAGCGGTCGGCTCCGGCATTGGCAGCGGGGTGGTGGCTCGTAGGGGGAACGGCTCGCCGGGGTGGGTTGTACTAGTGATGGCGGAGGAAGAGTGCTGTGTAGGGGTAGTCGACGGAGGAGGAGAGGGTTGCAGCAGCGTCGGCTCCGGCGGGATATGAGGGGAGGAGATGGTGGAGAGAGATGCGGCCGGGGAAGTCGACTTCAGGCGGTGGGAGGTGGGAGTGATGGTCGGGGAGAGGGAGTTGCAGCGGTGCTGATTTCGCCGGGGAAGAGGGAGTGATGGTCGGGGAGAGGTGGCAGTATGGGTGGCTGGCGGTGAACGGCTCGGGAACTCAGGCTGGAGGGGAAGAGGGGAGTGGCCGGGGAAGGAAAGAGCTCGGCCGGGTGGAGCTCGGGTTATAGCAGCCGGGGTTGGACTCAGGGAAGAGGGAAGGAGAGCAGGGAGCTCGGCCAGGGTTGTGACCAGAGTAGGGGGCCGAAGTTTGGCCGGGTGGTAGTGGTGGAGTTGGTTTGTATTCCCCCCTCCCCTTTTCTTTTTAAAAGGAGGAGAAGAAGAAGAAAAAGAAGAAGAAAGGAAGAAGAAGAAGAAGAAGAAGAAGAAGAAGGGAAGAAATAAAAAAATGGGAAATGCTACGGTTGAGTGAGGAGGGAGGAGAGAGAGAGAGGTGGGGGCTTTCCAAGGTTTGGGGATTAGGGCATGCATGGGAAGGGTGCATTGAAGAGACATCTTATAGGAGATGTGATGGGAGGTGTGTGGTGATGATGAGCCCCATTTTGAATGGGTAGCTCAGATTTGACATGAGGAAATTACTCATACAAGGAGAGGGTTGAGTTGACTAGTCAAATATTAGGGCTCTCCATTTGGTTTGAACCAATGGGGTGTTGACACCTAATGCAACGTTTGCAAATGAGCCCCCTTAAATTTGGGTATTTGCACAGACATATGAAATAATAAAAAATTGATGGGCAATTTGGTGTTTTGTGTTTTTTAGGGTGAGAGGGTGTTGTGTGTTTTGTATAGGCTTAATTAATGGGGTACTTGGATTAAATCGGGTTAAAACGGGATTAGTCAAAGTTGGTATCCCCAATTTAATTAAACAAATACAAGCGATGTTCTAAAATTAATTAGAAATACATGGGGCTAAAATTAAGTTGGGACACAAATATCATTAGTGAAGAAGACTCAGAACAGAATATTACCCTAATTTGGGTTGCACGAAAATGGTTGAGATTGTGTCTCCAATTTCGATTGGAATGCACAACGATACAAAGTTAGATTTTATTTAGAAATTAAATAAACATCCGTGACGAATATTGTGCGGCTAAAATGAAGCACAATAGAGCATAATTACGAGTTACAAAAAGGTCAGAATGGAAGGCGGGCACGTCTAGGGCAAGGTTATAAAATTTGTTGGAAGGCAAAAGCTAGGGTAGCGCTCCAAATATTGAAGCAACGGTAAGGAGCAACAATTAAATAAAATTACGATAATTAATTACAATCTCAACAATTAAATCCTAAATAATACAAATTAATTTCATAACCCTACGTTTCGGTCAGGGGTTCATCTAGTGGCTTCTAGGTCAAGTCTACTAGCTCAAACATTAAGAACACTATATATATATATAATATATATATAAATACACATCTCATGCAATTATTTAAATTAAATACACACAATATTAATAATATATAAAAAGTCAAAAATACCCCTATTTTTTTAACGTGGTAGTGACAAGTCTACCCTCCTTAAAAGAATTTTATCCTCGAAATTTAAAATCCTCAATAGTAGTATTTACTCATTATATTATTTTTTATCAAAAGTTAAATTCATCAAATCTATAATCATAAAGTAAATCCCCATTATCATTTCACAAAATTTTTTAAAATTCTATGAATATCATATTCCTAAAAATCCTCAAATTTAAAATTAATTTCAATTTTTTATCACAATTTCCTTCGAAATTTTAAGTTAATAATTAAATACTCAAAATTTAATATTCAATCCTCTAATTTAAATTCACTCAATGCACATATATAAAATTAAGAAATCCCATCTAAAAATACTAATCCATAAATCCAATCGTTGTATATTTATAAAATCTAAATCCTCATCCCGAAAATTAAATTCAAACACTAATCCATTAATGATTTTATTCCTTAATTTCTTTTTCCACAAAATACTCAACAATACGATACTTATGGAATCTTCAAATGCAACATTCATAATATAAATTTTAAAATTCATATCTTGCAATCAAATAAATATAATGATAATCTCCTTAATTTACTCGAATTTTTAATGATAAATTCAATTATATCATAATCAATAGATCATCAATTCTGCCATATTAAATTCTTAACTCTTCATTTAAATTAATATTTATTCTCGAATTTTAATCATCTTGTCTCTCTTGTCAAGTCATAACCTCTTCATAAATCTTTACTATGGTCAAACCCCAATAATCATGGTCTAAGAAAATTCTACCTACAGTCATTTAATATGCAATCTAAGGAAAATATGTATGGCTATGGTATCTTTATCATGGTATTGCAGTCTCTGTCAGGGTGTACTTACTAACTACACTCTAACAAGAAAATCATGAATACAAGCTACGGTACTAAGGAATCAATCAATCAATCAAATAGGAAGGGACAGGAGGAAGGAAAGAACATAACATGCTAACACATCACCTGCAGTATCGGTCTCCTCGACCGTCATCGCAAATGTCCCGCCTTGCTGGGGTGGCTCCCTTCGCGGGTGCTGAACAATATACGGTTCCACAGGTGGCCTAACTGGATCTCTATAAATTGGAGCTGCACGTTGGCCGGGAAGATAAGGGGCTAGAAGACAATCCCTCACTCGATGTCCCGTAGCGCCGTAGTGCAAACAAAGTCCTAGCCTCGTTCTACAGCTCTTCCAAAGGTGATCTGGCTTCTTACAGAAATGACAAGTCTGATGTGTCTCTCTCGGAGGCTGCTGCTGATCCTGCTGAACACAAACTGGTGCCTGGTACTACTGTTGATACTGAAACATCCACGGTTGTTGCTGAATATGGGGACGCTTTGCCGGTCCCGTGCTACCATTCATATCTCTAGAAATATTATGACTCCTCTTAGGCCTGAGATCCAGATCCTTTTCTGTAATCTGGGCATCCATCAAGATATCCTCAAAGGTAGCAGTACGACGACCAGAAGTGCGCGACCTAATCTCTCTCGTCAGTCCCTTTCTAAAATTTCGTGCTCGATCTCCTGGGTCTCGAATCATAGACGATGCAAAATGGCTCAATCGACAAAATTCTGCGATGTACTCGTCGACCAACATGTTTTCTTGGACCAAGTCATGAAACTGACTCTCCAAAGTTCCCAAGGCCACGTCGGAAAAGAACTTCTCCTTGAAAAGCTCCTTGAAGGTTTCCCAAGTAAGTCCTTCGTCAGTGAGTCTCGGCTCCGTGCGATACCACGTGAGTGCGATATCGAACATCTGACTGTCGGCCGCCTCTATCCGCAAGCTCTCCAGAATCTGGGCCAATCGCAGGCTCCTCTCTATATCCTCTAGCCAGTCGTCAGCGTAGAGTATCCCTTCGATACCCTTGAACTCTCGAGGCATTATCCTCTTGAAGTCCACTATAGTGCATGATCTCTGCTATTGTTGCTGGCCAGGAAAATGCTGGTATTGTGCTACTCTCTCCACAGCTTGGAGAGCCACCTGGTGAGCATTCTCCATGCTCTCTCTCATCAGCTCGGTTTGTGCCTGGTGCGCTTCTGCTTGCACCCTCTGAACCTCAGCTTGAACTCGTTGAGCGTCTGTCGTCACTCTCTGGGCGTCTACCATGCCCTGGATCAAAGTAAACATCTGTGTCCCGTCAATGGGCATACCTCCGAAAATTGGAGTCGGTGGAGGAGGAAGGTTGTCCGTCACAGCTGCGGCAATCCTCTGAACAGGTGGGGGAGGAGGACCCCCGAAAAGTGCAGATACTCCCATATGCACCGGAGATGTAGGAGGAACTACGAATGTCTGTCCATCAGGTGGGAAGGTGGCAGACCCCTCTAAAGTTGATACTCCCACTCTCATAGATCTTGTCTTCGGCGGCATCCTGAAGACAGACCCAAAGAATCAATTAAGGCCATAAATGCGATATCATCAAGGAAGGACAGTAAAGTTCTAAAGAAGCAATATTCAGAAGGAAATAAGGATAACAAGATAAATGGATTAGAGATATTCCTAGTTTTGATTGAGTATTCGCTCTCATCCTAGTATGCTAGATCCTAGATCCTGTCGCAGGCACGCAGTAGTACAACTAAGATATCACACTACTACGACATCGCTCTAATTGCGAAGTCTGACCTGCATGGGCCACCACTAAAAATGTGTCACGACCTACACCCGGAATTGGGACACGAGTACGTGGGTACGTCCAGCCTACGCAGCAGCATCAGCGGTAGAACGCTGTCAAGGTCATGATACTATCTAAACAATCTCACACGAGCATCCAACTCCATAAAGAGACACAGATAGCACAATATAATATGAACAACATACTCAATCACATAACTACAGCACGATAAGATATCGAAGAAATAAACAAAATGCAACACAAGTCTAAATAGAAATAATCTAACTCAACAATAATATCTAAGTCTCAACAAAGTATGCCGGAGACAAATCCGGTACCAAATAATCTGCTAAGAAACTAACTAGATAACTAGTGATTTCGGTTAGACCTCCCAAAATTATGATGAACTACCAGATCCAAGTCTACAGCTACTCTTCCGGTGGTCCATAAAATGTCAGACACCAGTCCTCTAAGGCATAGTCTGGAAAAATATTTCCAGTCAGGAAGGAGCAAAGTACATCTCAAATAACAGTTCCATTTAATTGATAAGGACTATAAGACAATAAACAGATAATGCTATATATTGAGAGAAGACAATGAATAAATACAATGGCAAAATAAGAGACAGGCAATATAAAGAGACAGGCAATATAGGCAATATGATATAGTCAGTGCATATATGAAATGAAGAGAACGAGGTACTAAATCATATATGGGTGATGTAGTATATGATCTAAAATAGAGAACTGTAACTATTCTAAGTGTTTGAAATAGTAGCTTCGATATGTGATCGGCTTGGGAACATGTACGAGAGCTATATGGCCTGGCTAATCATACATGAGGAGTATGATTAACACTAACATTATTCTATACTTGTACAAGAGGGATATGATCACATTTCTCACTAACTCCTTCCCCGCCCCCAACTAGTACAGTGGATCCAACCATGACACGTCACGATACACGAGCAATATCCAATATATCATGTACAAGGTCTAAATATCAATGTCGTGTACAATGTCAATACGATAATCAATATAATACCTCATGACTGCAGATCCAATCTATATACTAGTCCGTGTAGCACAGTATCAAGAATCAGATGTAACATTTCTAGATACTAGAATTATAGAAATTATCAAATAATTGGAAATTATCAGAGAATGTACTCGCCTTGGGTCCTTAGTTGGTAATACCAATGTCCTGTTCCAGAGTATCGTCTGGATGATCCAACAGTCCTACAGACATATCATAAAATATAATATTTGCATCAGACGTTACACTAACACAATCACAAAACACGATGAACTCAGGGCTATGCTAGATATTATACTGGTCAACTAGGGTCAAGTGTGCGTCTAATTGCACGGGTGTCGTGTCTATAATTGTTGTAAATTCAGACAGTCGGTGATACGGGTCTCGCTAGTACATCGGTGTACATATGACAGTCTTCTAACAATTTACAGGGTTGCAGATCAATTTTGATTGGAACGCACAACGATACAAAGTTAGATTTTATTTAGAAATTAAATAAACGTCCGTAACGAATATTGTGAGGCTAAAATGAAGCACAAGAGAGCATAATTACAATTTATAAAAAGGTCGAAATGGAAGGCGGGCACGTCTAGGGCAAGGTTGTGAAATTTGTTGGAAGGCAAAAGCTAGGGTAGTGCTCCAAATATCGAAGCAAAGGTAAGGCGCAACAATTAAATAAAATTACGGTAATTAATTACAACCTCAACAATTAAATCTTAAATAATACAAATTAATTTCATAACCCTCTGTTTCGGTCAGGGGTTCATCTAGTGGCTTCTAGGTCAAGTCTACTAGCTCAAACATTAAGAACACTGTATATATAATATATATATAAATACACATCCCATACAATTATTTAAATTAAACATACACAATATTAATAATATATAAAAAGTTGAAAATACCCCTATTTTTGGAATGTGGTAGTGACAGTTCTTGCCTTGTACGAGCGTAACTCTATGTCGTACATGCGTCACGTCCGGATTAGGACGATTATTCAGCGGGAGCGTTGACGTGATGATCTCACGTTCAACGTGGGTAATCGAACTTGCGGGAGACCGAGGCGTGACAACTAATAGATCGTCTTGACTTTTGGTTCGACATGATAAGACAAAATTGGAATAGAAGTGATTGGAAAATATTTCATTGGATATGTTAGCCTAGAACCTGAAATAATCATGCTTGATGGTTTCGTGAACGGATATATGAATCAGGTTGAACGAATTAGAGTAAACTAAAGGTTTAGAATCAAATTTTGGCTTGGTGGACTAGACTTGAAATAGATAGGGATTCTATCAAAACGTGTTTGGAGGGATAGACTACGCAAATCACTAGGCTTGTCCTGCATCTTTAAAAATAGTGGATTTTACTGAACGGATTTGTCTTCCGTACAAACGAACGTGTTATTAAGAGTTGGAAAAATCTGTGCTCGATGTTTAGAAATCTGAGTGAAACGAGCTTGGGTAGATTACCCCATGCAAATGAATAATGGTTTGACCCTAGGAAATGGGGCGAGCATCGTACGACAAATTTGTATGATGAATTGTATGCTTGAACCGGACCTATGACCTTGTGAGCTGACCTAGCAATTAGGCAGAAAACCCTGTACCGAGTGAATGAACCTGTCTTACCGACTTTACCATATTGCTTGTATAAAGCGTCACAACTGGGCAGCAAGACTTAGGGTTAGACTTGGGAATGATAACGTATACTAAGTTTGACCCGAACGGATGAATGTTATTCGGTAAACCAAATAGATCGTGCTTGACGATTATGCAATTACTTGGTTGGAATGGAAATAATATGGAATTGGATTGACTCTATCGAAAGTATCCTCGTAATTTAGTAAAACGAGAACCCTTGAGATTTTTGCAAGTAGCTTGTCCGATTTTACGATCTCTAAGTTTGGTTGAATGCATATATTTAAGGGATGCCTTGAACGTGTGCACGATCCAAAACTTAAGAAATGTGAAACTCGAGTGCTAAAGAATTCGCTATCGCTAAGTTGGTTGAAATGCATGTGTTTGAAGGACGCTTCGAATCCGTGCATGATCCAGACTCGCGATATGCTAATTTCAAATGCTAGTGCAAGTGAATATCCATCTGAACAAGTACAATGACTTGTATAAGTTTGCCTCAGCCCTAGATCGTAAATCCAGATTAATTAAAATATACTCCAAGTTAAGTAACATGTCCTGCGCTGAGGCACAATTGAGATTGATTCAGCATACACGCAACACGACGTAAGAAACGTGTAGGAGACTGTATTCAATTAGATTTAGTGGTACCGATTGCTACACTTGGGATAGGTTCCATAATGCGTTAGTACGGCTTGTCCTCAGTAAGTCTCGAGGACGAGACTTTTTCTGAGTTGGGTAGGATGTAACACCCCATTCCGTTCAAGCGGACTGTCGATTTAAACGGCAAAAGTACAATATCCCGACCGGCTTTGCTCAGGCAAGAATACTCGTTTGAGGCAAAGGATATCCAGACTTGTCCCTATAGGAGTTTGACTTAGGCTTTCAGAGGCTCGCTTGACGTATCGCTCAACCGAGACGAATCATCGCTAAGGTGGGTAGCTACGGTGAACTTGTCTTTGCTTAGCCAGCACACTTAAAATATGGAACGATACATGCTAGTCGCTAGGTAAATCACCCTTGCATGCTAATAAGAATCCAACGCACCTAGCTAAGGGAATAATCCTAACTCGTATTGCTTGTGCTAGAACCTGGAAAATGAAACATTGCTTATATTGAGACCCTCGCATGCTACCTTTGCCTTGTACAACTGGACCCTTCTATGCCTCGAATAGAAACGATATGTATATGCTCTTCTTAGTGCACTGTTCACTTGTATATACTGCACGACTCTATATCATGTCGCTCGGGAAGTCCCCATACAGTTTTACTCCTCGGCTTACCTTCGGGCCCAAGCTAAACGTGAATGTTTATGAATGCATGTTTGCCTGCTTATATTTTAACTTGTATGTTGCCTTGCCTCAGTGTTGCCATACGAAATCATGCCACAATCAAGTAACACTATCGTATAATTATTCATGCATTGAGTCAGCCAGAAGACTATCGAGTAGTCCTTTTGTGCAATTGAACCTGCAAGTATACGGGATCGTCAGGTCGCTAAGGCAAACCCTGCACCAGGGGAATGCATCAAGGCAAGTTGTTCATTGAGAAAGAATCATGTCAAGTTTACACCTGAATGATAATCACATCAAGTTTACCTCTGAACGAGAATCCTGTCAAGCAAGTCATGAATCCCAGCTCGTGGAGCAACTTCTCGGTTCAGAGTAAGAATCATGGATTATCATGTCAAGTTATGAATTTGGAAAGACCCTGACCTGCATGTCGCGGACAACCTAAAAAAAGGTGATCTTCGAATCTCAGTTCCACGGACGGTCACTGAGGCACCGGGGCCGATCCGATCCGGATGGGACTCTCATGTTTAGTCACCCATATACAAAGATGGAATGGCATGCAGCACATCATATTCTCTCGATGTATACCATTCTCGTTAGAGACTAAAATTGGTCCTTTATGGCTATGCCAGCGACAATTGTTCATATAGATAAGTCATCCTCGCTTAGCGGCTATCCGTGTGCGATTCATTGCATCACATCGAGAATAACTGAACACCTGAATAATCAATGATAAGGTAATACTTGTGCATAAAGAGCACTTGAACATCGTATACAACATACCTGATCGTCCGAGTAACTCGTGCAACCAAAATAATAGGTTCGTTCACAACAAGAGTGTTTGTATATGTTATTGCCTCCTAAATCATAATATATGTTGCTCGTGCTTGAATTAACTTGGTTTGCCTTGGACAGGGAAGAAAAATGGTAAGTTTGGTAAGTCTCGCCGTGTTTCCTCTTATATCGCACGGGACACTGCCACACGAGTTAGGCTATTCAACATTGCCATAAAACTGATCCTAAGGCAATAGAAAGACAACATAATAGTTGGTGCACGGAACCTATATTACGTGTTTGGATTTGTCGAGCGGGCGAGTAGCCTCCCCACCAGTGCATTTAATGTACAATGTACTGATAACCCACCAGATCGTTTGCAGGGTGTGGGAGAACCTCGTTCGGTGCGGATGCCTCCTCTGTGCGTGCTAAGGCATGGAGTTCACTTCGGAGCCTTAGAGCACTGTGTCCGGAACTGAAGCACATATACAAGACATAATATTGGAACATCGCCTGAGCATCATCTGTACAATTATTCCATAATTGTAGCCACTTGGCACGCTTTTATTGTTTCAGAGAGAGAGACTTGAGCGACTTATAATCTCGGCTATACGCCACCTGTAACACTTGTTTATATCAATAAAGAGTTACTTTACTCCAACTTGTGTTATTCAATGCTTCCGCTATATTGTCGACTCAGTGAACTTGTTACCAAATCGCCTATGCGTTTATGACTCTGCTGTACTCGGATAATCTGTGCGACTATGTGGCTTAGAACTTTTACCGCCAGCCAATGAACCACGGCCTTACACGGGTGCGGTTCACGCTCGTACGGCATCATGCCCGGATGGGTCAAAGCGATCGTTCTGCGGGAGCGCTGGCGCTGTGATTCTCGCCTAGCGGGAACGGTCGATTTAGCCTGTAGGAGATCGGGGCATGACAATAACTACCAGACCTTCGATGAAGTATTGATCGCATCCGGACGACATGATCTGACAATTCAGAGGTTTGCTTCGAGTAAAGGAGGCCATAAGTGGTCTCATGCACAGAGCGGAGAATGAGGACCAGCATAACGGACGTCAGCACAATCTCCTAGCATTCACATTCATGACACAACGCCGAGGAGGCCAGTGGCATCGACAGCAACAACACCAGCTCTGCCATATCAACTGAGGCAACAACAACAACAACAACAACAACAACAACAACGATTAGAAGCCCTAGTCGGATGTACCTATTATAGCAATTGAGGCCATACCAAAGATGTATGTAGGGTACCACAATGGTTGTGCCTACGATGTGGTAGTCCAGACTATCGAATCGCCAATTGTCCGATGATACAGAGGATTGAAGGGCCAGTGCAGTGATTAGCCTTACCGTCACCAGGGGCAGCTCAGTACAGGGAATCAGCACTAGAAGTCAGGCCATTGGCTCAGCGTCTATTGCTGAACTCAGATATATGACCAATAGAGGAATCAGCAGTATGGGTAGCAGAGGCCATAATTTTTTATCCAAGAGAGGTAGCAACAAGAAGCACAACAAGGCCAAGGGCAAGCTTTTATCCTATCGCTGGAGGAGGCTTTGGCATCAGGTGACATGGTGGCAGGTAACATTCTCGTTACATCTTTTTTTGCCATAGCATTATTTGATTCGGAAGCATCTCATTCATTTGTATGTGCATGATTTGTGACATGTATTAGATTAGAGTTCAAGGCATTGCCAGAGAGGCTGAATATACTCACTGGTAATGGTCTCATAGGAGTTGATAGAGTATGTCTAGCATGTCCAATCGTAGTGTGTAGGCATTTATTACCTGCAAGGTTGATCGAGTTTCCTGTAGGTAATTTCGACGTTATTCTAGGCATGGACTGGTTGAGAAATAGTCATGCGAAGATAGATTGTCGTATGGGTAGAGTGTTATTTAACATCCCGGACAAGAAAGAGTTTATCTTCAACAAAATTATGAGGAACCAGCATAAAGATGGTATAGCAGCAGTAGTGGTAATTGGGGATCAGCTTCCCAGAATAATTAAAGAATTTCTTGATGTATTTTTGGAAGATCTTCCAGGATTACCCCCTGTAAGAGAAGTGGAGTTCTACTGAAGATGAAAAAGTTTATTCGGGCTAGTGGATCACCATGGGGAGCACCAGCGCTTAGTAAAAAGAAAGACGGGACGACACAGTTGTTTATCGACTACAGGCAGCTGAATGTAGTAACATTGAAGAACAACTATCTATTGCCTAGAATTGATGACTTGTTTGACCAATTGAGCAAACAAAAGTATTTTCCAAGATAGACCTTCGATCAGGATATTATCAAGTAAGGGTCCGGGAGCAAGATATACCGAAGATAGCATTTCAATCTCGATATGGGCATTACAAAGTTTTAGTTATGCCATTCGGATTGACTAATGCACCAACAATATTTTATGGATTTGATTAATCATATCTTCATGCCATACCTAGATCAATTTTTAGTGGTATTCATAAACGACATTCTTGTCTACTCCAACAGTGAAGAAAGCATAAAGAACATCTTTGGAGAGTGTTACAAGTTTTAAGGGAGCACCAGTTGTATGCCAAGCTCAGTAATTGTGAATTCTGGTTAGGTCATGTATCATTCTTGGGGCACATCATCTCAAGAGCAGGAGTATCAGTTGACCCTAAAAAGATCGAAGAAGTAGAGAATTGGCTAGTCCCGAAAATAGTAGCAGATGTGCAAAGTTTCTTGGGGTTAGCGGAATATTACAGGAGGTTCGTGGCAGACTTTGTATGGATTTTAGCACTAATGACTCATCTAACCCGCAAGGAGGTAAAGTTTGTTTGGACGATAGAGTGCCAAGCAGCATTCGAGAAGTTAAAAGAGAAACTGATATCAGCACCGATCCTTACACTTCCAGTAGGATCAGGAGGGTTTATAGTTTATTGCGATGCATTTGGGAAAGGACTCGGGTGTGTGTTGATGCAGCATGGGAAATTGATAGCTTATGCGTCTCGACAGCTTCGAGATCATGAGAAAAATTATCCAATACATGATTTGGAGTTAGCAACAGTAGTATTTGCACTCAAGCTATGGAGACACTACCTATATAGTGATCGGGTGAAAATATTCATAGATTATAAGAGTTTAAAGTACATATTCACCCAAAATGACCTGAATATGAGGCAGAGGAGGTGGCTAGAATTATTTGGTGATTATGATGTAGAACTTCAATATCATCCAGACAAGGCAAATGTGGTGGCAGATGCTCTAAGTATGAGAGACAACGCATTTGCCTTGATAACTAAGAAGAATATTAGAAGATCTTCTAGAGATGGGCATCGAGGTAGTGTTACCTTAAAGAGCGGGAATATTAGCCAGTCTTTAGATTCAGTCAACCTTGGTAGAGAGGATCAAGGCGATCAAGCAGAAGATTATCAGATTCAGAAGCTTAGGACATAATGTGAGTCAGGCCTTAGGAAGGAATTAAGGATTCACGAAGATGGAACACTTAGATTTAAAAACCGTCTTTGTGTGCCAAGTGAAGACATCAGACAGGAAGTAATGACCGAGGCACATAGTTCTCAATATCTTATACATTTAGGAGGCACGAAGATGTACCATGATATCAAACAACATTTCTGGTAGAACAAAATAAAAAAAGAGATAGCTCGGTTCATTTTATGACATCTTATATGTCAACAGGTGATAGCAGAGTAGCAGAGACCAGCAGGATTATTGTAACCCCTGCCTATTCTAAAGTGGAAGTGGAAACACATAATGATGGACTTTGTGACCGGCTTACCTAGATCCCCTACTAGGCGTAATACAGTTTGGGTAATAGTAGATCGACTCACGAAGGTGGCACATTTTCTTCCCTTCCGGGTAGGGCAGTCCACAGAGCAGTTAGCAGAGATGTATATGCGGCATATAGTGAGGCAGCACAGAGTTCCAGCAAGTATAGTGTCAGACCGTGATACCCGCTTTACGTCTCATTTTTTGAGAAGTTTATATGAGCGCTTGGGTACTAATTTGAGATTCAGTACCGCATACCATCCTCAGACAGACGGCCAGTTAGTGTAAACCCTCTGATTTTTTAGGATTTTAAAAATCAATTTTCAAATTTTTCAGGAATTATCTGTAATTTTTAACCAATTAAAATCAAGGCATTTTGGAATTAAAATAAATTAAATGTTTTTATTAATACTAAAATATTATGAAAATAATATTTTTGGATGTAAAATAAAATAATAGACATAGGATAATTTTCCTGGAATTTATTGGACCCCGAAAATATTTTTAAAGACCTAAAAACTAATTATTTATTAAACCAAAATAAACCCTAAATAAACTCGGTTTATTTGTGACCCAAATCAACCCGAACCAGACCGACCCGGTCTAGCTAAACCGGGCCCAAACCCTGGGAGTCAGATCGGGTCTGAACCCGACCCGAAACCTAACCCGTTAACCCGTCTGAACCCTAACTGTTTCCTTGACCCTGCCGATTCCTCCGTCGCCTTCGCCCGTAACTGCCGTGGCTCTCCGCCTCCTCCGCTCGTAACAACCAGTGAACCCTCAGTTCCCCTCCCTGCAAACCGCCGTCCGCTCCTCCTATTTAAACCCGCAGCCCCGATCGACACCCCCTAGGCCACCGTCAGCTCCACCGCCTCTCTCTCCCCGTAACCCTAGCCCCGTCGTCCCCGAGCCTCTCTGCCGAGTCACCCCTCCGCGAGCATCCCCGGCCACCTCTCGCCTCCGCCTTCAGCCTCCACGAGCGCCAATGCCTCAGCTGCCCCTCGACCAGAGCCGGCAGGTCGAGCTCTGCCATCTTCCACGATTGACGCCTCGACGACAGCCCCCGAGCTCCGTCAGCGCGTCGCCTCGCCGCCTCCAGCTCCGGCAGCCCCGGTCAACGATGACCCCGACTAGCAGCCACCAGCTCCGGCCATCTTCGGCGGCAAACAAGAAACCCTAGCCCTAGCAGCCACGCCGCCGTGTAGCGACGTCTCACGAAGTGCGCATTTTAGCCTTCTATGGAGCCCTGTTCAGGTAGTCGTTTCTCTCTCCTCGCTGCCCCGTTTCCTTTTCCGTCTGTTGTGATGCAAAACCTGCGTGACCCTCTCGATAACCGTATAACTCGCTCGGTGTGTCGCATCCTTTGGCGATCGCGAACTGCGATCAAAAATTAGGAAAATATTCGCCCTATTTTTCCTCGGAACTGAGTGCGCCCCGCCAAACGGGATATGGATTTGGATGTGCAGACTTCACCAAAAGGTGCGTGCCATTGATACGGATGTGTAGGATTTTGCGGAAGTTGATTTGGATGTGCGTGCACACCGGAATCAACGCGTATCCGTCAACAACACCCTGTATCAACCATGTTCTGGAACTCGTTGTAACTTTGTGTACACACGTCGTATCGAAGCTAAACTTGCGCCATCGGACTCGTAGCAATACGCTGGTCCTGTGACCCAATTTTGGTTCGATTCTGAGAACGTTGACAAAATTGCGTATCGTAGGCCCCGCGGCTCCATTTGACGGACAATTTTGTGATCGGCTCATCGAAATCCAGTTCTGGATGTTCTGTTGGGTTCGTATCGTCGTTCTGGACTTGTGGATACTAAGTTTGACGAATTTGGAGAATATTGTCTCTGACACATTTTTTGGTGCGAAGCAAGCCACATGTGGACCCCGCTTTGACCAGAAACTGTCATTTTTGCCCCTGTGTCCAAATTGGACTCAAGGACAGGAAATTCTTGCTATTTGATGTCTTCTGAATCTGATGGTGATGTCTATTTCAGCAACCGAAGGAGTACCTGCAAATCCCACTGATACCAGAGCTACAGTTGGAGTCAGAACCCCAGGCAAGTGTACCTTGCCAAAACTTGCAATACCTGCTTCTTATTGTTGTCTTGATTTATTCATATGTTGTATATGCTTAACCTAGGACCGTGTGACATTGCTTAGCGTCCGAATAATATTCGGGTGTCAACACTGTACGCAGAGTTGTGTGATGTCACCTAGACATAGATATTGACACCTTATACTTTCTCGTGCTTGCATCATCAAGTACGTCATAACCCAGGATACCTGACACTATTCATGAGATAGAATCTTCCTGAAATATTCATGGTGATTCTGTATAGGATACAGGTTTCATGACATATACTTTATTCACATGCTTAGATCTTATTATGACTTGCTACATTAGATATGATCTTGCGTGTCATGGACATGAGACGTGTGATTACATTGGGTGGGGAGAGACACACAAGCTATAGGCTAATTTATATATATATATATATATATTTATTATGAGGCCTCAGACTCTACATCAAAGCCAGGCACTCTACTAGCGATATTACTGCTACCGGCTCCCCGACACAGAGCTTGTAGTGGTCTCAGCCTGAGTTCTAGTGATGCTCTCATCTTGCATATCACTTAGTTGGTTATATAGTTTACTCTATTGATTCATTTATTGCTGCACTACATTTATTTTGGCTTGAGTTATTTTGTACCTTGCTATGTCCCTTGAGGACCTGGATCCGGATTATGTCCCCAAGATTAGCAGACGAGATCTACCCCGAGGTATACGGAACAGGAACATTAGCAGGAGCAGAAGCAGGAACAGTAGCCGGCAATGGAGCAGTACCAGATCAAGAAGATGAGGTGATCGCCGAGGATATTTTTTGAGTATATATTTTATCCATACTCAGTATTTGTTGTTGTTATCTTTATTCCTGCATCTTGACTATTGTACCAGACTCATTATCGGGTTATTCCCCGAGTTTATATTTTATTGAGATTGATCTTGCTTTATGATTCTGATATTGTTGTATTCATTTCTGTGGATGAGATTAGTATATTTAGACCCTTATTATTGTACTACAGCTTAAGTACATCCTGATGGGTCCATTAAATTGGGTTTGCCTATCGGTGTGTACTGCTGGCCATTGTCACGTGTTTAGTCCCTCGATATTTTGGGACTGGGGCATGACAATTAGAGAGGATAATACAAACATTGGAAGATATGTTACGGGCTTTTACTTTAAACCTTGGTGGGTCTTGGGAAGATCACCTTCACTTAGTAAAATTCTCGTACAACAACAATTATCAGGCGAGCATACAAATGGCTCCAGTCGAGGCATTATACAGAAGGAAGTGCAAGTCGCCTTTAGCATGGGATGACATTAGTGAACGAAAGATGTTGGGTCCTGAGATGATCACACAGACCGTTGAAGTGGTTAAGCAGATTAGAGAGCGGCTTCGAGTTGTACAATATCGTCATCGTCATTGGACATATCAGAATCGTAGGCTATTAGAGTTTTCTATTGGCGACCATGTATTTTTGCGGATTTTGCCTACTCATGGAGTCATTAGGTTCGGGGTTCGCGGAAAGCTTAGTCCACGGTACATTGGACCGTTCGATATTCTCGAGAGGGTAGGGGATGTTGCTTATCGTCTTTCCCTTCCGCCTTCACTACGTGAGGTGCACAATGTCTTTCATGTGTTCAGTTGCGTAGATATGTCCCAGATCTGAGTCATGTCCTCGATCACTCTGAGTTAGTCTTTGGTACCGACTTGACTTACAAGGAATGGCCCGTGTCCATTTTGGATTAGAGAGAGAAGGTACTTAAGAACCGGACTATCTGTCATGTTCGTGTTGCTTAGGGGCATCACTATTTGGGAGAGTCGACGTAGGAGCGCGAGGACGATATTCGATCTCGGTACCCACACCTATTCGACTCGTAAAGTATATTTCTTCATATGCCTTCACATATTTCATTCCATAATCGACAAAGAAATCATGAGAGATGATGTTGCTTCGCTTCATTAAAGGTGTTATTGTTATACTCGCTTGTCTGTATGTGTAGATTGCTTGAAGATAGTTATTGCTTGCTTTGACATTTCTAGCTAGCCTTGAGTTAGAATTTTGAGGACAGAATTATTCTAAGGTGGGTAGAGATGTCACTCTCCATCCTAATATACGTATTTAGAGCATAATTATTTTCTTACTAGCGTAGTTATATATTATGGAGAGACTAGACCCATTCTTTGGTTCACTTAGCTCTTGGTTTATTTGTTTGGTTTGGTTTTATCATGAGTTAAACCCATGGTCCAAACCTCAAATCCTCCATATATGACCCAACTTCACTCTCTCTCCTCTCATTTTCCTCTTTTATTATCTTTCTTAGGTTTTCCTTTCCCCCTCCATAGGCAAGTACATATTGCATGAAATAGAGAAACCATTTATATTTTTGTTCCTTATATGATTTCCCATGAATTTAGAACTTGGTATTCTTAGATTTGGTGAATAGATTAGTATAGATATAAGTTTTAAGTTTTAGAGTTTTCTTTGTGTTCTTGAATGTCCTTGGGTTTTGATCTCTTAAAACTTAATGTTTTTAAAAAATTATTGTTCTATGTTGATGAGCACTTGATTTTGAGTAGCTTAGAACTTTACTTTGTTAGATTTGGACTTCGTTTGAGGTTTTTGTGGAAGAAACAAGGTTTGGGTTTCAGAGCTTTTTCGTGGCCAAACTTGCTGGATTGGGACGAAGGAGCTCCATGTGCCCAGCATATTGCATGCGGCCTGGACGTCTCGCCCAAATGATTTCATGCGGCCATCTTGTTGGGCGTATGGAATAGATTTATGTACACGCGTCCCTTGGCCAAATGCTTGAAACTTGAACGAATAAAATTTCTCTAAGTCCAAAAAGATTTCATGCGGCCAAGTATGCATGCAGCCATGAGGAGCATGTGGCCTAGTCGACCATATGGCCAAGAGTTATGCTTCCCTCTTCTTCTGGACGCATAATTACTGACAGACTTGGCACAACTTTTCCTACTTTTGTCTTTTCTTCTGTCACTTTCATTACATGTCACATCAGTCACTTTTTCTGACTTGACTTGACTTGCATTTTAGTTATCACGTTGTATTTGGCTCGAGGAGTGAACTTTGTCTTGATCAATGCGGCATGTTGGTTCATGCATCCCGTATGGTCATGCAGCAAACTGACTCATGCGTCAACTGTTTCCATGCGTCTACTTTGATACCTGTTTGGTTTAGTATTTTTGTTTGATTAAATTATTGTGATGCTATTTGTTAAACTTAGAAATAACTTATATGACCTAGCTGTGACCATGTGCTAATGACTAATTACCTGGCATGAGCCATGTAGATATGGCCCTTGATGTACTTACTTGCTAATTAGGCTACTTTTCCTGGATTACCTTATCATATGTTGGACAGAATAAGAGGCGTAGTTCAAATCGAGGGAGGGTCTGCAATCCCGGTCCTTATTTGGTTTAAGGATTGTGGATCTGATCTCGAGGGGGGTCCTCGTACTACTCTTATTTTATCTATCGATATAATAAAGTAACAAATTAATGTGACCATTATTTGAATGTCCTATCATGAATACATTGCTACTTGATAACTTGACCACAACCTTGATACTAGAACTTGTTCCTGCCCTAACTATTACATCCGTACTGATACACTTGACCGCACCAAGAGTGCTACTTGGTATATAGTGAGCCGTTGTGCCACATATAATTGCTACATGATATATGTAATTATTTTATTACACGGATCTGGTAGTTGGACAGTGACTTTAGCCGTGGCTAGATAGTATTAATTGTTTCATCACACTTGGGTGAATCCAGATTTAACTTTAAGAGACAATGTGGATTTGTATCAAGAGTGCCCGTACTTAAACTACGATATTTAGGAAGGAATTTTCATGTGACCACGGCATGAGATTCTAAATCACCTAGGGTTAACTAGGCAACTTAATTTTTAGATCATTGGGAGGGAATGGTATCTCGAGATCTTGTATGTCGAACCACCCTAAGTTAGCTGGGAGTAAAGGCTGGCCACCACGGATACTGTATATCATCCGCACTAGTAGAGTGTAGTATCTAACGTATTTATAAGTCATGCCAGTGTCTTTCCGATAAATGCTTGGAACTGCTACTGATCATTAAATTAGCTCAGGGCCCTTGCAAGGGACTGTGCATCATATATTCTTGCTTGTATGTCATTGGTTCAGCCAGCCATGCTCGATTATGGTACGATCTGAGGATATTTATATATTGCATTACTGGGATAACTCAGAGATCACATATCAAGCCGTAACACATGTTTGGCCGTTAAATCTATTTTAGTTAGAGAAGTGGACCATTGCAACATGAAAGTTGAACTCATGTCCTTGTTTGGTTGTTGAGTTGCGCTGTTGTGTTACAACAGGACACAGATCAAAGCTACTTGTTATCACTATGTTATTTTACTTAATATGGTATATCTATTTGTGTATTGTGCCTTCTGCTGAGTGGAATTAGGGGCATAGACTATCGTGGCATGATAGTTCAACTCATGTCCCTATTTGGTTGTTGGGTTGCGCTATTGTGTTACGATAGCCTGTGGACTGAAACTACGACGCAGAGTTATTCTAGCTTGACCATAATCAAGGGACGTATCCTATCTTGATGTGATGTGGAACTTTCTGTCCTGGTTTGGTGAAGGGGTATCATGTTATATCATGGATGGGACATATGATATTGATTATTGGTTTAAGCATCTCATGCTATATGTAAACCCCCTCACCTAAAATTAGGGCTACTTGGCATAGATAGAGAAATTAGGTCTAATTAGAATCCAATTAGAATTAGAACACGATAATTATTTAATTATGCGATATTGTATATCGCTTAGCGCACCTTACCGTTGCTTCGATAATTGGAGCACTTCACTAGCCATTGCCTTTCTACAAATTTCACAACCTTGTCCTAGACAGGCCCGCCTACTATTCTGACCTTTGTGTAACTTATAATTATGCTTTCTTGTGCTATATTTTAGTCGCACAACATTCATCGCAGACGTTATCATTTAATTCTAAATAAATACGACTTTGTACCCTTGTGTGTTCCAATCGAAATTAGAGACACAATCTTGACCATTTTATATAACCCGAATCTTATTAATATTCTATATTATACCCTCTACGTCCCTGAAACTTGTGTCCCACCTAATTTTATCTTCATGTACTCCTAATTAAATCCAGAACACCGTACGTGGTAATTTTAATTAATTAAATCAAATTTCTGTCTTTGTATAATTTTTCTAATTGTTGGGGGCTTTTATGCAAAAAATGCATTGAGGTGTCCCTACCATTGGACAATACGTGAAAAAAATCCAACTTTCCCCTTCATAGGAATTTTTCCCATAAATTTTTGGGATGTACAAAGCGCACATCGTCCCCCATTTAAATTCTAGCCTTGTATTTAATTAATGTGATTTATGGCTCTCCCAGGCATCCCCATAAGAGCCCAAGGCCCAACCCCAAGAAGGTGTTGACCAAGCCCACTCCTAGGTCAACAAAACCCTAGTTCAAATGCATATAAATACAAACTTTTCTCCTTGTTTATTATTCATTGGAAAACCTAAATCCCAACCCTATTTCAGCCGACCCAACCCAAACCTACTGTTCATCTCCCCCTTCCCCGGCCAACCGACCGGATACCTCGTCGGAGACCCCGCCGTCATCCACCCTGCACCTGCCGCCCTCCGGCCATCTCGTCGACCTCTCCTTCCCCGACTTCACCTTCTCCCCCTCCGCCTGAGCAAGACTCGGCCAACACCACTACCACCATTGCCATCTCGACAACAGCACTCCGCCACCGCCGTGGTCATCCCCAGCACTCCGTTACCGCCGCCATCGTCACCCTCCTCCCGTTCTCCTCCAGTCCCGCTCACCTGGAGCACGACCCCGCCTCGTCCTCCGCCGGAGACCCGACGGCTCAGAGCCGCCTGAACTCCTCCACGGCTAACCCGACTGCACGATGCCGCCCGACCTCATCCCCTCTACGACGTCGGAGCAACCCCCTCCGCCTGAGCACAGGCTTCCCTCTCCTTCGTCGTCCTCTTTACCTCCTTCCCCCGCCTAACCGTCGGAGCACGGTCACCCAGCGCCCGGACCTCCGCCTCTCTTCTTCTCCCTGTCAGGAACTCCACCTCCTCCTCCCTGCTCCTGCCTCCCCCTTGACTCATCCCCGCCTGCTCGACCTCTTTGTCGAACTTTCCTGGCCGAGCCTCTCCTTACTTGGCCGGACCACCTCCTCCCAACCCATCTCCATTACCATCATCCTTCCATCATCATCACCATCTCATCCTCGTCAACTTTGTCGCCAACAATGTCGTCATCGTCCTCGTCATCATCATCACCTCTATAGTCATCATCGTTATCATCGTCATCACCAACGCCATCGTCGCCGACGTCGTCATCATCCCCATCATCATGATCGTCAACATTATCACCATCCCTATCATCCTCATCTATGCAATCATCGTTATCTCATCATTGTCATCATCATCACCTCATCATTTTCATCATCATCACCTCATCATTGTCATCATCATCATTAGCATCATCGTCATCACTATCATCTACATTCTCGTCCTAGTCATCCTCCCATCCTCCACATAAATCACCACATCATCACCACCATTATCATCATCACATCATCATTACCCTCGTCCTCGTGTTTATCATGAACCCGTCACTATTGCCAGATGACCCACAGCAGTCATCCCGATTCCGTACCTATGCACGCTGACCCCAAAGATCTGTTGGATTTATCCGCGCAACTTCTGGAGCAGGTTATTGGTGCTACGCAGCTCTCTTGCCAGGCAAGTATACATTGCCTCTGTTGTACGGTTTAAATTCTGTAATATTAGTTGCATATTATTATTATATAACTGTGCGCATCCGAGAGAGACTCGGGTGCAGTCAACGAATGCGTTGACGTTAGGACGTGTGTCTGACCTAGTGTCTAGTAGACCCACATAAAGTTGTAGAGTTATTGGTATGACTCCCAGGCCTTGACACTTTTCTTACACGTGTTGTGAGTCTCATGTAGGGCACGGACTTGCATATGTGGTTGGCCACCTGTACGTGTAGGCATGCGACGGATAGGGTATAACTGCTAATAGTGATGCATGTTAAAAGACTTAGCAGTTATTGGTAGGTGGAGCATAGACTATCGTGATACGATGGCCGATCCTTGTCCTTGTTTGGTTGTAAGGATGGACTATTGTTCTAACGACAGACTATGAGCCAGAGTTACGATGCCTCGGCGTAGTAGCTACAGCGTGTCGTGGATACAACATGCTTAGATCATTGGGCGGGGAGGACTACTAGTAGGCGTATGGGACACCCACTTCCTTTATTCAGATTCCCCGTTCGACGGAACGGTATGGACGTTATATACTTGCAGATTCCTCGTTCTTCGGAGCGGTATGGACGTTATATTATTCAGATTCCCCGTTCTTCGGAGCGGTATGGACGTTATACTATGCAGATTCCCGTTCTTCGGAGCAGTAGGACATTATTATATTGCAGTGTGCTGGTGTGCTGTTGTAGGCACCCAAAAATAAAACCTTTAATCTTGAAATAATATGTAGTAGTGAGAGTAAGGATCGTTCCCACGAAGAGTAATTAGTTTGATCTTTATGCTATGTAAAATAAGATTGGGGGAGAGTTTTTATCAAAAGAAAATTAAGAAGAGCTAAAAACAATTAAAGTATTAAAACAATCAAAGAAATAAATGTTGGTCTCAGTCAACATCCACCATTGGAATCTTAAAACTGATCATCGATGCAAGTATATATTAATTCATACTTTGAATATTTATCGTTGGGATTATTTTCCTATCTCCTTCAGCCATAATTAATTAAAAACAAGCGATCTAATTAACCTTAACTACTAAATAACCCCAGACAAGCGCTAAAGGTTTAATCTAGTAGCGTATTAAACTCGATGAGATCGATGAAGCAAAACAACACAAGCACACGCGGTTGCATTTAATTTTGTCAAAAAAATTTCTCCTAAGATCTAATAAAACAAAGCAGTTCATTAAATCTTGGTTGCTTCACAAATTAGAGGGATCGAACAATTACGGATTCGATATCTAATTTAGCATTAGATTGTCATGAATAATAAACTAGTATGCATCCTAGTCATTAAACAAGATAATCATAAAAATATGCATAAGAAAATATTCGATACTTAAAGCACAAATCAAAAATATAAACACAAATTAGATCTCACAGGTTTTTATTCATTCCGAGGCTTCCGTTTCCTTCGACCAACAAGACTTTTAGCTCCGCATGTTCAAGAAAACTTCAAAAGAATATTGGAGAAGAGGAAGAAGAGTTGTGGGTTGTTCTTCTTTTTCCTCTTGATCTCTACCCCTTTTATACACTCTAAATAAGTGTTTGAAGATCACAATATCTTCCTAAAAATCCTCTAAGAGTTACAACAACCCAACAATAAAATAAAATCTTTGAATAAGTTGGGAAATGGTTATATCAACTCCACTTTTTGTGCACAGCATAGTTGTCTCAACTTCAAGCGTGATTTGGTCCATGGTGTAGCCAGAATCTCGGGAAAATTAAAACAGCAAAATTGTGCCTCTATTACTTAGCTTTCCGAATCAATTTGGATTAGCTCAATTGGACTTCGGATGAGCAAGTTATGACCATTTTTCTACAATGTGTCAGAACTGTCCAGAATTGATAATTAGCTCCATTTTGCTTTTAGTGACTCCAATTGTATCCTAGATCAAAATATAAAAATAATGAGTATCTTTAGACATTAAATGAGCATAAAGGAGTATACATTAAGGAATAAAAATATGATATTTTTTGTTCTCATCAAATACCCCCACACTTAACCTTTGCTCATCCTCGGGCAAAACTCTAATTTATTTTTCCAAAAAGAAATCAAGATTGCAATGTCATAAATAAATAATAACCAAGTTCTTCAAAACTCATAACATATCATGAACATATATTCTTAAACAACTTCTAATTACTTAGTAGGTATTTTTACTTGAAAAATGGAGTAAACTAAATAGGTAGACCCTCACGAAAATAAACACTAAACTCTCATGTGTTTGAAGGTATATATTTCTCTCGAATTCATTCCAAAAGAAATGCTCTACCATAAGCTTGTATATTTTCTCATTCTCCACCACTGGGATCACATGCATAACATAAATCATAAGAACTTTTCATGGGTTGTAACATGGCTTAGGATTAAGGTGGGATATATTTAGGAATGTAGCTCAAAAGCCATCAAAACTAGTGGAGCAAAAATGAATCAACTCAATCTCAATATAAAACATGTAAAATCAATCACTCCATTTTGCAGCGTCTTCAATTTGGCTTTTAAAGCATTTAAACAATGCAAAATCAATCACTCCATTTCTTTTCTTTTTTTTTTCTTTCTTTTTTTTTTTTTTTTTTACTTTTTATTTTTTTAACAATAATGAAACTTAGGAAATTTGAGGATAAAAATATGTTCCATTTTGTTGGTTATAACCAAACCACAAATTTAGATACCCCCATAATTATTTTTTTCGTACACCCATACATATCATAATGATCAACAATGCTCCACTAGCTTTGCGACTTGGATAAAGGTATAAATATTATTGGTTGAAAGCTTGTAATGTGGGTATACCAAGAAAAAGGCAATAAAGCTCAAAGGGGTTCAACAAAAAGAAAATTAATTATAAAATGGGCTATTTGGCTTATGTAACGCATAACAAAGATGGCCTTAATCATGTTCATGCATGCATGTGTCAATGTGACCTCGAAGAGAATCAAAGTAAGTTCTAGAAAAATAAATCAGTGGAAGAATATCTCTCATGAAAGAATAATGAGACTGATGTGTCAGTCTAAAGGCTCAAATCCTCAGTGGCTTTTGTTTACCAATTTAGATACTACCATTTTCAATAAAAAATAACTAGACTAATTAATTCTAAGTTGAAAAAAAAAATTATTTATTCAATCATGTTATGAATTTTTCAAATTTAGTTTAATCTTACTTATGACATACACAACCAAAAATTATTAAAAACCACAAAAACAAAATCCTTTTATTTAAAAAAAATCTCAATTATTATTATTATTTATTTATTTTTATTTTTATTTTGAGAAAAATACAAACTCAAACTGCTTAAAAAAAAAAATTAAATCTTTCCCCCACACTTAAAACAGACATTGTACCCAATGTATGATTAAATGCAAAGAAAAGACAAAATAACAAAAAATAAAATGCAAGAATAAAAATAAACTTCCCTTGGGTTGCCTCCCAAGCAGCGCCTTTGTTTAATATTGTCGTTGGCTCGACTCTATGCACACTTGATATAACTAGGCAGGAGTTTCAAGTCTAGAATGCATACCTGTAAAACAGATGGTAAAGGTCTTTTGTCATTAATTGGTAACAAAATATATGGAATGTTACCTGACTGTTGTCTTTTTGGAAGATCGTTCAACACTGCAACAGTTTTATGTAAGTGAGTACTCAAAGTTAACTCATATTCTTTCTCAAAATTCTCACTGATGGCAACTTTTACTCCATCTTTTCCATCAAGTTTAAAAACTTCTTTTCCATTAGGTACTACATCGTCGTTAGGAATGTTCGTGTCTGCAACGATATTTTTCTCTTCTTCTTCTTTTGATGATGCACATGCTTCTTTTTCTGGAATTTTAACTTCTTTACAACTTCTCAAAATGATTGAACTTACAGTTTCTTTTGGATTTACTATCGTTTCAGATGGTAAGTTCTCCAAGCTTTGTGCCTCTAGCTTATTAATTACAGTTGTCATTTGACTCATTTGATTGTTCAAACTTTCGATACTAGCCCTCGTCTCCTGTTGAAATTGTAAATTATTAATGGCAATAGACTTAACAATATCTTCTAAAGACATACCAGAATTAGAAGTTTGGCTTGGTTGTAGGTATTGCTGCTTGTATTGCTGGTAACTTGGGCAATTTTGAGTTGCTGGTTGATTTAATTCTGGACTCCCATAGGTGAGATTGGAATGATCTCTCCATCCTATATTGTACGTATCTGAATAGGAATCATACTTCATTTCTGGTAGCCCAGGAAAACCATATTTCGTATTCACTTGTTCATTGGACTCCTCTTGGAGAGTTGGACACATATCGGTTGGATGCCCTGATACTAGACAAATCCTACAAGCCTTTGTTATTTTCATGTTACCTACAACCATCTGACGAACAAGAGAAGTTAAATAAGAAATTTGTTGTTTTAAGGAAGAAACATTTACCTCATCAGCATGCCCAGATGGAAGATCTAGCCAAGTGCCAAATATTTGAGAATTGGCCGCCATTACCTGTTACCGATTTTTTTTTTTTTTTGCTAATAGGCAAAAAAATATTTGATCACAAGAACGAAATAAAGATCACAAAAAGCACAAAAATCAACTAAAATTACTCCCCGGCAACGGCGCCAAAATTTGGTGTGCTGTCGTAGGCACCCAAAAATAAAACCTTTACTCTTGAAATAATATGTAGTAGTGAGAGTAAGGATCGTTCCCACGAAGAGTAATTAGTTTGATCTTTATGCTATGTAAAATAAGATTGGGGGAGAGTTTTTATCAAAAGAAAATTAAGAAGAGCTAAAAACAATTAAAGTATTAAAACAATCAAAGAAATAAATGTTGGTCTCAGTCAACATCCACCATTGGAATCTTAAAACTGATCATCGATGCAAGTATATATTAATTCATACTTTGAATATTCATCGTTGGAATTATTTTCCTATCTCCTTCAGCCATAATTAATTAAAAACAAGCGATCTAATTAACCTTAACTACTAAATAACCCCAGACAAGCGCTAAAGGTTTAATCTAGTAGCGTATTAAACTCGATGAGATCGATGAAGCAAAACAACACAAGCACACGCGGTTGCATTTAATTTTGTCAAAAAATTTCCTCCTAAGATCTAATAAAATAAAGCAGTTCATTAAATCTTGGTTGCTTCACAAATTAGAGGGATCGAACAATTACGGATTCGATATCTAATTTAGCATTAGATTGTCATGAATAATAAACTAGTATGCATCCTAGTCATTAAACAAGATAATCATAAAAATATGCATAAGAAAACATTCGATACTTAAAGCACAAATCAAAAATATAAACATAAATTAGATCTCACAGGTTTTTATTCATTCCGAGGCTTCCGTTTCCTTCGACCAACAAGACTTTTAGCTCCGCATGTTCAAGAAAACTTCAAAAGAATATTGGAGAAGAGGAAGAAGAGTTGTGGGTTGTTCTTCTTTTTCCTCTTGATCTCTACCCCTTTTATACACTCTAAATAAGTGTTTGAAGTTCACAATATCTTTCCAAAAATCCTCTAAGAGTTACAACAACCCAACAATAAAATAAAATCTTTGAATAAGTTGGGAAATGGTTATATCAACTCCACTTTTTGTGCACAGCATAGTTGTCTCAACTTCAAGCGTGATTTGGTCCATGATGTAGCCAGAATCTCGAGAAAATCAAAACAGCAAAATTGTGCCTCTATCACTTAGCTTTCCGAATCAATTTGGATTAGCTCAATTGGACTTCGGATGAGCAAGTTATGACCATTTTTTACAAGGTGTCAGAACTGTCCAGAATTGATAATTAGCTCCATTTTGCTTTTAGTGACTCCAATTGTATCCTAGATCAAAATATAAAAATAATGAGTATCTTTAGACATTAAATGAGCATAAAGGAGTATACATTAAGGAATAAAAATATAATATTTTATGTTCTCATCATGTGCCCTGGTATTGGGGGCATATGTGGCATATACTAGCCAGTTGTCATGATTGGTGAATTACGTCAGCAATATGTCTAGCCTACACTTTCCCATACTCTCAAAGTTGTCCTCAAGTTGCATTTCACTTAGATGATTAGGTCACCCTTGAGTTTTTACAGTATTTACTATATGGCATGCTTTTATGTATCTTGTTATGTCCCTCTGAGGTCCTGGCCCTTTTCAGGTGTATCATTCATGAGCATTTGCAGGAGCGCAGATCCGGACTGGTTGCGTAAGTTTCGAGGAGTCTTCTCTTCGAGTCTCGTGATAGTTAGATGTTGTACTTATATTGTATTTGTCTTGTTTATTCTATATTCTAGTTCGGCAGTGGATTTATTTTTATCCGACTGTCATCTTTAGATAGTTTTCATGGAGATCTAGTTTTATAGCTACTGATCATTTATTTATATTGATTCTATGGATGAGATCTAGATTGTACCTTGTGACTTGTGATAGCTTTATACCACTTATGGATTTGATATTCATACTATAGCGTACGTATGGGTTTTGGTTTCCATATATTGGAGTTGCCATATTCATGCGGCTGGCATGCCTAGGTGTCCTAGTCCTACGTATTTTGGGACTGGGGCATGACATATTTTTGTGGTGGCCCATGCAGGTCAAGAGCATATTGTCTCGGTTATATTATTGTACTGAGCAAGCCTGCAGATAGGATTAGAATATAAGATCTCATCGACATCTGACTATGACTCATCTTCCTTCTAATCTATTCTATTTGAATAATTGCATCCTGCTTGATTCATGTGCATCCCTGATAGTTCCTTAAGTGTAGCCTTCTCCTAGAATATAGAAGTCCCTGTTGTTAGATAATAAGTAGGGTAACCTTCCTATTACAAGTAACTAGAACCCTGACACGTCACTAAATTTAGAATATTTAAGCAAACCCTAGCATCCTTATCTAAAGAATGGCTTGCCATTCTTCCTTGACATAATTATGAATGACTTAAGAGTAGTGTAGGCACTACTAGAGCTAGTTAGAGATTTGACCCTAATGTTTGATCCTAGTATTGAGGAACCAATAGAAATCCGAGATCGAATGTAGGGACTGAACCTAATTTGCATAGTGAGATAGTGTTAGGATATAAATCCTTGTCATGATATTAGCAGACAGTACCTCAGGAAGCCCAGAGCAACGAGTATGACATTCCCCTTAATCATACCTCAAATACGGAGATTTGCTCACCACCTTCCCCTTAGGAAACCATGATATTATCTTGAGTCCCTCTATTTTAATTTCATATCTTGTTCCTCCAAAACCTTAGCGTTCGCTAATTTTGCGACGACTAAATTATGATTCTTCTTTTCTTCATCTTTTAACTTGTGCCACATAACTCTTATGATTGAAGGCCAAGTGATCTTATTCTGTGTTAGGATATATAGTTTGCTAGGGTTATAGTTTGGTAATTTGAAATTTGAATTATGTGCTTGGTAGTTAGAACTTGATAGTTTGAGTTGTTCCTTTAGATTGTGATCTGATTATTCTTAGTTTTAAATCGCGTAATTTGTATCCGTAACTTGATACGAGTTACACTTCCCTTTTTCTCTTAAAGGTCATTAACTCTTTCATTCTTACTATTGACACTTGTATTCTATGAACACTATGATTAAGACTTAAGATGGCCATTACCTACATGATATAATAGGAAACCCAAATAAGTACTAAGATCCGTTCCTCATATAGCCCTATAAGAATTTGTAATTTATTTACAAGAACTTTATTAATTTATAGGATCCCCTTAAGACTGTCATAATATTAGTTTATTATTTTAAGTTGGGTAGTATGCCTCACAACATAGTATCACATAGCCCTATTGACCCATTGATGAAGTATAATAGGATGACACAACTTTAGACTTGCATAAGAAGATAGTGTTTATTCAGACTGTAGAAATTAAAGGTCCATACCCATATTTGGTCGACTAGCGACTTAGATAAGGAGTTAGTATGACAACTATAGAGATGGTAGGGTCTTAATTTTGTATCTTGTTTGGTTTTATGAACTTGAAGTATTTTCGTACCTCCTTTCATCATAATCTAGCGTACTTATATTTTTGTACTACCTCGACTTATGCTGCTGTTACAGCCTAGTTTTGCAAGCTCATTCTTTTATCAAGCTTGTTCATGACATATGTATTATTGGACGCGTACAGTAATATATTTCAGAATCAGTGTACTACGGTCTGATCAACCATAGTACGCTTGGTTCGCCCTTCACATAACTACTTTACGTGGATTGAGATATATAGTGATTAGTAGATGAATGTACTTGCCCTCTAGATATGACTGAGCATATCATATCCGTTACATAATTGTACTAATACGAGCATATGAATAGGAATTACCAAACTAGGATTTTAATCCACAACTGCCTTGACAATTCCCATTTGAATTCTTTAAACGCCTTGATCCCCATACTTCTAATCTATTACCTCCCCCTTGAACTCATCATTATTATTTTCCGTCTTCCCTTATTTCGGAAAGACGAAACCTCGTGCCTAGCATAAGTTGATACACAGATAGTATTAGATATACCCTATAGGCCAATTACATTATTTGATGATTATTTTGTAACCAAGGGCATATCACATGTAAAATAAGTGGTGTTATAATTTTTAAGGATTGAGTAACATGATTAAAGAAAAATTGAGGAATAAGATTTCTTAAATGTAAGAGCCTTAGGTGATAGATGGAAAAATTCTAAGTTAGGTAGCAGTTGCATTATCAGCTTAAGAGGAATTTCTTTAGATTGTAATCGAGCAAAAATTTGATTGAAAGGTTCAAGTCATTTTAATTTTTAGAATTTTGGACGAATAAGTAAGATGATGAGGATCAATGAATTTCAATTTTTAGCATATGATTTAAAATTTTAATATTGAAGGTTGAATCAACGATTTAAACCTCGAGAAAAATAAAGTAGAACTCTAAATATGAATATGGTCGAATTGAATTCCAAATTCGATGATTTGAATTAAGAATTAAATTTTTGAGTGTTGGATCACCTATTGGAAATATTGAGGATGTAAACTAAAAGTAAAATCGAAAGAGTATGGAATTCATAAGTTGAAAATAAAAATAATATTTGATTATAATTGCTTTCTAGAGGAGATTATGATAGTTGGAGATTGCGAGATAAATTTTGAATTGGGATGTCATATAAATTTGAATTAGATTTGGATGTAGATTATTTAATTTGAAAATCGAAAAGATAGTGTAATGTGTTGAAGTTGATCTGAATCAATGGTTAATCTAATTTAAAAAGTGATCGCGATGGATTTGGATGAATTTTAAATTTTTAGAAGAGATCACGATTGACTTGCATGACGTACACATATGAAGGATTTAAACCAAATTATGCCTTATTTTAATTTCAAGGATGAAATTATTTTAAGTTGGCTAGATTCCCTCACCCAAAATTAGGGCTACTTGGCATATATAGAGAAATTAGGTCTAATTAGAATCCAATTAGAATTAGAACACGGCAATTATTTAATTATACGATATTTTATATCGCTTAGCGCACCTTACTGTTGCTTCGATAATTGGAGCACCTCACTAGCCATTGCCTTTCTACAAATTTCACAACCTTGTCATAGACAGGCCCGCCTACTATTCTGACCTTTGTGTAACTTACAATTATGCTTTCTTGTGCTACATTTTAGTCACACAATATTTGTCGCAGACGTTATCATTTAATTCTAGATAAATACGACTCTGTACCCTTGTGCGTTCTAATCGAAATTGGAGACACAATCTTGACCGTTTTATATAACCCGAATCTTATTAATATTCTATACTGTACCCTCTATGTCCCTGATACTTGTGTCCTACCTAATTTTATCTCTATGTACTCCTAATTAAATCCAGAACACCTTGCATGGTAATTTTAATTAATTAAATCAAATTTTTGTCTTTATGTAATTTTTCCAATTGTTGGGGACTTTTATGCAAAAACGCATTGAGGTGTCCCCATCATTGGACAATACGTGAAGAAATCCAACTTTTCCCTTCATAGGAATTTTTTCCATAAATTTTTGGGATGTACAACGTGCACATCGTCCCCCATTTAAATTCTAGCCTTGTATTTAATTAATGTGATTTATAGCTCTCCCAAGCATCCCCATAAGAGCCCAAGGTCCAACCCCAAGGAGGTGTTGACCAAGCCCACTCCTAGGTCAACAAAACCCTAGTTTATATGCATATAAATACAAACTTTTCTCCTTGTTTATTATTCATGGAAAACCTAAATCCCAACCCTATTTCAGCCGACCCACCCCCAACCTACTGTTCATCTCCCCCTTCCCCGGCCAACCGACCGAAGACCTCGCCGTAGACCCCGCCGTCATCCACCCTGCACCCGCCGCCCTCCGGCCATCTCATCGACCTCTCCTTCCCCGACTTTACCTTCTCCCCCTCCGCCTGAGCAAGACTCGGCCAACACCACCACCACCATTGCCATCTCGACGACAGCACTCCACCATCGCCGTGGTCATCCCCAGTACTCTGTTACCGCCGCCATCGTCACCCTCCTCCCGTTCTCCTCCAGTCCTGCTCACCTGGAGTACGACCCGCCTCGTCCTCCGCCGGAGACCCGACGGCTCAGAGCCGCCTGAACTCCTCCACGATTAGCCCGACTACACGATGCCGCCCGACCTCATCCCCTCCATGACGCCAGAGCAACCCCCTCCTCCTGAGCACAGGCTTCCCTCTCCTTCGTCGTCCTCTATACCTCCTTCCCCCGCCTAACCACCGGATACGGTCACCCAGCGCCCGGACCTCCGCCTCTCTTCTCCTCCCTGTCAGGAACTCCACCTCCTCCTCCCTGCTCCTGCCTCCCACTTGACTCATCCCCCCCCTGTTCGACCTTTTTGTCGGACTTCCCTGGCCGAACCTCCCCTCACCTGGCCGGACCACCCCTCCCCACTGGCTGGAGTAAACACCATCACCATCTTAATTACACCATCACCATTACTATCATCCTCCCAACTCATCTCCATTACCATCATCCTCCCATCATCACCACCATCTCATCCTTGTCAACTTTATCGCCAACTATGTCATCATCGTCCTCGTCGTCATCATCACCTTCATAGTCATCATCGTTATCATCGTCATCACCAACGCCATCGTCGTCGACGTCATCATCATCCCCATCATCATGATCGTCAACATTATCACCATCCCTATCATCCTCATCCATGCAATCATCGTCATCTCATCATTGTCATCATCATCACCTCATCGTTGTCATCATCATCACCTTATCATTGTCATTATCATCATTAGCATCATCGTCATCACCATCATCTATATTCTTGTCCTAGTCATCCTCCCATCCTCCACATAAATCACCACATCATCACCACCATTATCATCATCACATCGTCATTACCCTCGTCCTCGTGTTCATCATGAACCCGTCACTCTTGCCAGATGACCCGCAGCAGTCATCCTGATTCCCGTACCTATGCACACTGACCCCAAAGATCTATTAGATTTATCCGCGCGACTTCTGGAGCAGGTTATTGGTGCTACGCAGCTCTCTTGCCAGGCAAGTATACCTTGTCTCTATTGTACTGTTTAAATTCTGTATTATTAGTTGCATATTATTATTATATAACCGTACGCGTCCGAGAGAGACTTGGGTGCAGTCAACGAATGCGTTGACGTTAGGACGTGTGTCTGACCTAGTGCCTAGTGGAACCACCTAAAGTTGCGGAGTTATTGGTATGACTCCCAGGCCTTGACACTTTTCTTACACGTGTTGTGAGTCTCATGTAGGGCATAGACTTGCGTATGTGGTTGGCCACATGTAAGTGTAGGCGTGCGACAGATAGGGTATAACTGCTAATAGTGATGCATGTTAGAAGACTTAGCAGTTATTGGTAGGTGGAGCATAAACTATCGTGATACGATGGCAGATCCTTGTCCCTATTTGGTTGTAAGGATGGACTATTGTTCTAACGACAGACTATGAGCCAGAGTTACGATGCCTCGGCGTAGTAGCTACAGCGTATCGTGGATACGACATACTTAGATCATTGGACGGGGAGGACTACTAGTAGGCGTATGGGACACCCACTTTCTTTATTCAGATTCCTCGTTCGACAGAACGGTATGGACATTATATACTTGCAGATTCCCCGTTCTTCGGAGCGGTATGGACGTTATATTATTCAGATTCCCCGTTCTTCGGAGCGGTATGGACGTTATACTATGCAGATTCTGCGTTCTTCAGAGCGATAGGACGTTATTATATTGCAGTGCGCCCTGGTATTGTGGGCATATTTGGCATATACTAGCCAGTTGTTATGATTGGTGAATTACGTCAGTATATGTCTAGCCTACACTTTCCCATACTCTCAAAGTTGTCCTCAAGTTGTATTTCACTTAGATGATTAGGTCACCCTTGAGTTTTTACAGTATTTACTTTATGGCATGCTTTTATGTATCTTGTTATGCCCCTCTGAGGTCCTGGCCCTTTTCAGGTGTATCATTCATGAGCATTTGCAGGAGCGCAGATCCAAACTGGTTGCGTAAGTTTCGAGGAGTCTTCTCTTCGAGCCTCGTGATGGTTAGATGTTGTACTTATATTTTATTTATCTTGTTTATTCTATATTCTTGTTCGGCAGTGGATTTGTTTCCATCCGACTGTCATCTTTAGATAGTTTTCATGGAGATCTAGTTTCATAGCTACTGGTCATTTATTTATATTGATTCTATGGATGAGATCTAGATTATACCTTGTAACTTGTGATAGCTTTATACCACTTGTGGATTTGATATTCATACTACAGCGTACGTATGGGTTTTGGTTTCCATATATTGGAGTTGCCATATCCATGCGACTGGCATGCCTACGTGTCCTAGTCCTACGTATTTTAGGACTGGGGCATGACACTATAGAACTAGTTTTGTTTCTTTATTTCGTGCTTCCTTTGTGGTACTTGCTATTTGGGGTCTGACCCCACTAGTTTTGCATGGCCAGGTTTAGAGCCAGTACCTGAGGATCAAGCGTATCTCACCCTCACTGATGGTACGCACCTGAAGGATAGCTGCTGAGGGTCACAAGTGGGTTCCTTCATTCACTGTTCGTATTTTATAAACTATAATCTTTTGGGCGTTTAGCCAACCGGCACCTGTTAGTCGGATAATCTAGATACTAATTCCCTATATGACTATAATATATTCAGACTGTATTTGACTCACTGTCATGTATACTTTTGATTGTGTATCTGGCATATCACTTGTATTTGCTAGATCTCTAGAATATTCGGATGCGACGTTGGGGACGCCTTACTTCATAATCTGAAATATTTTATGTTATTGCTACTTGTTTGAATGATTGAGATATAGAAGTCCTTGAACCTAGAAGACTTGATTATAGTATGCACCCTCTTATCTCTAGACAACCTTAACATATTGTGGGTTACTTCGGTATTCCGTAAGGTATGGTTGGTTGAGTCATTCTCCTGCTCTCCAGTATTCTGGATCTGGGGTGTGACAGTTTGATCACGGGCTGGCGGGAGATTAACGATCTCTATTGTCGCCCTTGGTATTGGTATAACACCATGTGGCACCTCTTGAGTTAGAAAATCCCCAAATTAAAGCGATACCAAATTAGCGGTGACCATCTTCTTATTATTGTGCAATATGATAGCTTGGGAATCAATCAACTGCTAGATTTTTCTCTTCAGCACATAACAAGCCTTTGTGGGGTAGTGCACGTACCGATGGTATAGACAGTACTTTGGATCTTCAATTTTACTAGCTTTATCTGGTCTCTTGATGTCAGGTAGCTATAACTTGTTACCCTTCATCAAGCAATCAAAAATGTTGATTATGTCATTCTCATCGAAGGAGTATTCTTCCTTCGGTCTTGAAGTGTCACTCCCCATTCCTGAAATATATATTTTGGAATATATTTATTTTTTACTTGTATTTATTTCCTACTTAGAGTATTTCTTGCTTACATGATTAATTAGGTTGCATGCATGGAGACTAGACCCATTCTTTGGCTCAATTAGACCCATGGTTTAATTGTTGGGTTGGTTCATTCATGATTGGAACCCATGGTCTAAAACATAAATCCTAACTATAAAACCCAACATCTTCTCTCTTTTCCCTCATTCTCTTCATTTTTCTCTTCTTCCTTCATTTAGACAAGTACACCTTGCACCACATGGAGAAATCCCTTAATTTTTTATTATTGCTTTTTCTTGTATTTTATTAGTATATTATGTGCTCATGATGATTCTAAACACTTTTAGTACTTGGGGTTTTTGGTTTTAATGGATGGATTTGAGTAGATCTACATTCTAAGTTTAGGGTTTTCATGGGTTCCTTAATTTTTTGGTGGTTTTCATCTACTAAAACATAGTATTTTAGAAAAATAGTTTTTGGGATGGATGGAGCACTTTATTTCGAGCGTTTTGGCTTTTGGTTCACTCAATTCGGAGTTAAAATATAGTTTTTATAGAGGATTTTTTTTCGATTTTTTGAGTTCTCGCCTTGGCCGAACTGCTGCCTGGAGAAGACGAAGTTGTATGCAGCCATGCGCCCTGAACTCATGCGGCCATGTGGTTTGAACTCATGCGGTCATGCGGCCTTAAGATCATGCGACCTCTGCTGTCAGCGACCATACGACCCATGCGGCCATGCGGTCTGAGCTCATGCGGGCATGAGGTTTGAAATTATGTGGCCATGCGACCTCTGCGATTAGCGACCCATGCGTCTATGCTGCCCGACTCCCTATGCGCACATGTAGCCCCTTGCACACGCATTATTAGACTAGTTTCATTGAATATTCCTTTGGACTTTATGGGATGTATGTATGACTTTGATGACCACAAGAGTATAAGACCCATCTATGTTCCATGACCCGATCACTTGTATCCGTGCTGATACACTTACTACATGCTATATCTTCCTATGTGCTATGTATTCCTACGCGATTATATTACATGATTATACTGCGGTGTACCTATCTGCTATATGACATGTGATATGACTTAATCTCCAGCATGTACATAAGGTTTAGTCAATGACCAAGCGTGGCAAGGATCTGTTGATTGTTGCATCATGCTGGGGTGAATCCAAGTTGGACTATCTAGTGACAAAGTGGATTCGTATCTAGCATGGCCGTACTATGGTACATCGTATAAGGGGAATATCATGTGACCACGCCATGTGAATCTAGTTAACAATAGGGTTAACTAGGCAACTAAACTTGTAAAGCATTAGGAGGGAATGGAATCTCGAGATCATGCCTAACTAGCCACCTTCAGTCATCTGAATTGGGGTGTGCAGGCTACTCCCCATGGATATTGTTTAAATCCTTATTAGTGGATAACAATATCTGACTATTATACTATACTATGTGTTATATGCGATCTTAGCATGGTAGCCTTATGAGGGACCGCTGTAAAATACTATATGCTATGCGGCGAGCGAAATACTATGTGATATGCGGCAATTTATGGCTCGGCTAACCCTGCTAGTACCTGGTTCGATCTAAGGATTCCTATATGCATAATATCTCTGGGATAACTCAGACTCCATCTAGTAAGTCGTATAAATGATTGGTCGATTATGTAACTGATCTTGTTTGTGTATTGTACCTGTTGTCATATAGTCTAAGGACATAGACTATCATGGTGTAATGGTCTAACTCTTGTCCTTGTTTGGTTATAGGGTTAGATTATTGTGTCATGATAGGCTATGAACCGAAACTATAAGACATATATATATATATATATATATATATATATATATATATATATATATATATATATATATCCATTTCATAAAACTGGTTTTATTCTTCATTCATGCTTCCTTTGTGGTACTTGTTATTTGGGGTCTAACCCCACTGGTTTTGCATGTCCAGGTTTAGAGCAAGCACCCGAGGATCAAGCATAATTTCCCCAGAACAATGGCGCGCACCAGACGGTTGGCCGTTGAAGGGAACAAGTGGGTTTCTTCTTCCATGCTCGTTATTGCACACTTTACTTATTTTGGGCGTTTAGCCACCGATACTTATTAGCCATAAATCTGGACATTTAGTTTCCTTTACATGATTTTAATTAATCAAACTGTAGTTGATCATGGTCATGTACTTTTGATACTCTGACAGCTTTCTTATTTTACACAGCTGGTTTCCAGAATATCGTGGCAGGGCATTTAGGACGCCTTACTTCCTTGTCATATATGATCTATGTTTACTATTCTTGCTTGACTGATTGAGACAATAGATGTGTTGTGTGACCCTTAGTGACTTACTTGTAGTATATACCCCTTGTCTAGTTACAGCCATGACCGTCGTACGACGTTCTATACCTTGTACGGGGGAGCTGGCCATGTCTGTCTCTGTATTCTGGTACTGGGGCATGACAAAGTTTTAGTGGTGGCCCATGCAGGTCTGTGTTTTCGGACTTGTTGGGTGTTACGATCATAGGAGTCTAAATCAAACATATGCCTTTGAAATCCTGAATTCGTTCTTCTCGAAGCCTCGCTTGACTATCGAATTAATTATTTCCTTGATCCTTTCCGTCATGTTCTTCATGTTTCTTGTCCTTTTCTTTAGTGCTTCTTCAGTTGCTGGAGCAGTAGGTATGGCAGGACAGGATTCCCTGGGCAACAACGGGAGGAATCACCTATTCATAGTCAAATTCGAGTAGATCCAGTAGTTGGACAAGCTGGCACAATGGAACCAGAAGCTGGACATATTGAGCAACCAGCCCCTGAGATTCTCGTACCCCCAGTATTACCAGCAGTACCAGTGGTACTTGACCCCACGACATTACTAGAGATCCTCCGGGGAATGATGGCTACGCAGCAGCATTAGATGGCAGTGCAATAGCATCAGCAGTTTCAACAACAAGAGCAAAATGTCTTGTTGAGTCAGGGTTTGCAGACGGCCCTAGAAAGAGGAGGAAGGACTGATTCAGGGGCATCCGTTAGATTTTGCTAACTTAACACGAGATACTTTGACGACACGGAGGACGCCATCACGGCAGATGCATGGCTCCAAGACATCAAAGTTATTCTGGCGGCGGCAAAGGTTTCGGTTGATGAACAAGTTGACATGGTCCGATTGCAACTTCAGGACCTTGCCCGTGACTGGTGGACGTCAGTAGAGGTTGTCTTGAGGCTTCCTATCTCCTGGGACAGTTTTAGGGCTCTATTCTAGGCCAAGTACTTTGGAGTCGTAGCACAGTATGAGCTCCAACAGAGATTTATCGGTCTCAAGCAGGCTGTAGAACAGTAGATGGATATGCAACCGAGTTTTTTAGGCTGAGTAGATTCGCTCCGACTATGGTAGCTACGGAGTCGGATATAGCAATAAGGTTCCAGTAAGGACTTCATCTGAGATTCTACAACTGGTAGAGGGGCACAAATAGCAGACTTATGAATAAGTACTGATAGTAGCTCGGAGGCACGAGCTTACCATACAGAGGTTATCGGCAAGGACAGGAGGCCAGAAGAGGTCTCATGTTCAGAGTGGAGGAGGAGGTGGAGGAATACCTCGAACATCAGCACCATCATCCGGCATTCATATCCATGATTCAGCACCAAGAAGGGCGGCAGTTTCGACGGTGACAACACCGGCTCGACAGCAGCCAAGACAACAACAACAACAACGCCAAGGAGCACCAGCAAAATGTACTCATTGTAGCGGGAGAGGCCACACTAGAGATGTATATAGGGCAGTCAATGGGTTGTATATGATGTGTGGCAGTCCAGATCATTGGGTTGTCAATTGTCTAATGATGCAGAGACCAGGAGGGCTAGTTCAGCAATTCCCAGCACTATCAGCACCAGGAGTAGTGCAACAAAGAGGACCAGTGACAGTAGTGCAGCCCTTAGCTCAGCGTCCGAGACTGACGTAAGATGAGATATACCAGCTACAGTATAACCAACAACAGGGCCAGCAGAGGCCACAACAATGTCACCAAGGGAGACAGCAGTGAGGGGCACAGTAGGGCCAAGGGCAGGCATTCTCCTTGTCTTTAGATGAGGCTTTAGCATCGGGCAACGTGATGGCAGGTAATATTTTTGTCGTATCTTTTTCTATTGTATCATTATTTAATTCAGGCGTATCTTATTCATTTGTATCCGTACGATTCACGACATGCATTGGATTGGAGTTTGAGGCATTGCCAAAGAGGTTGAATATACTCACTGGTAATGGGCTCGTAGGAGTTATTAAGATATGTATAGTGTGTCCGGTCATAGTGTGTGGACATTCACTACCAACACGGTTGATCGAATTCCTTATGGGTAACTTTGACGTTATCTTAGGAATGGGCTGGCTGAGAGACAGTCATGCTACGATAGATTGTCATAAGGGTAGTATATTATTTAGTATCCCGGGCACGAAAAGTTTTACTTTTGACAGATCTGTGGAAGACCAGCATGAAGAGAGGATCGCAGCGACTGTGTTAGCATAAGAACAACTTTTTGAGATAGTTAAGAAGTTCTTAGACGTCTTCTCAGAAGAACTACCAGTGTTACCCCTGGTAAGAGATGTTGAGTTTTGTATAGAGTTGGTTCCTGGAGCGGGACCAATATCTTGTAAAGTTTACCAAATGGCACCATCAGAGTTAGACATACTGTATCAACATATAGAAGAATTGAAGGCAAAGAAGTTTATTAGAGCCAGTGGATCACCTTGGGGAACTCCAGTGGTTCTAGTGAAGAAGAAGGATGGTTCGTCACGGTTATGTATCGACTACAGACAGTTGAACATTTTAACAGTGAAGAACAAGTATCCATTACCAATGATCGATGATTTATTTGATCAGCTGAGTAAAGCCAAGGTTTTCTCTAAGATCGACCTTCGATCAGGGTATCATCAAGTAAGAGTTCGGGAGCAAGATATACCTAAGACAACATTTAGGTCACGATATGGGCATTACGAATTCTTAGTTATTTCATTAGGACTGACTAATGCTCCAGCGATATTTATGGATTTGATGAACTATATTTTTATGCCATATCTAGATCAGTTCATGCTGGTTTTCATATATGACATTCTAGTCTATTCTAGTAGAGAAGAGGAGCACAAAGAGCATCTTCGAAAGGTCTTGCATATTTTGAGGGAACACCAGTTATACGCAGAGATCAACAAGTGCGAGTTTTTGTTGGATCACATATCATTTTTGGGTCACATCATCTCTGGGGCAGGAGTAGCAGTAGATTCGAAAAAGGTTGAGGTCGTAGAGAGTTGGCCAGTTCCTAAGACAGTAGCTGAAGTGCGTAGTTTTCTGGGATTGGCAATATACTACAGAAGGTTCGTAGTAGACTTTACAAGGATTTCAGCACCGCTGACTCGATTAACGCGCAAGGAGGCTACATTCAACTGGTCAACAGAATGCTAGACATTATTTGAAGAATTAAAGAAGAGATTAATTTCAGCTCCGATTCTCACACTTCCAGTAGGTTCTGGAGGGTTTACAGTATTTTATGACGCGCCAGGCAAAGGACTTGGGTGTGTATTGATGCAACATAGAAGGGTGATAGCTTATGCATCGCGGCAGCTTCGAGATCATGAGAAGAATTATCTGACTCACGATTTGGAGTTGGCGGCGGTAGTATTTTCACTTAAGTTGTGGAGGCATTACTTGTATAGTGAGTGGGTGAAAATATTTACGGATCACAAGAGCTTAAAGTATGTATTCACTCAGAATGACTTGAACATGAGGTAGAGGAGGTGGCTATAATTGATAAAGGACTACGTTATGGAACTTCAGTACCATCTAGACAAGGCAAATGTGGTAGCCGATGCTCTTAGCAGGAGAGGTAGTACATTTATATTGACATTGCAGCGGCACATTTTAGAAGATCTTCGATAAATAGGGACCAAGATAGTACTTTCATAAGACGTAGGAGTATTGTCTAGTTTATAGGTACAATCTACCATTATAGAGAGGATTAAGGCAGCTCGGGCAGAGGATCCGAAAGTTCAAAAGATTCGGGCTAAATGTGAGTCTGGTCTTAGAAAAGAGTTGACAATTCATAAAGATGGAACTCTTAGGTTTGAAAATTGTCTCTGTGTACCAAGCGGAGATATCCGACAAGAAGTAATGACCGAGGTGCACAGTTCCCAGTATTCAATTCATCTAGGAGGTACCAAGATGTATCAAGACATCAAGCAATATTTCTGGTGGAACGGGATAAAGAGAGAGATAGCACGGTTCGTTTCTCGATGTTTGGTATGCCAGCAAGTGAAGGCCGACCAACAAAGATCGGCAAGATAATTACATCTACTTCATATTCTGGAGTTGAAGTGGGAATATATCACGATGGACTTTGCGACCGATTTACCTAGATCCCTGACCGGTCGTGATGCAGTTTGGGTAATAGTGACCGTCTCACGAAAGTAGCTCACTTTTTATCTTTTTGAGTAGGATAATCCACAGAGCATTTAGCGGAGATGTAATAGTGGACTGTCTCACGAAAGTAGCTCACTTTTTATCTTTTTGAGTAGGATAATCCACAGAGCATTTAGCGGAGATGTACATGCGACATATAGTAAGACAACACAGCATCCCAGTAAGTATTATATCCGGTCGAGACACTCGGTTCACTTCACATTTTTGGAAGAGTTTGTACCAGAGTTTGGGCACCAAGTTGAGATTCAGTACTGCTTACCATCTACAAACAGGGGGCAATCAGAGAACCATCCAGACCCTGAAAGATATGCTATGAGCTTGTACTTTAGATTTTGGAGGGTCTTAGGAAGATCGCTTTCATCTCGTTGAACTCTCATACAACAACAGTTATCAAGCAAGTATTCAGATGGTACCCTTCGAAGCATTATATGGGAGAAAGTGTAGATCGCCATTGGCATGGGATGATATAGGTGAGCGAAAGATGTTAGGCCCATAAATGATCACGCAGACAGTAGAAGTTGTCAAGCAGATCAGAGGGCGACTTTGGGTTACGCAAGATTGGCATCGACATTGGGCAGATCAGCATCGTAGGCCTTTAGAGTTTTGTGTCGGTGATCACGTATTCCTGCAGATTTTGCCAACCCGTAGAGTCATTAGATTCGGGGTTTACGGAAAGCTTAGTCCACGATACGTCAGTCTGTTCGATATTCTCGAACGGGTGGGCGATATTGCTTATCGTCTTGCCCTTCCGCCTTCTCTACGTGAGGTATACGATGTATTTCATGTGTCTTATTGCGTAGGTATGTCCCAGATCCGATTAATATCTTTGACCATTCCTAGCTAGTCGTTGGTACCGACTTGTCTTACGAGGAGCAACCCGTATCCATTTTGGACCGAAGGGAGAAGGTGCTCAAGAATCAGACTATTCATCTTGTTCGGGTTGCTTGGGGTCATTACCCTTTGGGAGAGTCGATGTGGGAGCGCGAAGACGATATCCGGTATATTTGTTCTTATGACTTTGATTACATGTATAGATATGCTTCGTATCTTGAATCTCGAAAGGTATATTTGTTCTTATGACTTCGTATCTCGAATCTCGCAATTTGTTTACCCATACTATGTGCACTGTTTTCTTTATTATATGCTTGAATTTGATTACATGTATAGATATCCTTGTAGTTAGCGCAGTGCTTGTTCTGATTTCTCTAGCGAGCCTTGAGTTTGAATTCTGAGGAAGGAATTTTTCTAAGGTGGGTAGAGATGTCACTCCCCATTCCCGGAATATATATTTTGGGATATATTTCTTTCTTTCTTGTATTTATTTCCTGCTTAGAGTATTTCTTGCTTACATGATTAATTAGGTTGCATGCATGGAGACTAGACCCATTCTATCGTTCAATTAGGCCCATGGTTAAATTATTGGGTTGGTTCATTGATGATTTGAACCCAAGGTCTAAACCTCAAACCCTAACTATAAAACCGAACATCTTCTCTCTCTCTTCCCTCATTCTTTTTATTTTTCTCTTCTTCCTTCATTTAGGCATGTACACCTTGCACCACATTAAAAAATCTCTTAATTTTTAATTATTACTTTTTTTTTTGAATTTTATTAGTCTATTATGTGCTCATGATGATTCTAACCACTTTTAGTACTTGGGATTTTCGGTTTTAATGGATGAATTTGAGTAGATCTACATTCTAAGTTTAGGATTTTCATGGGTTCCTTGAGTTTTTGTTGGTTTTGATCTACTAAAACATAGTATTTTCAAAAAATAGTTTTTGGGATGGATGGAGCACTTTATTTCGAGCATTTTGGCTTTTGGTTCACTCAATTCGGAGTTAAAATGAAATTTTATGAAGGAAACAATTTTTTGATTTTTGGAGTTCTCGCCTTGGCTGAACTGTTGCATGAAGAAGACGAAGTCGTATGCGGCCATGCGGCCTGAGCTCATGCGTCCATGTGGTCTAAACTTATGCGGTCATTTGATCTTGAGCTCATGCGACCTTTGCGGTCAGCGACCATGCGGCCATGCGGTTTGAGCTCATGCGGTTTGAGATCATGCGGTCATGCGGTCGGAACTCATACGATCATGCGACCTCTGCGATCAGTGACCATGCAACCCATGCGATCCATGCTGCTATGCATCCCGACTCCCTATGTGGCAACTGATTCTATGCGGCAGTTGATCCCTATGAGGCCTTGATCCTTTTGCGCGCATGCGGCCCCTCACACACGCATTATTGGACTGGTTTTGTTGAATGTCCATTTGGACTTTATGGGATGTATATGTGACTTTGATGACCACAAAAATATTAGACCCATATATGTGCCATGACCCGACCACTTGTATCCGTGCTGATACACTTACTACGTGCTATGTGTTCCTACGTGCTACGTATTCCTACGCGATTATATTACATGATTACACTACAGTGTACCTATGCGCTACGTGATATGTGATATGACTTAATCTCTATCATGGACATAAGGGTTAGTCAATGACCAAGCGTGGCAAGGATCTATTGATTGTTGCATCATGCTGGGGTGAATCCAAGTTAGACTATCTAGTGACAAAGTGGATTCATATCTAGCATGGTCGTACTATGGTACATCATATAAGGGGAATACCTTATGACCACGCCATGTGATTCCAGTTAGCAATAGGGTTAACTAGGCAACTAAACTTATAGAGCATTGGGAGAGAATAGAATCTCGAGATCGTGCCTAATTAGCCACCTCCAGTCATATGAATTGGGGTGTGCAGGCTAGTCACTATGGATATTGTTTAAATCCTCATTAGTGGATGACAATATCTGATTATTATACTATACTATGTATTCTATGCAATCTTAGCATGGTGGCCTTACAAGGGACCAGTGCGTAATATTATGTGCTATGCGATGATTTATGGCTCAGCTAACCCTGCTAGTGTAGTGCCCCACTCCGCGTTGGCACTATGTACAAGAGATATCGATTTGCTGACTCGAGTGAAAGTCTTCTCGGAGAGTTTTCGATCGAAATACAAGACGATTGATCTAGGTGAGTGGGCAGAACTTCATTCTCTGATTCTTTTACGCCTTAATTATGAATCTGAGTTTTTATAATGCTTGTTTGCTTAATAAGATAATGATCGCATGAGAATGATAGAACGAGAACCTGCTTACTTAACTAGAGAACTTCTATGCTTGTCTAAAAAGAGATATAGAGATAGAACCATTTCTATGCTAAGTTAAAGAATAGAATATTGCATGCTTAGTTACACGAACACTGCTATCCAACGAATCACTGCCATGCTAATAAACAAGAGTAAAAGAATGTTCATATATTTCCATCGTATGCTAAAGAATGAAATAGTAGAACTGCATGCTTAGTTAAAAGAGATAGAGAACTGCTTCCATGATTGCTTAAATAGAGACTGTTACATGTTTCCATAGAAGTTATTAAAATGCTTGAACGATATCAGAGAGATGGCGTCCAGTCTGCATAGAGATTGAGATTGAGGCATGTCCGTACATGAGATAGAAGAGAAAGAGATTGACTATATGCTTGTTTATTGAACTGTTGTATAGTAAGATTTTATATGATAGAGCTGCATTTCATGCATCGGTCTTTAGACAACTTGTGCACAAGGGTAATCCCATAAACGGTTCTCGGGACACTAGGGATCGTTCGCCCTAGGGGGGGTCAGAGGAACACCCTGAGGCAATGAAGTCCTCGCGATCGAGGGGGTGGCAGTGTTCATGTCTATAGAGCATAGGTTTCCCATGGACCATCATATAGTTAGGTCACATGCTAAGTTAGCCTTCTTGCATACCTAACTGTTTGTTGCAGAGACGAAAAGGAAAAGAGAACCTTATATATATATATATATATATATATATATATATATATATATATATATATATATATATATATATATATGTTGCTAACTTGTATGTCTGCTACAGGGATAACCGTTCGGCGAAAGGATAAGAATCATTGAATAAGTGATATTCATGCTATCGAACATGCTCTCTTGTATTAAATGCTTGCATAGAGAAGTCTTGTTTTCGTATATGCTTCTATCTTGTTCACACGATAAGATGATAATTGATGATAAGAGGAAGAGAGAGATGCTAAGAAGATAGTCCACTAGATGCATGCAAGAGTCTTTAAAGAAATAATTATGACTCACGAGACACGCTGCGCACCAGAGAAGTAAATAAATATGCCTATCAAGCATGAACTGCTTGCCTTGCCTGCTTGCTTGTATATCGAACATGAACTCTGTTTTCAAAGATATTTCCAAAAGAAGTAATATGACTCTGTTCCTGTACTGCATGTAACAAACCTAGGTAAAACTAGAAAGATCACTAGTAATGTAATATTTTATAACATAATTACTTAGTGTTGGTTTTAGTGAATGTTGCTTATGTTCGTTAATTTTATACTCACCAGTACTTTCTCCAAAGTGCTGACCCACCAACAGTTTGCTTGTTCGCAGGTGTTGGATCGTCCGAGAAATGATAGCCGAACCTCATCCCCAGGACCCGAAAATCTAGAGTCGATGCCTTGAGCCGTATCGAGATTATTTTGAGCTGCTTTTGTATAAAGGGATGTAATGTATGGAACGATGTCATTAAAATCGAGAGAAAGAGAGCTTGAGCGAATTATAATCTCGGCCAATCGCCGCTTGTAATACATCTTGATTATCAATAAAGAGCTTATTTTCTTATGCCATTGTGTTCTTTACTCTTCTGCAATATTGTACCGCTGCTCCCATCTTGAATAGCTTACTTGCCCTTGTTCAAAGCTTTGGCCTTGTGCAAGCGTAGCTTAGGCTTGCACGACATCACGTCCCAAGCGAGGACGACTGGTCCCGCAAGGACCCAAGCGAGGATGAACGACCCCCTGCAGGATCGGGGCGCGACAGCTAGTACCTGGTTTGATATGAGGATTCCTATATGCATAATATCTCTGGGATAACCCAAACTCTATCTAGTAAGCCATATAAATGATTGGCCGATTATGTAACTGAGCTTGTTTGTGTATTGTACATGTTGTCATATAGTCTAGGGACATGTACTATCATGGTGCGATGGTCTAACCCTTGTCCTTGTTTGGTTGTAGGGTTAAGATTATTGTGTCAAGATAGGCTATGAACCGAAAATATGAGACAATATATATATATATATATATATATATATATATATATATATATATATATATATATATATATATATGTATGTGTGTGTGTGTGTGTGTGTGTCCATTTTATAAACCTGGTTTTATTTCTTCATTCGTGCTTCCTTTGTGGTACTTGCTATTTGGGGTCTAACCCCACTGGTTTTGCATGGCCAGGTTTAGAGCCAGCACCCGAGGATCAAGCGTACTTTCCCCTGAATAATGGCGCACACCAGACGGATGGCCGTTGAAGGGAACGAGTGAGTTTTTTTTTCCTTCTCGCTATTGCACACTTTACTTATTTTGGGCATTTAGCCACCGGCACTTGTTAACATTGAATCTGGACATTTAGTTTTCTTTATATGATTGTAATTAATCAGACTGCAGCTGATCATGGTCATGTACTTTTGATACTCTGTCAGCTTTCTTATTTTACACAGCTGGTTTCCATAATATCGTGGCAGGGCATTTGGGACACCTTACTTCATTGTCATATATGTTCTATATTTATTGTTCTTGCTTGACTGATTAAGACAATAGATGTGTTGTGTAACCCTAAGTGACTTGCTTGTAATATGCACCCCCTTGTCTAATTACAGCCGTGACAGTCGTACGACGTTCTATACCTTGTATGGGGAGCTGGCCATGTCTGTCTTCGTATTTCTGTACTGGGGCGTGACATGAAGACTTCGGAGCTTTCTACTTTGGTGGAGAGGTTGATCGCTTGGCTAAATTTATAGCAAGGGCATCTTTTTCTTTATTGTTGCGGCTATTACTTCTTTTGTTGTTGTTATTGTTGAAAGAATGTTTGCTTTTATCTTTCAAACTCTTGAACTTCAGAAAATCAAAGTTAACACTTTTTGTATTTTTCTCAGCAACGTTCGCATTCATGATAAAAGTTGTCCAATCCTCGAACTGAGTCTTACCAATACAGAATCTCACTTGTGGTAAAAAAAAATTATTTAGGTATCCATCAAGTAGTTCTCAGGAATGACATGAGACACTTTCAGAGCTACTTATCTAAAGCGCTCAATGAATTCGCAAGCAGACTCATTCTTCTTCTGCTTAGTGTAGATGGGAGATGACATTGTCATATCCATACCATCCTCGTAAAATCGGGCGAGAAAAAGGCTCCATAAATCTTCGAATGATGAAATACAATTATCGAAAAGATTGTACAACCAGTCATAAGCTACTCCGGACAAAGCTCCGACAAACAGCTTAGTGAGCAGGGTGTCGTCCTGTGGCAGATGCCCCTTAACCATCTCAAAATAATTCATATGATGACTAGGTGACATTTTCCCCTCAAAAGGAGTTATATTTCGAGGTTTATATTTAGGTGGGTAGGCAACTTTACGCCACTCAGGGGGAAAAGGCTGCATGATCCCCAGTTTCTGAAGCTTGTCCATATTAGTTATAACATTAAATTGGGCCCATAACTCCTTAATAGCATATTGCGTCTCATCATTCTAATGTGGTATAGCAGATTGAAGAGATGTGGGTTGAATATACACAATCACAGGCGGAGGACCACCCCCAGCATTAAGAGGGTTGAGAGTTTGTGCCACTGACTCTTGATAAGGACTAGCATCTGGATTTGTACTACCCTATGTTGCAACTTGTACAGGTGCAGTTGTGGCAGTATGCTGAGCCATGATTATTTGATACATATTTTGCATCATTGAATGCATATCCTTGAATGCAGCCTCTAGTGAGTTGAGACGTTGTTCAGTGCTTCCAGATAGGGAAGCGTCTTGTTCATCACCAATAGCATATGCACCCACTTCTCTATAGACGATAGAAGAGCTAGTGGATTGCATTATGTACTTGGAGTCTACAATGTCGGTTTCGGATTCAGGGGATTGCTACCCCCAAGAAAGTCAGTCTTAGATTCCTGAGGGTGACCACTCTTCGTGAGAGAGAATTTCGTTCTTCAAGAATAAGTGTTTTGATATACCCCTTCAAAGGATTCGACTAGCTGATCGAACCTCCTCTGATTGGGCATTCTTGAAGTACTTCTTGAACCTCTTCCTCTACGTTGGAGTCTTGAAGCCATATATACTGGAGCCAGAAGTAATTTGTAAGCCCCTGATTTTCAGTAATTAATAAATTGGATTTTTTTTCACAATTTTCCGTAATTTTTCGGGATTTTTCTGTAATTAAAACCTAGGCCTTTGGTAATTAAATGATTTTTAATTGCTGTTAATTAATACTAAAATATTATGAAAATAATATTTTATGGTGTAAAATGGAAAACCGGACATAGGATAATTTTTTGCGAATTTATTGGACTCCGAAAACCCGTTTAAAGCCATAAAAACCAATGTAAATAAACCCTAATTAAACCCCTTAAATAAACTGGGTTTAATTAAAATTAAACCAAACCAACCCAACTCAAACCGAACCGCTACCCTGAACCGAACCCACCCAGCTTAACGGGTCGGGTCGGGTCAGATTTGAGTCAAACCCGACCCGAACCCGAAACCCAAACTGAACCCTAATCTGATCGGGATTACTGTTCCGACCTATTTATTGTCCTCGAACTCTGTGCCCAGCCACGCCGCAACCCTAATTAATTCTCCGCCGCCGCCGCTTTTCTCCAGCTCCGCCGCCGCAGCCATCTGAACTAAACCCTAGCCCCTCGCCGCCGAGCTCGACCCGTCCCCCAGTCGTCTCCTCGACGAACTCCGACGAGGACAGATCTCCGGCCGCCCAGCACAGCCTTCTCTCCTCCTCCCTCTCCTTCACCCAAGTCTGCCCGTAGCACCCCCTCTCCTCCGTCTTCTCCGATCCCGTTCGAGAACCCCTAGCGCAGCAGACCCGCACGTCGGAGCCCGTCCATCTCCTCCAGATCTCCTCTCCCTCCTCCGCGGGCAGCGCCGTGCCGGACATCTCCTCCACCCTAACCCGAAACCCCCTTCACAACCTAGCCTCCTCCTCGCCGTCTCCGATCGACCAGCAACCGACCTCGACTCCACCTCCTCCTCCCTGCCGCCGATGACTTCACCTCCACCCGTCCCAGATCGCCTCCCCCGACCTAGCAGCAGCCCGCAGCAGCTCCGCCACCCTCGCCAGCAGCCGTCCCCCGCCCGCTCCGGCGTGCCGCTGCCTCCGGCCAATGACTCCCTCCAGCAGCAGCCGGCCGTGTCGACTCCAGCTAGCGAGTCCCCCTGTCTCCGGACACATCAAGCCCTATACCAGGACACAGTGTCTCGTGTCGACACGCGAGGACACGAGAAATCATCGTTCACGGAGCCCTGTTCAGGTAACCCGTTCTCTCTCCTCGTTACCCCATTTCCGATTTCGTCAGTTGCGTCGCGTAGACTGTATGACACTCTCGGTGCCCGTGCAACCCGCTTGGTGCATCGCGTCATGTGGTGATCGCGAACCGCGATCCAAAAACAGAAAAAACAACTTCCTGTTTCACCCTGGAACTGAGTACGCCCCGCCAAACGGGACGACTTGGTCGCACGCAGTCTTTACCGAAACGTGCGCGTCGTCGATATGGACGTGCGGGATTTCGCAGAAGTTGATTTGGATGTGTGTGCACACCGGAATTAACGCGTATCCGCCGACAACGCCCCGTATCCGCTATTCTGGAACACGCTGTAACTTTGTGTACACACGTCGGATCGAGACGAAACTTGCGCCATCGGACTCGTAGCAATACGCTGGTCCTGTGACCCAAGTTTGGTTTGATTCTGAGAACGTTGACAAAATCGCGTATCGTGGGCCCCACAGGCTCCACTAGATGGGCGATTTTATGATCGGCTCATCGGAATCCAATTCTGAAAGTTCCGTTGGGTTCGTATCATCGTTCCTAACTTATAGACACTAAGTTTGACAAATTTAGAGACCTTTGACCCTGACACGCTTTTCGGTGCAAAGTGGCCCACATGTGGACCCCGCTTTGGCCCAAAAATGTCATTTTTGCCCCTGTGTCCAAATTGGACTTAAGGACAGTCCTTTCTAGCTATTTGATATTTTTTGAATCTAATGGTGATGTTTATTTCAGCAATCGGAGTAGTACCTGCAGATCACACTGAGACCAGAGCTACAGTTGGAGCCAGAACCCCACGCAAGTGTACCTTGCCAAAACTTGCAGCTTTGCTACTTATTTCCTTGACTTATTTATACATCGTTGTGCAAATATACCTTGCCAACTTTGCAGTTCTTGTTGCATATTCCTTGCTTTATTTATATTGATGTGCATGCTTAACCTAGGACCGTGTGACGTACTTAGCGTCCGATTATTAGTCGGGTGCCAACACCGTACGCGGTGTTGTGTATTGTCATCTAGAGATGGACATTCGTGACCCCTTTACATTCTCGTACTTGTCTTATTAAGTACATTATACCCAGGATACTTGACACTATACATGAGACAGGATCTTTCTGAGATATTCATGGTGATTCTGTATAGGATGCAGGATTTGACATTGACATTATATTCCTAGACACTATATGACTTGTTGTATTAGATATGATTGTGCGTGACATGGACATGGTGCATCGTGGACATGAGACGTATGATTACATTGGGTGGGGAGAGACACACATGCTACAGGCTGATTATATATAAAGCCCTATTATTGTGAGGCACAAGACTCTGAAGCCCGAGCTTGGCCCATTATCGGATATTACTGCTATCGGCTCCCCGACACAGAGCCTGTAGTGGCTCAGCCTGAGTACTCGTGATGCTCTCATCTTGCATTTTCACATAGATGGTTATATAGCTTACCTTATTTATTTTATTATTGCTGTACTGCATTTATTTTGGCTTGTATTATCTGTACCTTATTATGTCCCCTGAGGACCTGGATCCGGATTATGTCCCCAGGATTAGCAGAGGAGATCCATCCAGAGTATACAATACAGGAGCATTAGCAGGAGCTGATACAGGAGCTGTACCGACACCCGAGGACGAGATTGTACCAGAGGACTTCTCCTGAGTATTGTCTTGAGATACTCATTTATTTCTGTTTCTAGTCATTTTATTTCCAGTCTATTGCATTGATGTATCAGACTTGTTCTCGGATTGTTCTCTGAGACACTTTATTGAGATTTGTTAGTTATTTATATTTTTATTTATTCTGGCATTGGATCTATGATTATCTGTTGTGGATAAGATTAGAATAGACTATGACTTGTATTATTGGACCTACTTATTGTTGTACTACAGCTTAAGTATGCCCCGATGGATCCATTAAATTGGGTTTGTCCATCGGTGTGTGCTGCTGGCCATTATCACGCGTCTGGTCCCTCGGTATTTTGGGACTGGGGCGTGACATGGTTTTTGTGGTGGCCCATGCAGGTCTACGACTAAATTCTTCGGTTTCAACTTAGGGACCGAACAAGCCTGCAATAGAAATAGGAATAGGATAAGTTTTAGGATCTTATCCACTTGCTTGAAACGTTCTTGATATCTATATCAAATTTAAATTAATTTCTTGACTCGTATCTTGTCTTGATTCTTGAGCGCCTTATAGTTTATTTTGGTTGTAGAAAAATGAATCCCCAAGTTGGCGAAGAGACTCATCCAGGAACACCACAAGGTGTTGTGGTTACCCACAAAAAGAAGTGACACCAGTTGGTGCAGGTCAATCATCACAACAACGTAGTCCAGCAAGTCAGCATGCCTCGAGAATCCAGGAAGATGACGTTCCACCATCGACGCAGTTGGCTCCACCGACGCCTACCGTTCCACAAGGGCAGGCTATGGACGAACAACAAATGTTTCGAATGTTTTACGCGATGATGCAAGCCCATCAGAAGGTTCAGGAAGAAGCTCAGCAGATCCAAGTGGAGAAGTTCATCGATAGATTCAGCTCAGAGTTACGGAAGTTAATCAGTCCCGCTGCAACTACCTTAGACGAGGATGTTCTTACTACAGCAAGACCCATGGAGTGCGACACAAGGATAGGGTCCAGCCAGAAGCGGCTGTATGCATCAACACCAGACCAAGCATAACAAGAAAGAGTTGCAAAGCGACTACAGATGAATCCACCACCAAGAGCAGCACCCAGAGCCTTATTTCTTCCTACTTGTCAGTATTGTCGCAAGAAAGGCCATATTGAGAAGGAGTGCAGACGCAAGTTAGGATTATGCTTGATTTGCGGAACCAGTCAACACTTAGCCAAGGATTGTACTCAGTATCGAGAGAAAGCATTGATGATTCATCAACCAGCCACATCAGTACCAGCCGGAGCACCACAGGAAGAAATTGCAAAGAGTTCTCACATGCACCAGCCACCAGAAGCATCTCCGCAAGTACTACATGTCTGTCCATATTATCGTAGGCGAGACCATATAGAGAATGAGTGCAGACGTAAAAGGAAATTATGCTTAGCTTGAGGATCCAGTCAGCATTTATCAAAGGAATGCCCCGAACGTCGAGAAAGAGCGCTAATGTCACTAGCACCGAGGCCAGCCTCTCCAGCATTGGAAGCACCGTAAACGAGAGTTGAAGGAGTCAGACCACCAGCCCCAGGAGGGAATCAGCCGAGGCTACCCTTGGCACCACAAGCAACACTCTTCCAGCAGGCTCGACGGCAGCAGAGGAATCAACTGCAAGAACGTGAACAAGCTCCAGCGATGACTTTGGAAGATGCACAGACCCATGGAGTAGCTAATGCGCATAATTTTTCGTAGTTATCTGTTTATAGATTTGTTTTATCTCGTGCCTATTGGTTCGTGACCTCGGCCTTAACCTATGTAATTTTGAACTTGCGAATAACCTAGTATGCTTTTATAATTGATAACTGTAGAGATTATAGAGTCTTTTGTTATTGTGCTTATTTTGGGGTTGTTTTGTGAACTCGAATTAAGTTATACCTCCTTTCATCATCATCTAGCGTTCTTATATTTGTTGTAGTACCTTGACTTATGCTGCTAATATAGCCTAGTTTTGCAAGTTTATCCTTTTATCGAGCTTGTTCATGACATATGTATTATTGGGTCGACACACTAATACAATTGTCTATTCAGAATCAGTGTATTACGGTCTGATCAACCTTAGTGCATTTTGGTTCGCTCTTCGCACGACTACTTCACGTGGATTGAGATATATAGTTGACTAGTATACTTGCCCTCTAGATATGTCTGAGCATATTGTATCAGTTACATAACTGTACTAATACGAGCATGCGAACAAAGGATTACCAGAATAGGATATCAATCCACAATTGTCTTGACAAATCCCATTTGAATTCGTTAAATGCCTTGATCCTGATACTTCTATTCTATTACCTCACCCTTGAACTCTTTATTATTGATCTTCGTCTTCCCTTATTTCGGAAAGACGAAACCTCGTGCTTGATATAAGTTTGATATATAGACAGTACTAGATATACCCCACAGGCTGGTCGCATTGTTGTGACCCTTTTATATATGATTAAGGGAATATCATAGGTGATATGTTTGGTGTTAAAGACTTGAAGATTCAATAACATGATTAAATAAGTTGGGGCATAGCTTTATTAGATGTATAGCCTTGGATGATAGATGGGTAAATTCTAAGTTGGGTAGAGACCGCAATGTTCACTTGAGAGGAATCCTTTAGACTGTAAGCAAGTGAGATTTGATAGAGAGAACCCTACCATATTTTAATTTCGAGGATGGAATTTTTATAAGTTGGGTAGATTGTAAGCCCCCTGATTTTCAGTAATTAATAAATTGAATTTTTTATAATTTTCCGTAATTTTCCAGGATTTTTCTGTAATTAAAACCTAGGCCTTTGGTAATTAAATGATTTTTAATTGCTGTTAATTAATATTAAAATATTATGGAAATAATATTTTATGATGTAAAATGGAAAACCGGACATAGGATAATTTTTTGCGAATTTATTGGACTCCGAAAACCCGTTTAAAGCCATAAAAACCAATATAAATAAACCCTAATTAAACCCCTTAAATAAACCGGGTTTAATTGAAATTAAACTAAACCAACCCAACTCAAACCGAACCGCTACCCTGAACCGAACTCACCCAGCTTAACGGGTCAGGTCGGGTCGGATTCGAGTCAAACTCAACCCGGACCCAAAACCCAAACTGAACCCTAATCTGATCGGGATTACTGTTCCGACCTATTTATTGTCCTCGAACTCTGTGCCCAGTCGCGCCGCAACCCTAATTAATTCTTCGCCGCCGCCGCCTTTCTCCAGCTCTGCCGCCGTAGCTATCTGAACTGAACCCTAGCCCCTCGCCGCCGAGCTCGACCCGTCCCCCAGTCGTCTCCTCGACGAACTCTGATGAGGACAGATCTCCGGCCGCCCAGCACAGCCTTCTCTCCTCCTCCCTCTCCTTCACCCAAGTCCGCCCGCAGTACCCCCTCTCCTCTGTCTTCTTCGACCACGTTCGAGAACCCCCAACGCAGCTGACCCGCACGCCGGAGCCCGACCATCTCCTCCAGATCTCCTCTCCCTCCTCCGCGGGCAGCGCCGCGCCGGACATCTCCTCCACCCTAACCCGAAACCCCCTTCACAACCTAGCCTCCGCCTCGCCATCTCCGGTCGACCAGCAACCGACCTCGACTCTACCTCCTCCTTCCTGCCACCGACGACTTCACCTCCACCCGTGCCAGATCGCCTCCCCCGACCTAGCAGCAGCCCGCAGCAGCTCCGCTACCCTCGCCAGCAGCCGTCCGCCGTCCCCCGCCCGCTCCGGCGCGCCGCCTCCTCCGGCCAACGACTCCCTCCAGCAGCAGCCGGCCGTGTCGACTCCAGCTAGCGAGTCCCCCCTGTCTCCGGACACATCAAGCCCTAGACCAGGACACAGTGTCTCGTGTCGACACGCGAGGACACGAGAAATCATCGTTCACGGAGCCCTGTTCAGGTAACCCGTTCTCTCTCCTCGTTACCCCGTTTCCGATTCCGTCAGTTGCGTCGCGTAGACTGTATGACCCTCTCGGTGCCCGTGCAACCCGCTCGGTGCATCGCGTCCTGTGGTGATCGCGAACAGCGATCCAAAAACAGGAAAAATAATGCCCTGTTTCACCCCAGAACTGAGTATGCTCCGCCAAACGGGATGACTTGGTCGCACGCGGTCTTTACCGAAACGTGCGCGTCATTGATATAGACGTACAGGATTTCGCAGAAGTTGATTTGGATGTGCGTGCACACCGAAAATAACGCGTATCCGCCGACAACGCCTCGTATCCGTCTATTCTGGAACATGCTGTAACTTTGTGTACACACGTCGGATCGAGACGAAACTTGCGCCATCGGACTCATAGCAATACGCTGGTCCTGTGACCCAAGTTTGGTTCAATTCTGAGAACGTTGACAAAATCGCGTATCGTGGGCCCCACGGGCTCCACTTGATGGGCGATTTTGTGATCGGCTCATCGGAATCCAATTCTGAAAGTTCCTTTGGGTTCGTATCATCGTTCTAGACTTGTAGACACTAAGTTTGACGAATTTGGAGACCTTTGACCCTGACATGCTTTTCGGTGCAAAGTGGCCCACATGTGGACCCCGCTTTGGCCCAGAAATGTCATTTTTGCCCCTGTGTCCAAATTGGACTTAAGGACAGTCGTTTCTAGCTATTTGATATTTTCTGAATCTAATGGTGATGTTTATTTCAGCAATCGAAGTAGTACCTGCAGATCGCACTGAGACCAGAGCTACAGTTGGAGCCAGAACCCCAGGCAAGTGTACATTGCCAAAACTTGCAGCTTTGCTACTTATTTCCTTGACTTATTTATACATCGTTGTGCAAGTATACCTTGCCAACTTTGCAGTTCTTATTGTATATTTTCTTGCTTTATTTATATTGATGTGCATGCTTAACCTAGGACCGTGTGACGTACTTAGCGTCCGATTATTAGTCGGGTGTCAACACCGTACGCGGTGTTGTGTATTGTCATCTAGAGATGGACATTCGTGACCCCTTTACATTCTCGTACTTGTCTTATCAAGTACATTATACCCAGGACACTTGACACTATACATGAGACAGGATCTTTATGAGATATTCATAGTGATTCTGTATAGGATGCAGGATTTGACATTGACATTATATTCCTAGACACTATATGACTTGTTGCATTAGATATGATTGTGCGTGACATGGACATGGTGCATCGTGGACATGAGACGTATGATTACATTGGGTGGGGAGAGACACACATGCTACAGGCTGATTATATATATAAACCCCTATTATTGTGAGGCACAAGACTCTGAAGCCCGAGCTTAGCCCATTACCGGATATTACTGCTACCGGCTCCCTGACACAGAGCCTGTAGTGGCTCAGCCTGAGTACTCGTGATGCTCTCATCTTGTATTTTCACATAGATGGTTATATAGCTTACCCTATTTATTTTATTATTGCTGCACTGCATTTATTTTGGCTTGTATTATCTGTACCTTGTTATGTCCCCTGAGGACTTGGATCCGGATTATGTCCCCAGGATTAGCAGAGGAGATCCATCCAGAGTATATAGTACAGGAGCATTAGCAGGAGCTGATACAGGAGCTATACCGACACCCGAGGACGAGATTGTACCAGAGGACTTCTCCTGAGTATTGTCTTGAGATACTCATTTATTTCTGTTTCTAGTCATTTTATTTCCAGTCTATTGCATTAATGTACCAGACTTGTTCTCGAATTGTTCTCCGAGATACTTTATTGAGATTTATTAGTTATTTCTATTTTCATTTATTCTGGCAATGGATCTGTGATTATCTGTTGTGGATGAGATTAGAATAGACTATGACTTGTATCATTGGACCTACTTATTGTTGTACTACAGCTTAAGTACGCCCCGATGGATCCATTAAATTGGGTTTGTCCATCGGTGTGTGCTGCTGGCCATTATCACGCGTCTGGTCCCTCGGTATTTTGGGACTGGGACGTGGCATAATTCCTCATCATCTTCTTGTTCGTCGACTTGCATCCTAGAATGTTATCTAGTGGAAAAAGTGTAACTCAAACGGCCGAGCACAGACCGTTTAGAAGAAAGTTTAACTATCTAGGTATAACAACCATTGATTACAACTAGATGACAACTACAATGGTGCTCATTTGGAAGTACCTTTGTAGGCACAGAGGGTCCTCTCTCCTTATGCTTTTGTACAATAATCTCACATAAGTCGGAAGGAGGAAGAGTAAGAGGAAGGCATACTCTGCCTTTTTTATATTATGTACATTGAACTTTGCACACACATTTTTGGTACCTTGTGTGTAGAGTGAAGTACTAGATTGATTGGCGCCTTCTGCAAGAGTACGCCTCTTTTGTCTCTGCATGCACAATCTTGCATGTAGATCTTGTGCTTTAGCTGCACAATACTGACCTTCAGAAAAAGTGGCGCATAACTTTCCTTCAGTCGTGTGCTTAATTTTGAGTTGTGGCAGCGGAGTTTCTTCCTCATACTTCTCTTGCACGCGCAGGAAGTCTTTTTTTGGATGACGCGGTTATTGAACAACTTTTTTGCCAAGTGATTTGGATGTGGCAGAAAGTGTGACAACACCCTGCAGAGTGATCTGGGTAGCCAAACCCTTGTTGAATCTGCTCTACGCGTTGTATTGAGTTTGTACAGATTGGGCAGTATAAGGATGAACAATCCTCTCAGCTTCGTAATAAGTTTCTCTGCCAAGGAAATATTGGTTCACCCTCCGCTTGTTGTTGCCAGGGTGTCACAATTTGTTCCCCTTAGTTAGCATATTGGCGTAGCTAAAAGGAGTATCCACCAAGTTAGAAACTGGGGATAAATGATCAGTATCCACCTAGTCACATACCGGGGATGGAGAAGTGATGAGGCAATCCTCGTTAGCAAAGGTCAGCATCTTCTTCCCTTTGTTAACAGCAATGTCGGGTAGGAGCGAGGCTTGGGCAGCCAAGTCTTGTGTGTGTTCTTGGACTTGATTGCGGTTGAGGGGATAACATTACCCCCCAACTCGCATCTCTTCGTAGGCTTTTTAATCAAACTTCACAACCAAAGTTTTTTGCGTTGTGCCAACCAACGCGGTGTCTTGTTGAGCTATCACCTTCTCGTCGGAGGAGAAGGTCGTCCCTAGCAGAGTCGCCATTTTTTTTCATAAATAAAAAGTTGTACAAACTTTGTTTCACAAACTTGAGAGAAAAGTAAAAAGTACAATAAATCATATACAAGAATCTAAAGTACAATAATTCTGGAGAAGTATAGCTATAGAGATCTGATCTGTGGTCGATCACTTTACTCATTGGACTACTTGACACCAAAGAAGAGATGCACACACGAACACTTGAGAATTTGAAGATAAGAAAACTCTGGCAATACTGACACCAAAAAGCTTCTTTCTTTCTCCCCCTATCCGTCCGTCCGTGAATGAAGGACTTAGCCTGTATTTATAACATTCAGGAGCGGTTATAAAAGTGTGCACGCACTTTGGGCAATTTGTACTGTATTTGCCACTGTGCATGCACTTTTGAGAGTTTCACAACCCACGTTCTGCTGAGTAGGTGCACAATATGCTGCCTGCTTGACATATGGCTTTACTATACGAAAAAAGTATAGGTCGTGGGGACAGTTATTTGTGCATGTCTCATGAGAAACAATGCATGAAAGACACGTAATCATAACCACTCACTCTCAGTTAGGATCTTTGGCGCTCTTTGATGGAGTTTAAAGACAATGGCCATACTGGCGCAGTTTGATGAGATTTGAAGATAGTGGCTGCAATGGCGCACTATGTTAGAGTTTGGCACAATGACGCACTCTGTTAGAGTTTGGCACAATAGCGCACTCTGTTAGAGTTTGGCCAGATAGTCCACTAAACGATAACATGTGTCTGCGTACTAAAAATCTTCTGCAATAATGACTATGATCTTCTCGTCTGCTTTGCCAGTCTGTCAGATTCATGGAATTAAATGTGGGGGAATAAACGTAAGAGTTGTGCGCCTGTCTCTGTAAAGCTGGACCAAAGTGTCATGCCCCAATCCCAAAATACGTAGGACTAGGACACGTAAGCATGTCAGTCGCATGTATATGTCAACTCCAATATATGGAAACCATAACACATACGTACGCTGTATAATGAACAATAATTCATAAGTGGTAAAACTATCACAAGTCACAGGGTATAATCTAAATCTCATCCACAGAAAATCAAATATAAATAAATAACCAATATCTATGAAACTAGATCTCAATACAACGTATCTAAAGATGATAGTTGGATGGAAACAAATCCACTACCAACTCGAGTATATAAGTGCAACACAACAAACACAATATAAGAATATCAACTAACAATTACGGGGCTCGAAGAGAAGACCTCCTCGCAAATATAAGTAACCAGTCCGGATCTACGCTCTTGCGAATACTCATGAACATCTACACTTGGAAAGGGACGAAGTCCTCAGAGGGACATAACAAGTTACATAGAAGCATGCCAATAAAGTACTGAAATAAATATCCAATGGGGTCGCCTAACCATCTATGTGAATGCAGTTTGAGAACAACTTTCTAACAAGTGGGCTATCTGGCCATAAAATGGGATTGGCATGATTCTTTCGAAGAATCAGGGACCTACAAAGCATGTCATCTTTTGAATGACAGAGGCCGCCAAGTAGTATAGGGGTCATCACGACGGCGTATCTCCGGCAGAGCGTACGGGTTACATAAAAATGAAAGTGCAAAGGAGCCCAAATACGGTACTTGTTGTTCTCCCCACCCCATGCTCTAAGCATGTCACATCCATGACACGATTTGGTTCATAGCCTATCTTTAGTACAATAGCCCAACCCTACAACCATACAAGGACAAGGATTGGACCATTGTACTGCAATGGGCTATGTCCATGGACTACTAATCATTGCTAAGTCTTCTAGCTTGCAAAGTTTCTAACAGTAGTTATCCCTAACGCACGGCTCATACGTATAGGAGGCCAGACCTGTCACGCAGTCCGTGATCTATATGAGACTCACACCCATGTAACAGCTGTGTCATGACCAATGAAACCTAATGATGCTTCATGATAATGGGGTGGTCTCATAAACAAGGTCAATGCATATACATAATAAAAATATATTACGACGACACCGTCGTTGCACCCAAGTTTCCTTAGACGCGCAGTTTATATAGCAGTTAAAATATATGAACTAAAGATAGAAAATAAAGATGCATGCAACATATGTAATATGAATAACAGTACAATGGCAAGGTATACTTGCCTGGCAAGAGAGCTGCAAAATGTAACGTCCATATGTCAAACACCAAGAGTCAGAAACTACGGCCTCAGAATGAACATCTCCGGATGCTAAAATAAACATCACTAACATTCCCAGAATAAGAGATATAGCTAGAAATCACTACCCTTTCGTCTAATTTGGATACAGGGGCAAAACGATAATTTTGGGTCAAAGTGGGGTCCACATGTGGCCCACTTTGTACGAAAAAGCGTGCCTGGGGTAACGGTCTCTAAATAGGATAAATTATAGGTCAAACGAACTTTAAAAGTTATTACAAACTCAACGGTATGTCCAAATGTGGATTCCGGTGAGCCGAACACAATTTCGTCCAAAAAAGTCAACCGTGGGGCCCGCCAATAGACGACTTGGTCAACTGTCTCAGAATTATGTAAAAATTGGGTCACAGGACCAGCGCGATACCATGAGTCCAGTGGCGCAAGTTTCGTCGCATTCTGACGAGCGTGCACTAAATGGCATGGGGTTTTGTAAAAGTCATGATATGGGGAATTTTTGCGGATACGGGCTGATTACGGCGCGCACACGCATCCAAATCAGTTTTCGCGAAAGCCCACACGTCCAGGTATATCGTGCGCACCTTTTGGTACACTTGGTACACGACGGGACGGCCCCGTTTGGCGGGGCGCGCTCCGTATCGCAAATTTTGGAAGTTAGAAAAAGCAAGTTTTCGGGATTTTTAACTTAATTTAAATTTACATACAACATCAAATAAAATATTATATTTAACAGGAATTAATCTAGGTTAGGTGGTCTTCGCATACCAAAAAGAAAAACTAGATTCGGATCTCTGTGGTGAGAGATACGAGCCCGTGAACATGGATCATCGCAACAGAATTTCTGAAATTAAAAGTGGTCATTTTTCCTCGACTTGGCGTCGATTTTCGCCTAGGTTTATGCGTTGTTCTAGGTAAACTAACACACAGATATGGAAGGGGGATAGGTCATGAACATATCGGTAAATACGGGGTCGAGTTTGGTCAAGCGAGGGCACGGAAATCGAGGCGTGAACACAGGTACGCTGCAATTCAATTTCTGTCACGGGGTTGCGCACGTTCACGCGGCGGCGGGCTGCGCTGGAGAACTCCGGCGACTGGCGGCTGTCTGCGACGGCTCTGGGGCTGGGAAGTCGGCTGTCTGCGGTCGAGGGGGTTGTGGATGGGTTAAAGAGTTAGGGTTAGGGTTTATGAGAGGGAGATGTTCATATATATAGAGTAGGTGAGCGGGGGGGTTTGGCTACAGCGCTGCGCAGTGGGTTGGGGGGTAGCCGCTGCTGTGGCTTAAGTTAAGCGGGCAGGTAGGTTAGTAATGGGTAGCGAGTAGGATCCATTAAGGATTTCTTTTATTTTTCTTTCTCTTTTTCTTATTCTTATTCTAATTCTTTTATTCTTAATATCTATTTTCATTTCATTTCTATTTCTATTCTCTTTTATAATAAACTATATATATATATATATATATATATATATATATATATATATATATATATATATATACATAGAAAATTCTAGAAATTATATTTTAGAGCATATAATTAATCTATCAGTCGTCCATAGGGTCTCCTACATAAAATAAATTAGGGTAAAATTATAATTGCTCCATAAAATCTCCTAAATGCACAAACACCTAAAAATAAAATTCCTATAAATTTTATATCTTCTAATTAGCTAATAATGACTATAAATTAATTAATTAAATAAATAAATAATTAATTAATATGATTTTCAGAATTAGGGGTTTTACATTCTACCTAACTTATAAAAAATTTGTCCTCGAAATTAAAACTAAGCCACGATAGAAAGTCAATGATGGCATGAGATAGAGATTTGCAGCTCATTCTGTACCTTTCTCCATCCTAAACTTCATGATTTTCCAATTGTCATGGGGATGTTTGGAGGGCTATAATTTGCATTGTTTAAAATGCAGGGCTAGGTTTAAATGAGGGGACGATGTTGCGCGTTGCACATTCCAAAAATCATGGAAAAATCTACATGAACGAAAAATAGGTTTCTTCATATGTCATGTCCAATGGTGTGGACACCTTATTGCATTTTTGCATAAAAGTGCCCAACAATTGGAAAATTACACAAAGATGGAAATTGGATTAAATTAATCAAAATTAATGCGCAATGTGTTCTGGAATTAATTAGAAGTACATGGAGATAACATTAGGTGGGACACAAGTGTCATGGGCATAGAGGGCTCAGGATAGAATATTATCAAAATTTGGGTTGTACAAAATAGGTCACGATTGTGTCTCCAATTTCGATTGGAACGCACAAGGATACAAAGTTGGAATTTATTTAGAATTAAATAATAACGTTTGCGACGAATGTTGCGCGACTAAAATGTAGCACAAGAGAGTATGATTATAAGTTACACAAACGTTAGAATAGAAGACGAGCATTTCTAGGATAAGGATATGGAATTTGTAGGTAGGTAGTGGTTAGTGTAGTGCTCCAATTATCGAAGCAAAGGTATGGTACGCTAAGTGATACAAATATTATAAAATTAAATAAAAAATATCGTGTTCTATTTCCAATTGGATTCAAACTAGCCCTAGTCTCACTATCTAAGCCAAGTAGGCCTAATTTTGGGTGAGTGGATTTACAATCTACCCAACTTAAAAACAATTTCATCCTCGAAATTAAAATAAGGCATAATTTGTTAATTCCTTCACATTTGCATATAAGGCAAGTCAATCGCAATCTCTTCCAAAATTTAAAATCTATTCAATCTATCGCAATCACTTTCAAAATTAAGGTAACCTTGGTTTAATCAAAATTTAATATATTGTAATCTCTTCTCGATTTTTAAATAATCATATCCAAATTTAAGCTAAATATATATGACATCTTCAAAATTTAAATAACCCATATCAAATTTTTACATCACGATCTTCAACTATCATAATCTCCTCTCAAAAATAATTCTAATCAAATATTATTCCTATTTTTTACTTAAGAATTTCGTACTCTTCAAATTTTAGTTTCAATTTACATCCTCAATATTTCAAATAGGTAATCCAGCAATCAAAATTTAACTTTTAATTCAAATCATCAAATTATAAAAAATTTATATCTACTTCAACAATTGTTCAAGCCTAAAATTCTATATTTATCCTCATGGTTTAAATCGATAATTCAATCGTCTGCTTTGCCAGTCTGTCAGATTCATTGAATTAAATGTGGGGGAATAAACGTAAGAGTTGTGCGCCTGTCTCTGTAAAGCTGGACCAAAGCATGCCTATGTTCCGCTTTCAGGAAGTGCTCCGTACTCTGAAACATTTATAGAGTGTGCCACTCTTCTTGTTGGTTCATTTTGTGAAGGGGTGTGCCATTCTTTCTTTGAATCTACCATTCTTTGGAGGCGTACTTTTTATGCTTCTACACTACTGTTTCGACGAGCTTCTTCACTCTTGGCTGGCCCAACCAAGCGGACAATACGGTTCTCTTGAAATTCAGACTCATGATCATGTCCACCTTCGTGTTCGACACTGAAGCTCTTCCGTACACATGCATCTTCAAGCATAATATTATGCACTGTGCACGTCGTCGATGACCCATAACTCTCCCGGAACTGTACAAATGAAGATGCACCTGCCTCTGATTGAGTTTGCTGCACACCTTGACCTCCTTTCTGGTTTCGAATTATTGAAACCAATATCGCTTTGTGAAACTTTGGCAAACCATCCATCACCAAAATTGGATCCGTGGAACAACCCCACCTAGAGACTATGCAGCTGTCATGGGATCGACATACTGACCCTTAATCTTTGGTTCATCACAATTTATCGCTTTGTCTCGTCGAAACAAATCCTCGGTAACCCTCAAAACATCTCGAAGTCCCTTCAAGATAAGTTTTTGACGATCCATAAACTCATGTCTAACATCCCTCGAGCCTCCATCCGATGTCTATGGCCTGTATGTACAACTCAGCGACTTGAGCCTATACATGCCACAACATACCAGTCACGGCCCGATCTCCCGCAGGCAAATCGGTCGTTCCCGCTAGGCGAGAATCACCGTGCCAGCGCTCCCGCAGAACGATCGCTTTGACCCAACGATGTGCTTCAGTTCCGGACGCAACGATGCTTCAGAGTGATCTACACGCCTAAGCACGTACGAAGGAGGCATCCGCACCGAACGGGATTCTCCCGTACTCTGCATACAAACTGGTAGATTATCAGTACATTGAATGCACTGGTGGGGAAGCTACTCGCCCGCTCGACAAATCCAAACACGTAATACAGGTTCCGTTCACCAACTATTAAGTTGTCTTTCTAGTTGCCTTAGGATCAATTTCATGCAAGATTTGAATAGCCTAACTCATATGGCAGTACGCCGTACAACATGAGAGGAAACACGGCGAGACTTACCAACTTACCATTTGTCCTTCCCTGTCCAGGCAAACATTAACAATTTAAGCACGGACAAGTATAAAAATTTAGGAGGCATAGCATATGCAAACACGAGTACTGTTATTTCAAGATCGTTCAGGTGTTCAGTTTATTTGTTTCATACGATACAATAACTCGCACGCAGATAGCCGCTAAGCGAGGATGACTTGTTATCTTTCATTTTACCAGCAAGCATGCAACAAGTTAAATACAAGGCAATCACTGGCGTATGCCATAATGGACGGTATAGTCTTTGACGAGAATGGTATGCAACGAAAGTACAAGAGGCACTGCAAGCCATTCCGCCGAACAAGAGACTAAAAATAATAGGTCTCGCCCGGACCGGATCGATGCCAGTGCCCCAGCATCGCCCGCGAGACCGTAACCCTATGCACTGGTTGTCCGTGATCGAATGGCGTCTTGGTTAAGTTATCAATTTACATGGTCGGGGCAACAAGAGTACAAGACAAGAGTCATTGCTGTTGAGGCAATAATAGTACAAGACAAGAGGCATAGCTGATGAGGCAACAATAGTACAAGACAAGAGGCATTGCCTGATGAGGCAACAATAGTACAAGACAAGAGGCATTGCCTGATTCCCATTCTCATAGTCTTTCTGAACAATATCCTGTATAACAGGGTGTTGGGCTGGCTTATGTTACAAGTATTGAGTCAAGGCAACGTATGAACAAGCAAGCATGCATTTATACAAACATAAGCAATCACGTTGGCTCGGGCCCAAAGGTAAGCCGAGAGGTGAAACCGTTAGGGACTTCCCGAGCGGCACGTTCTAAGATCGTGCGGTGTGAACAAGTGGACCGTACACAAGGTAGCATGCAAAGGGTCTGAACATGTATATAAATAGTATTTCATTTCTATGTTCTAGCATAAGCAATACAAGTTAGGATTATTCCCTTAGCTAGGTGCATTGGATTCTTATTAGCATGCAGGGGGTGAATCACCTAGCGACTAGCATGAACATTCCAGATTTTATGTGTGCTGGCTAGGCAAAGACAAGTTCACCGTAGCCACCCACCTTAGTGATGATTCGCCTCGGTCGAGTGATACGTCAAGCGAGCCTCTGAAAGCCTAAGCCGGATTCCTGTAGGGACAAGTCTGGATATCCTCTGCTTCACGTTAGAGGCAAAGCGGGTCGGGACAGTTGCACTTTTGCCGTTTGAATCGGCAGTCCGCTAGAACGGAATGGGGTGTTACATCCTACCCAACTCAGAAAAAGTCTCATCCTCGAGACTTACTGAGGACAAGCAGTACGTTTCAATCAATTTTGATTTAACGATACAAGGCTGAGGCAAACCTACACAAGTCATTGTACTTGTTTTATTTGGATATTCACTTGCACAAGCATCGAGATCAGCATATCGTTTAGTCTGGATCATGCGCACTTTCGAAGTGCACTTCTAGTGTGAGCACGTCAACCAGCTTAGTGATAGCGAAGTCTTAGCACTCGAGTTTTACCTTTTCTTAAGTCTTGGATGGTACACAAGTTCAAGGCGTCCCTCAAATAGATGCATTCAACCAAACTTAGAGTCAATAAAATCGGACAAGCTACTAGCGATACTCTCAAGGGTTCGCACAGGCTGGCACAAAGGCCACTCGCAGCACACAATCATACAAGCGAGCATATCATTCAAAATGTATTTTGAAAGTATTTAGACTTATTGTTGGAACATTCCATCGAGGCATTGAGAGAGTGTGTGCACATAACCCACGAACGAGCTTTCGAAACTGAGATATTCGAAATGAAGTCCAAAGGCGTAGAAGCCAGGCTCTGATACCAACCTGTCACGCCCCGATCTCCCGCAGGCAAATCGGCCGTTCCCGCTAGGCGAGAATCACCGTGCCAGCGCTCCCGCGGAACGATCGCTTTGACCCATCCGGGCGTGATGCCGTACGAGCGTGATCCACGCTCGTGCAAGGCCGTGGTTCATTGGCTGGCGGTAAGAGTTCTAAGCCATAGAGTCGCACAGATTGTCCGAGTGCAGCGGAATCATAAACGCATAACAATTTGGTAACAGGTTCACTGAGTCGACAATATAGCGAAAGCATTGAAACACAAGTTGAAGTAAAGCAACTCTTTATTGATATAAACATGTGTTACAGGAGGCGTATAGCCGAGATTATAAGTCGCTCAAGCCTCTCTCTCTAAAACAGTAAAGGTGTGCCAAGTGGCTACAATTGTGGAATGATTGTACAGGCGATGATCAGGCGATGTTCACAATATTATGTCTTGTATATGTGCTTCAGTTCCGGACGCAACGATGCTTCAGAGTGATCTCCACGCCTAAGCACGTACGAAGGAGGCATCCGCACCGAACGGGGTTCTCCCGCACCCTGCATACAAACTGGTAGATTATCAGTACATTGAATGCACTGGTGGGGAAGCTACTCGCCCGCTCGACAAATCCAAACATGTAATACAGGTTCCGTGCACCAACTATTAAGTTGTCTTTCTAGTTGCCTTAGGATCAGTTTCATGCAAGATTTGAATAGCCTAACTCGTGTGGCAGTGCGCCGTGCAACATGAGAGAAAACACGGCGAGACTTACCAACTTACCATTTGTCCTTCCCTGTCCAGGCAAACATTAACAATTTAAGCACGGACAAGTATAAACATTCAGGAGGCATAGCATATGCAAACACGAGTACTTTTATTTCAAGATCGTTCAGGTGTTCAGTTTATTTGTTTCATGCGATACAATAACTCGCACGCGGATAGCCGCTAAGCGAGGATGACTTGTTATCTTTCATTTTACCAGCAAGCATGCAACAAGTTAAATACAAGGCGATCACTGGCGTATGCCATAATGGACGGTATAGTCTTTGACGAGAATGGTATGCAACAAAATTATAAAAGGAGCTGCAAGCCATTACGCCGAACAAAAGACTAAAAACAATAGGTCTCGCCCGAACCGGATCGATGCCAGTGCCCTAGCATCGCCCGCGAGACCGTGACCCTGTGCACTGGTTGTCCGTGATCGAACGGCGTCTTGGTTAAGTTATCAATTTACATGGTCGGGGCAACAAGAGTACAAGACAAGAGTCATTGCTGTTGAGGCAACAATAGTACAAGACAAGAGGCATAGCTGATGAGGCAACAATAGTACAAGACAAGAGGCATTGCCTGATTCCCATTCTCATAGTCTTTCTAAACAATATCATGTATAACAGGGTGTTGGGCTGGCTTATGTTACAAGTATTGAGTCAAGGCAACGTATGAACAGACAAGCATGCATTTATACAAACATAAGCAATCACGTTGGCTCGGGCCCGAAGATAAGCCGAGAGGTGAAACCGTTAGGGACTTCCCGAGCGGCACGTTTTAAGGTCGTGCGGTGTGAACAAGTGGACCGTGCGCAAGGTAGCATGCAAAGGGTCTGAACATGTATATAAACAGTGTTTCATTTCTATATTCTAGCATAAGCAATACAAGTTGGGATTATTCCCTTAGCTAGGTGCGTTGGATTCTTATTAGCATACAGGGGGTGAATCACCTAGCGACTAGCATGAACATTCCAGATTTTATGTGTGCTGGCTAGGCAAAGACAAGTTCACCGTAGCAACCTACCTTAGCGATGATTTGCCTCGGTCGAGTGATACGTCAAGCGAGCCTCTGAAAGTCTAAGCCGAATTCCTGTAGGGACAAGTCTGGATATCCTCTGCTTCTCGTTGGAGGAAAAGCGGGTCGGGACAGTTGCACTTTTGCCGTTTGAATCGACAGTCCGCTAGAACGGAACGGGGTGTTACAATACGTCTCCTCGAGCCAGGTGTTGGGAACCCTTCATAAGAATTCGGTATTTGTCCCCAAACAAACCGCGATAACCATGATCCGCCAACCTCCTTACCGAAATCAAGTTGTAGCGTAAACTCGGTACATATCGCATATCCTTGATAACGAGCTTCTTGCCAAGCTCTGTTATCAAGTGCACATCACCGATGCCTAGAACTGCAACTGCCATCTTATTTTCCATCTTCACACGTCCAAACCTACCGTCTTAGTATGATGTGAAAAAATCCTATATGGATTGGCGTGATACGGCACCCAATGTCCATAACCCAATCAACGTCATGATACGTGCCACACGGTTCCTCTGTGTCATTTGTTGCGATGATGAGATCTTCCATAGCCATGAGATCTTCCTGGTCATCCTTGTATTTGGCCTTCTCAGCTTTGAGCTTCATGCAGTTCTTCTTGAAATAATCCATTTTGCCATAGTAATGGCAGCCCTCTTTGCGGTCCACAGTCGCAAGATCCCGAGAACTCTTCATGTCCTCGCCTGTGACTTGGGTCTTCCTTTCCCGAAGGAAGTAACCAGAGCAGGCTCCTGCGATGATTCCATCTACTTACGTCGGACCTCCTCGTTCAATAAGCTACTTTTGACTGCCTCTATCATGACAACTCCATCCGGTGCGGAGTTACTCACCGACACCACCAACTTCTCCCAACTTTTCGACAGAGAACCCAAAAGCAGCATGGTCTGAAGCTCATCATCAATCACCATCTTTATCGCAGACAGCTGATTGATGATACCTTGAACCTCGTTAAGCTATTGTGCCACCAGGGCGCCCTCCGTGTACTTCGAGTTGACGAGTTAGCGAATAAGAAATGCTTTGTTGTTAGCCGTCTTCCGTCGTACAATGAATGCAGTTTCTCCCACAATGCTTTCGCATAACTCTCCATGGGTACGTGATGAAACACCGAATCGTCCAGCCATTGGCAGATGAGTCCAACGTCCTTCTGATCTAATTATTTTCAGTCATCAACAACTTTGTCCGATAGCTTGGTATTGTCTTCCTCCAACGGACCATACAAGTCCTTGTACCAGAGTAGATCCTCCATCCCTGGCGTCCAAATTGTCCAGTTCTCCCCTATGGGGTGTTCATACGTGTGTTTGTTTTCTCCATAGACATGATTGTACCTTCCATCTCGCGAACCTGAGAGCTCCGATACCCTTGTTGGGATCATACACATCCTTTAAGTGCTCTGATACCACTTGTTGGGAACCCGTGCGTGACCCAAACTGGATTCGGCCACTAACACTGACGCGAAAGCGATGCCAGCCCACCTGAAGATAACGAACAAATATACTATGAATGCCAAGATAAATCAAACAACGTATATGTTCGGTGACTACGTCATCTGGACAAATTATAATCTATATAACTTTCGACAAAATATACAAGATTGATAAAAAGACTATGCTGATCCTTTTACCCAAAGGTTCAAACCCCACTCCCTCCCCCCCCCCCCCCCCCCACCACCACCACCACCACCACCACCACCGCCACCAAACTCAAGAAGAAAGAAGATATTACAACTTGAAATCATCCACCCTACTCGTAGCGATCTCCCTCAATGAAGGCGATCACTCATCGATCAGATATCATCTTCCTTCTATCTTGGATGGCGAGTCCTAAGAGCAAAGTATGGACTTTCTCTTAGATTTTCTATGGATAAGCACCCTGAATCTTCCACCTTGTGCTATTCTTTGTGCCTCTACCCTCAACGCATATAAATATGTTGAGAAACCGATTTTAGGGTTTTAAGAATTTTTCAAAATAGCCCACCATCAGATCTGGTTGTCACTAGTATCCAACGGTGTAGATTAAAACATAAAACTCGTTAGCCTCGATTGAACCGAACTCGGTCCGAGTTCGGTTTGGTCCCTGCCAAACTCACCGAGTTTGGACCAAACTCTGTCCGGACCGAACTCGACCTGTAAAATGGACTCCAACATATTAATTATATAAATTCAAATGAAGAATCTGTGTTACTTATGACGTGTCAGAATTTAGGTTGTCAAAATTTGAGTCGAAACCAGCACTCAATTGTAGTTCACAAGAACATATCAGGTGTATGACTTGAGATCGTTATGCCAGACCATCCTCAAGTTAGGCTTAATATTACTCAAGTTAAACTTCATTCTATTTTTCATCTTAGAACCTATGTTGAGGGTTTTGCTAAACTAATATCAACGATTTCGTTAAAACGAGTTGGCACAAATCAAAGCTATATAATTTTGTTCAAGCAACAACAACAAATAGTAACAACACATTCAAAAGTTTTACATTTACTGATTTTGATACACCTTCATGTATAACTCAACTTCAGTACCGTATATTTAGATCAAATTTTTTTTTCGTAGATCGTTAATTTTGATCGAGATATTCTTTTTTTTTCTTTCCATACTAATGAGATAAATTAATAATAATGATGATTTGTTAGGGATATGTCTCCAACTAACGGTTAACTCCGTTGACTGTTAATTTTTGACTGAAATATTCATTTCATCTTACCGGACTAAGGAGGAGGATTGGTAATAATGATGATTTGTTAGGGGTCAATGGAAATATGAAGTCACTCATATTATTCCCTAATTTTCAATATCCAACCCTCCGAACCACCGAACTCGAATGGCTCTTGTGGTTACCGAGAAGAGGTATAAGAGATCATAGCTGGGTGGCACAAGAACTCAAAGACATGCAATACAACGTACACAAATCGTTATGTCGAAAATAAAAAATAAAAATAAAAAACCCTCCGAACCAAACGCCCCACAGTAAGCCCACCGACTACACGGATTGCAACACACAAAATTCTCCTGAACCACCATTAATACCCCCAATATAAAAGAAATTAAAAAAAAACAATAACACGTTATAATAACAACAATCCATCATTAAGAAAAGAAAACAAGATAAAGTGCCTTCATAAAGGAAATAAATAAGCTCTTCCCGCGGCATATCGGAGTAAACCGACACCATCCTTCTCTCTCTCTCTCTCAGATCTCATCACTGCCACTGAACTCATTTTCTCCCCCCCCCCCCCCCCCAGATCACTGAAACCCTAATGAGGAAGTAATCACAATATCTTCTTTTCCAGTTTTATTTTTTATTTTTGGGAATTTTTTTGATCATTTGTAATTGTTTCTCAAGACTGGCACTCGATTTGCAGAGATCGGAGGCATACGAAGCAGCTCGGCGGCGGGATCAAGGGCCTGGTCTTCGCTCTGGTGGTTCTGGTCATCTGCACCATCTCCCTCTTCTCCACCGTCGGCTTCAATCGCTCCTCCGACGAACAACTGCAGGTTTCTATTCATCCCTTTTCTTCTTCTTATTGATTCGTTAGCCGAACTCGCGTTGGTTTTAATTTGAGGGGAAAACAAATATTGTTGAGCTATATGGAGCGACGTAGGAACTAATATCTTGGAGTGTCCGTGCCGTGTCCGACATAATACGACACGGTGACGGCGCCGATTTCTGGAGTGTCGATAATTCCTACCTGGTTTGTTTTTGTTGTTGTTTTTGTCGGTTTAGACTTGCAGATTGTCCGTTTCTTGATCTGTATGTTACACGGACACGGCACGATGTGAGAGCGACACCAATGTTTAGCATTTTGGAGTGGCCGATATGACGGGACACACTCAAACTGCACCAGTTTTCTGGTGTCCATGTTTCCTAGCTTCATTTTTTTTCTTGGATTTAGAGGAATACTATAGATGGAAGGATCCGAAGCTTGTTTTTGTTGTTCTGAAATTTTAGGGTTCTATTTCATGTCACTTTGTGAAAATAATTTTTTGATCGAGTTCTATGGAGTGATACAGGAACTAGTGGTTATGATTGGTTTAGAAATGCAGTTTTGCAGTTTCTTCTGGTTCATGATTCCAACACCCCCCACCATTTTGGACATTCTGATAGGTGGAAGCAACTAGAATTTGTTTCTTATGAGTTTGTGCTGAAATTTTAGGGTTTACATTCGTCACCTTGTGAAAAGGGTTTGTCGAGAAAAGAAATTATAGAGTTCAATGGAGTGATATACGAGGTAGTGGTTATGACTGGTTTAAAGATGCAAATTTGTCCGGTCCTTGGTTTATTTTCTTGGATTTATGGTAATCTGATAGCTGGAAGGATCTAAAGTATATATATATATATATATATATATATATATATATATATATATATATATATATACTGTCCTGAAATTTAGAGTTAATTTGTCTATCGTTTTGAAAAGTGAAAAAGTGAAATTTAGTACTTGTAGGTTCAGAAATGTTTAGGAAATGAGTGTCAAAAGTGAAGGTTCATAGTATCAGTATTGGAATCGGTATTGGGCCATTCATATGAGTATCATGATCGGAGGTATCGGCGGTGTCGGATCGGAGTATCGTATTTTTTGGTATCGGAAAGCAAATAATTATTAACATTTTAGAAAGTATATTTTATACATTTAGACATAATTTTAATATTTCTAGTGTTGTTTCTTAGAAGTTTTGAAATTGAATGAATGGTTTACATGCGATAGATTTTCTTCTTTTACATATTTTTACAACCTTACTACGTTTTTACACCCTTGTTGATTGGTCTTTTTCGTTCTTTTTTTTTTGCCGAATTGACCGAAAAAGAGACCCCCAATGTCAATATCGGTGAGTATTGGATATCGGTCGGTATTTGATCGGGACATGCTAAATCGGTATTAGTCGTATCATATCAGTATCAGGCGATACTGCAAACTATGTCAAAAGTTTTTGTGGGGGAAATATAATAAATTTGATCCTTGTTCTCATGTTTCTTGAGTTCATCATTTTGTTTCTTGTGCAAATTTGACTTTCTCAGCTTGCATATGAAATGAGTGACATCAGGATCAAAAAATTGTTGCTATCTATCAGTTATTTGAACTGAATTCATCAAAAAGCTTGCCTACAATTTCCTGATAACTTTTAAATGTACATTGTTTCAAATAAACTAATTATCTTTTGATTGCAATATGAAGGATATTAATGTGGATAACCTTTGGGCAACTGCTGCATCGGATGATTGGAGACCCTCATCTGCTCCACGTTCATATTGGCCTCGTAAATCTTGTTACTTTCATCATTTTGTTTATTTTTACACTGGAACATAATAATGGTTATCTAAATTTTATGTTTGTCGATGTTGTAGCTCCTCCGACCGAGAGCAATGGCTATTTACGAGTTCGTTGCAATGGTGGTCTAAACCAACAGCGAACCGCGGTATGATATCTTGAACAACCCTTCTTTATGGATCCGAGCTGACTGTGTGGCGTTTTTAAGTTTCCACTGACTGAGAAAAATAACCTATGTTAGACAACATGGATAAGATATCAGTTTTGGCATCTGGCAGCATGTGTTTGACTGGCATGGGTACTCTACCAATTTTGGCTTGTTTGTCTTGTACACTGCACCAAGTTTGGCTTGTCTGTACTTCCTAGCAAATGAGTTTAACTCGCACCTTATGTACTTGTATAATAGTCCATGAGTCGCAGTTATCAAAGGGGGGTGATTGGTTGTCAAATTTGCATATGTAGTGAGGATATGCGAATAGAACGACCCTTTTTTGATGCAGCTGGAGTTGCAATTCATTGTTTAGACAGATACGAAATTGACTATAACATATGAAAATGAAGCAAATTCAAAAAAATGTAATGCAGCTTTTCTTAAAGGAAAATTAAAACTTAGAAAATTTGAGTTGTACTCCACTTTATTTACCATAATTCAAGGTGCACCCCACCCGATTACCAGAATGTATAAAACCTCCCACTTTTGATGGAAACCGTTCCCGACTGACGGTCAACTCATTTGACCATATTTTTCGGACAAAAATATTTCCTTTGTCTTCTTCCCCCCATCCCCATCCCGCAGTGCCCCTCTCCCCTACCCTCCGGCAAACGCACAAGCATCTCCAAGCCCTCGTTGCCTCCCCACGAGCCCCCCTGTCGCCCCTCACGAGCCCCCGGACCCACTGCCCTCGAGCTAGCAGCCCCCTGCCCCCCGCTGCCTCTGCCCCCTCGCGAGCCCCTCCACCCCCCCCCCCCCCAACTCCCGCGCGAGCAGCCCCCCGCCCCCACTGCGAATGAGAGGAAGAGGAGGAGGCTTTGGAGGAGCTATGGCGGAGAGGAGGAGGGCGGAGGAGGAGGAGGAGGCTATGGAGGAGAGGAAGAGGAAACTTAATGGCGATGGTAGGGGTTCTTGGAAGTGTGGGAAGTAGCACAGAGGAGAGAGAGAAGAGAGGAGAGAGGTGCAGGAGAAGGGTATTTTCGTCAAAAAAGTTGGGTCAAAGGAATTGACCGTGAGTACGGGACGATTTCCGTCAAAAGTGAGGTTTTGTACATTATGGTAATCAGGTGGGGTGCATCTTGAATTATGGTAAATAAAGTGGGATGCGACTCAAATTTTCTCAAACTTTTATTATAATGAACGGTGATGTTTTCATGCTTCCTACATAGTGCATTTGAGGTCGGAAAATCTCATTTGACTTCATCTCACTTTCATTGTATAGCACATTTCAGATATCAATTCACATGATAATAAACACATTTTTCCAGAATTTTGAAATACGTTTCTTTATTTGTTACTGATAAATGTTTGGACAATCCAAACAATAGGATTACTGAAAAAAGCATTAATGTACAGATCATGCAAGACATTTTGTCTGGCTTTCTTGACTCTAATAGTCTAATTTTCAAAACTGTGTAATCAACCAACTCCATGTTTGTTATTTTTGAGAAAATATTTTTGGAAGTTAGCCAGAGAGTTTTCACCAATCTAGTTCATCCATGCATCTATTATGTGTCTTTTTGTGCATATTTGTATGTCAGAATAAATGACTGTTTGAATTTTTTAGATATGCAATGCAGTTCTTGCGGCGCGAATCATGAATGCTACATTGGTGTTGCCTGAGTTAGACACAAATTCCTTCTGGCGTGATGAGAGGTATCCATTTAAATTTTTTAATGTAGATACCTTATTTGCTCATCTTTGTGCCTTTACTTTGGGAAGACTTACAATACATGATTTGGTTTCCTTGTTTGGGAATGAAATATCTTGTCATCTTACCTGTTCATCTAAAGTCTTCCTACCCGAGAAAACTTGGTGGACATCAAAAATTAGGTTTATCTACCTGTCAATTCGCCTTGTTGGGTATGGCCAGGTTCTCTCTTGCTCCTAGATGCCTTGGGTAGAAATCCTGCAAGGACTATGAAGGTTCAATTCAAATGATGTGGTAAAGTTGTAGTCAATTCTTTTGTGGAGCTTTCTCTACTTTGAGGCATGCTCCATAGTTGATCCCATTGAAATGGGAAATGGCTTAGATGATGAAGATGGTGTTGTGGAGATCATTTAGTGACATTGCATCAAAAGATTCAGAACTTCCAAATAAATTCCACAATTAGTTGTGAAACTAGATGCGCCTGAGAGTCCAATCTATAATTGATTACAAGTTGCAAAAAACCAACTGATGCTGCCTTGGAAGAAGGGTTCTGAAAAAATTTATATCAAGAAACTATGGTCTCCATACTCTTCTTTTTTCACTTTTAGAAACCTTGTTGATTGGAAATCCTATATTAGTAGTAAATGGAAGGTGCTACTACTATCATAGTAGTATGCATACTTGCTAAATGAGAGAAAGCAAGAACGGTACATGTTACGACAAAAGATGCGGGAATACAAAACAAAATCAAGAAAAGAATAAACACATAAACCAAAAAATCATTAATTTTCATAAAGAAGATTACACTCTAGTAATTCTCACCAAACACTGAGAAATCCCAAAATCCTACTTCTTTTCTCTCACGTATATCAAAAAAGACACCCATATCTATAGCCTAAAATTAAACCATAAAACAAATCCTAATCATCTAATGTTTCTTAACAACCAAGAAACTAATCGTGATCTATTTATGATTTGTATACACAAATAGATAAACTTGAGACAAATCTTAACAATCTCCACCTTGCTTCATGTTTATCTAATCCCTAATCACCAAATCTCAAAAAGAACAAAAAACAAATAAAACCACTCTATGTTAGTTTGATTGCACCTTTGTATCACAACATTGTTCTAGTAGATCGACAAAATAGACACTGAATAGTGACTCCTAATCTCAACAATTCATACCTCTCACTTCGAGACGCCGAACTCCAAGCCAGTACAATCGACCCTCTCGCAGACAATCTTTCAGCATAATCACGAAACACCAAAAATATAATTACCCAAAACCTTACCATAATAGGCAAAAACCAAATTACCAAACCTAAAAGCAAACACCCATCATCACCATCAACAACAAAATCACCATCATCATAGTTTGTAGCAAAATCTCGATCATTACCCTCAACAACAAATATTATTCAAATCAGAAACATGCATAGCAAAAAAACCAAATAACTCCACATTCAACGAAACTCGAATATTTTTTTTCCTTCATCCTTCACTTTGTACGAAACTACCATTGCCGGGGCCTCAGGATGATCATAGTCACCTTTTCCACCATCGCCATTGAAGCTCCTTTGCTCATTGTTGTTGCACGATCACCGCATTGAATCTCGAACCTCGCTCTAATACCAATTTGTTACGAGAAAAGATACTAAAATAGAAACAAAATCAAGAAAAGAATAAACACACAAACCCAAAAATCATTAATTTTCATAAAGAAGATTATAATCTCCCATAATCTTCACTAAACACTCAGAAATTCCAAAATCATACATCTTTCTATCACACATTTTTCTCAAAAAGACACCCATATTTATAACATAAAACAAATCCTAACCATCTAATATTTCTTAACCACCAAGAAACTAATCCTAATCTATTTATGATTTAAATCCACAAAAATCTTTCAGATAAACTTGAGCAAAATCCTAAGAGCAAGGCTAGCAAATACAAGGATCTCTCTTAAGAGGAAGAAATTTAATGGAAATCTCACAGATAATTAATGTAGAAACTAATGATTTAGCCTTAATTAAGAAAATATAGGTATTGTTGGAGAGTAAGGCTAGTAAATGACCATAGAGTTAAAGAATATTAAAATGGGAAACCTTAAAGACTAAAAATGTATGGGAGATAGGGGAATAGTCTCTCTGATTAACTTACTAGTACTTTGATTAACTAAAAGACTAAGCAAGCCTATCGAGGAAAACCACTTTGTTATTAGTAGAAAGTTGCCCAAAGAGTACAGTGGAATTAAATTGCAAACTGTTCTATGAATATCTGAGAGAGTATTAACATGAAGAATATACGTGAAAAATATCTTATCTGCAAATAAAAATATGAGAGCTAAAAATAATTGCTGGAGAACTTCAAATGTAGAAATCTAAGCGATGTTTTCAAAGAGATGATTCATCTGGGGTTAGATGTGTTTCAAGGGAACATGTTATGAATAATAACTAACGTGGATAACAGTTAAGAATCAAGACGTGATCATTCTCCATTGCCTTTACATCAAGTGCTTGGCAACAGGGTCAAGCTTTTTTTTTTCATTTGTTGATGAACATTGAAACATTCAGGATAGCCTTTCATGGTTTATTATTTATCCTCTATCTTCAATAGATGACAATCTTGCAATTGATAGAAAATGCAAGCAATTGATTCTTATTCATAGTTCTTATCTGAAGTATTTCTTGGCCAAATGAGAGTGTTGGAAGATGAAGCATTTATGAAGTGCTATTTTATTGCTGATTCGCGCTAATTTGGACATTTATACCCATCCCAGTGGTTTTCCAGGTATATATGATGTTGATAATTTCATCAAGTCTTTAAGGTTTGATGTTAATATTGTGGAACGCCTGCCTGATATCCAGTCACATGGGAAGAAGAAGAAACTGAAAGCTTTACAGGTCAGATGCTGTTAGAAATTACACACACACACACACACACACACACACACACATCCATCTAATCCAAGATATGAACTAATTTAAAGTTAAATGTGTTATTCGTTTTTTTTTTTACTTTCAGATGAACCCACCAAGAGATGCTCCTCTTAGCTGGTACACATCTACTGCTTTGGAGAAGATGAAAGAACATGGTGCTATATATCTCACTCCTTTTTCACATCGCCTAGCAGAAGAGATTGATGACCCTGAACTTCAAAGGTTAAGATGCAGAGTTAATTATCACGCACTGAGGTTCAAGCCACGCATTATGAAATTAAGCAATGAGATAGTAAATAATCTCCGTGCACAGGGCCACTTCATGTCAATTCACCTTCGGTTTGAAATGGATATGCTATCATTTGCTGGGTAAGATACATTGTCTTTAGCATGCTAATATATAGATTTTTGAATTCTTATACATGCTTGTATGGATGCTATGATTTTGATTCTGGTGCAAGTTTTATTTCCACAAAACATATACCACCTATGTAGGATTGATTTTATGCATTCATTACCATTAATTTCTTTAGGGTGTGTTTGGTAGGAGAGAAAAGTGAGAGGAAGGAAAATGGAGGAGAGAAAAGTGGAGGGAAGGATTCATTTTCTCTTGTTTGGTATGGAAGGAAGGAAAAGTGGAGGATTACTTTTTCCTCCTAACCTAGGAAATTCAATCCCTCCAAAAGTGGGAGAAAAAGTGGAAAAAAAAGTGGAGGCTTATATTAATTAACAATTATACCCCCATATTAATTGTGTTATTTAAAAATTATTCATGAAGTCAAATGGTAAATAAATATTTTTAGTTGAGGATAAAATTGGTAAAGCCAATATTTTTTACTTTCTTTCCTTCCACTTTTTCTTCCATACCAAACAAAGGAAAGTGAATCTCCTCTTTTCCGCCCTTTCTACCAAACAGAAAGGAAGGAAATGATGTTTCCTTTCCACATGGAAAGAAAATACATTCTTCTCTTTTTCTTTCCTTCCACTTTTCCATCCCTCCTACCAAACGAAGCCTTAGAGCTGCATATGTTTTTTTATTATAATCTTCACTGTATCCTTTATTTTGTATATGTTATCTTATTCTTTTTCGCTACAGACACGAGATCCTTCTTTTGCCTTGCCTCCTAGATCTTGGCTTTACACACACACCTCTGTTAGTGGATTCCTTGTTCGTCCTTGGTGCAAGCCCTACTCTTCATTTATTTTGTGCCTCCAATAGTCTTTAGGTTATCTCTTATCATATATTAGTACCTCATTTGACATTGATTTGGTTGAATGCGTATGCATTTTTTTTTCTTGTCTAATGAAAAGTTGGTAAAGGAAACCTCTTTGATTTGTTATCTTTCGGCCATTTTCTTCTGGTATTGCATTCTAAATCCAGTTGGCAATTCATGCCACCTACATAATTATCTAAGCGTTTTTGTATGAAGATCGGGTTTGCAGACGAGTAGGTGCCAAATTTGAAAGGTCTCCATAAAAGAACTTGTAATTGGATTCCAATGCTCCAAAGTGTACATAATTCCAATTAGTATTTTGGTCTTGACCTCATTTCATGATAAACACTACATTTACTAATAGAATGTACCATGCTGCTGCGTAGTGAGTTGTCTATTTCAAGAGAGAACAAAAGACACCAACTGTATGTTGAGATAATATAACTTTATTCACAAAAAAGGAGTAAAACTGGGCCTTTGGAGAACATCAGATACATATTGATTTAAAGAAAGACAGTCTAGAACTGTTTCTCAACTACAATGGATGATCGGAAATGAGATTAGTTAAGTTTTGATGATTGGGAAAATGTTAGATACATAGCAGTGCTACATTGTGTCCATGCACGAAATATACAAAGAATCCCTATCCTCGTGGACCCTAAGATCTTTTCCTGGCAGTGATATATTGACAAACCTCAAACCTACATCTTTCAAGCCTTCATTGGGTCTTTCCCCATTATGAACTCGTGTTTTTTGATTAGAGAGTAGGTAATCCAGTTATTAATAGCTCCCTTACTGGTGATGGTCAGGTGTGGTCTTCATGCTAATATTCCTCTTCTAAAGTTCGTTTTTTCATATATCCTTACATCCAGGTTTTCGGGTTAGTCAGTTCAGCAATATCTGACCGAAAGATACATTCCTTGTATCCTGGATATGGTTCTTAATGGTTTTATGTGGACCCTGTTCTTTTGCTATAGGACGAGATGGCATCTTGCCTCTGCCATCACCAAGATGGAGAACAATACTTGTTATTGTGCACATGCCCCACTTGCAAGTCCTCAATTTTGGATTACCAATAAGTATTCTTACGTGTAAATACCTTTACTGGTACTTATTATTTTAAGAGTAAACCAGGAAACAGGACCTGCATATTACTTGTTTATGTTTTTAACTTACAAACCTTCTTGCCTTTGCTAGTGTATTGTAGCTAACAGAGCATGCATCAATGCATAGGGTTTCAAATAGCCATATAAAAAAGAGATTTAAGATTTTTTTTTTAATGTAATATGAAACTTTTTCAGGTGTCTAGATATATTTACACCAAAAGAGCAGGAGATTTTGAGGAAATATCGAGAAGAAAATTTTGCACCAAAAAAGCTCATCTATAGAGAAAGGAGAATCATTGGGAAATGCCCATTAACACCTGAAGAAGTAAGTTCAATTTATTGGTGGTTATGTTATATTTCTAATCAGAAATGATGTACATGACAATATCTACCTCTGTCATACCTGATATCGTTTTAGTTATATATAAATAATTGATTCATAGTTCAATACCCCTAAACGTTCATAGTAAATAATTGATTCATAGTTTCATACGCCTAAACGTTCATAGTTGGTGCTTTCTGTTCCATTTATCAGGTGTCCTTAGCCTCCAGACATTTATTTCTAGCAATTTATATGGTTTAGATTTGTGGAGTAGCACTCATATTAATCTGATATTCTAATTTCTACACTTATATGATTCTATCCTACATAGACCGAGTACATGACTAAACCTGATCTACAACTGTTAGTTTTCTTATCTGCTACGATCTCATACACTGCTTGCATTTGTTTTTGCTATGCAATGGGTTGGTAGTAAAGGCCTATAGGCTATATACTCATTCAGCACTACATGATATTTGATGAACAATCAAGTTGTAACAGACCCAATAAGAGGGAATTGCTTTTTTGCATGTATACCTTCAAAATATTCATCTTTGAACATATATTCCTATAAACTTACTAATCGAATGTATACTCTCACAAGCCAAAACAAATATGGGTGCCCTTGTCATTTATGTTGCATAGACACTAACACGGAGTTGGGGTACAAACCAAGGTGCACGGTATCGATATCGATATCGGAATCTGTATCAGACCCTTCCTATGAGTATCAGTGTCGACGGTATCGGTAGTATCGTTGGTTTTGGATTGGAGTATCAGATTATTGGTTATCGGAAAGCAAGTAATTAATATATTATTGAACTTTTAGAAAAAAATATTTTATACTTTTAGGCATAGTTTTAAGTATTTTTTGTGTTGTTTCTTATTAATTTTGGAATTGAATAAAATTAGTAGTCACTTTTGCCGATTGGATTACATGTGATAGATAAGTTTTCTTCTTTTACATGCTTTTACAACCTTACTATGCTTTTACACCATTGCTGATTAGTCTTTTCCATTTAATTATCTTTGCCGAATTGACTGAAAAAGAGACCCCTAATGCCGGTATCGGTCACTATCGGTATCGGATCGGGACATGCCAAACCGTATCGGTATTGGCCGTATCGTATCGGCATTAGCCGATACTGCAAACCATGGTACGAACACAATATTGGCTCCAAATATGTTTTCTAAAAAAATGTAGGATACAAGTACGATATGAATGTGATTGTATATACCATAGTTCTTTATATGGCTGATACCAATAGTGAAACTGCTGAAACCAACCCTAGGAAAACTAAAATTTAGAGAGAATTTATTGATGTGAATAGAATATGAGTAGCCTTGGTACATTTATAGGAAAAGTCATGACATTCTCCTTTAGCCAGGCAATGTGGGACTAAAGTGAGGTATAGAATAATAGTTGACTGACACTCCTCCGCAAGTTGGAGCGTAGATATCAATCATTCCCAGCTAGCTGAGCTGAGTTGAAAACAGTCGGCAGACGAAGTTCGAGGCAGTAGTTTGGGAAGAATATATGCTAGCTGAGCTAAGTTGAAGAAACAGTGGTTTGGTGAGGATGTGTCAGTTCTGCTGAAGAAGACACGTGTTGGAGGATAACTTTCTTTTCTGTCACTTTCTCTTGAGTCTAAGTGACAATCTATTTTGATATGCTTAGTCCTTGAATGGAAGACTAGATTCTCAACAATATGAATCGCAGTCTTGTTGTCACATTAGAGAGTAGCTCAAGAAGAGGGGGTAACTCCAAGATTTGTAAGGAGTGAGTTGAGTTAAATAACTTAGAGACAACATGTGTCGTGGCTATATCTTGCCTCATCAAAAGAATGATCAAATACATTATGTTGCTTACTCTATGTAACCAAATTCTCCCAAGAAGACAAAACCACGGGTGGAGAGATGGTCATCAACTGATCCAGCAAAATAAGTATCTGCAAAGACTGTAAGCGATAATGTAGAAGGTTTGTAGAGGACCATATCCAAGAATTCATTTTATGTAGCGTATAATCCTTTCAACATCCTAAAGATGAGAGGTCAAAGTTATATTCTGTATATACTGGCTCACTGTACTCACAATGTAGGCAATGTTTGGACGAGTGACAGTAAGGTAAATTAGCTTTCCAAATTGTCGTCTATAATGTCACGTGTCATATAGAGGAGGATCTGATGAAGAGCTCAATCTGGATAGTTTGATTGTGGATTTTATAGGTGTTTTTGCAGGTATGCAACCTATGAATATTGCCTCAGATAGAAGGTCCAATGTATATTTGTGCTGTGAAAACTCCAATTGTCCATAACTCCTTGATACCTAAATACCAAAAAAGTACCTTAATGGTATAAGGTCATTTGTATTAAAATGAGAGGCTAAGTGTTCTTACACCTTGAAAATGCCAGCAAAATCATCTCCGATGATGATTATGTCATTGGCATAAATAAGTAAAATAACTATGCGTTGAGACCTCCGATGTGTAAATAAATAACATATTTGAGTTGCTGGAAACAAAACCAATATGTTGCAAGACTTCTTAATTTCTCATATCATGCATGTTGTGACCACTTCTGATCATACAAGGACTTTTTTAGGAGACAACTATAGACTCACGATCACTCAAAGCCTGGAGGTTACTGTATAAAAATCCTCTTCGAAAGATTGTCGTTGAGAATACATTCTTTATGTTTAATTGACGAAGAGGCAAATTTCTAGAAACTAAGATAAAACAAGTCAAACTGAAGTCAACTTAGCAACAGGTGAAAATGTCTCAAGATAATCCAACCCATACTACTCAAGTTGTTGGGTAAAGCCCTTAGCTACTAATTGGACTTTGAGCCTATCAATCGAGCTATTTGGATTTTGTTTAATAGTAAATATAAGCTTACATTTGACTACTTTTTTACCCGAGAACAACGATACAAAAGTCAAGTTTGATTAGAGTGCAATGCATCAAGTTCTTCAACCATGGTTGCATGTCAACCTGGACGCTGAAGGGTTTCCTGAATAGAGGAAAGGAGAGTTTATGATAGCCAAAGAAGAAACAAATGTACGACCAGATGGAGTCAATCAGTGATAAAAAAACGTAGTTGGAGATGTAATGGACACTATTACAAGAGCGTCTACCCTTGCAAAGAGAAATAGAAAGATATAGACCTTAGAACAAAAGGATGCATTGTAGTACATGCAGAAGAATCATCAGTCATATTCAAAGAAATAGTGACACTTTGGAGAATTACCTTGTCACTACGCCTATACACTTGGAAAAAGGGAAGCAAAGTCCAGTCCTAGGAAGGATAAGAGAAATAAGTGTATCAACTATCAAGTTCAGAAGAAGGTATAATAGGAACAAGAATCGTGGACAATGGAGATGTAGATGGTGTAGCAGAAGCAAAATAGACCTATCTTCGAAAAAAGTAACATCACAAGAGAACCATCTTCAAAGTAGTGGGATCAAAACGAGCATATCATTATTTTGTTCGAGAATAACCAACAAATATTATATGGGTAGCTCGCGGATCAAGTTTATCCACATGAGGTCAAAGATTATGAGTATAACAAAGACAGCCGAATATCTTTGGAGCGACAAGAAAGGGTTGTCCTTGTGGAAAGAGGATAGAAAAAGGTGATTTGTTGTGAAGAACATGTGGTTTATATAAAAATAAGCAACTAAAACGCAAAATTTTATAATTTTTTGGAAATATTAATATGAATAAGGAGGGAGCGAGCTACCTCAAAAATATTCTTTTGTTCGCAATAGGATTATGTTAAGGAGTATACGGACATGAAGTCTGATAAAGTATGCAATGAGTCTAACATGATGCTTGAAAAATTATGCTTATATACTCTTGAGCATTATCAGAACAGAGAACCTTATTGCAAACATCAAATTTGCACATATTTTAAAAACAAATAGAGGATCGGACCTAGAACGAAGAAGATATAATCGTGTCATGCGTGAGTGGTCATCAATAAAGTGACCGTATCTACATACATGGACACTCATAAACTTAAATGAACCCCAAAAATATCACTATGAATAAAAGAAGAGGTAATTCATGTCTTTTATTAACTAGATGAAAAGAGGAGCGATGATGCTTCCCGAGAATACACGACTCGCAACTAAATTTAAGATAAAGATAAATAAGGTAACATAGTGTGTAAGGAAGATTACGGAGGATGTCCAAGTTTCCTATGTCAATGAATAGAAGGAGAAGTCACTGACGTACTAGGTATATGATCTACGTAATAAATGTTCTGTTCATGTCCTCTACCAATCCGTTCCTTCGTCAGAAGGTCTTGTATCACAACGTGAGATGAATAAAATATTACCGAACAATTAGAATTATATGTAAGCTGACGAATATATAACAAATTATGATGTACTGATGGAACAATGAAAGTATTTTTCAAATGTAAAGATAGTGTAAACAATAAATCAATAACACCAGAAACATGAATAGTAGTAGCGTCAGGCATAGAAATGCATTTGTGAGGACTAGAAACAAGATTTGAGGGTCCTTCACGAGACATGGTTCGAGGCAGGGTTCGAGGCGCCTGAATCAGCAACTCACAAATGAGAATGGAAAAGGAGAGGTACTTGATGGAGTGAAAAAATTGTCAGGAGCTACAAAGAAGAGGAATTGATGTAACTCGCCCCATTTATCATTGAAAAATGATATATTGTCACTAGGGGGTGAATGTGGAGGAGCAATAGTTGGTGCAAAAGTATGTCTGCAATAGGTGTATTATAATATCCGTCTTCGCGATGATTGGTTCTATCATAATAGAAACAACATTGTCTACCATGGTGGTTGTATCCTGTTCTTATCTACCACGACCTTGAGCTGAGAAAGGAGAAAGATTGCAAGCAATACCCGGCCTCCGGAGAAAGAATCAAAAGTGCATCGTATAGATCGGAAGTGACCACCACGTCCTTGGTCGTAGGAAGCAATGGCAGTCGATAAGGACTTGGTAGAAGCGGAAGATGGCATAGGCACACGATAAACCATCAACAAGACAGTTGTCAGAGAAGGAGAATTGTGATGAGAGAACTAGTGAGCGTAGGCCCTCAAAAATTGATGGTAACCGAGTCAAGAGAAGGACTCGAGGACCTCATGTTATTGGCGAGTAATAATGGGATCACAGTAGATTGGCTGAAAGACATTCATTGTTCAAGAAGGCCACCGAAAAAGACACTAAATAAAATCACACACGCACGCGATTACCCCACCCACTAGTATAGTTTTGGTACAAATCATCAATCTGAAGACAAATCCGGTAAATCACCATAATAAAATACAACACATCATCTAGTACATCAAGAATCTATCATACTCTAAAGTCTTCCAAGTAGCCTCAGTTGGTCTGAAGCATACCTTCCATGGTATCTGTGACAACTTTCCAGTCAGGATAGAGCAAGAACAATACTCAATACAGAATATATAATAAGTGAGTAAACAATATAATAAACATAATCTGAAATAAAAGTGAGCAACATGCACAAGACATGGAAATGCAACAAGTAACTAATATGATTGAAATACTTGTTTCAACACGTGGACGGCTAGGGATAAAGTGAGGCTCATCGCACGTGAAATGCACGATGGCTATCAATCACGTAAGACAATAGGAAGAGTCTTGGTAGTCCACATATCTACTTGGGTATTTTTTCTCCCGACATGATATCACGGTCAAGACACGAATCAATAGTCACGACATGAAATCACGACACAAATCCGTGTGTCCTACTGTGTCAGAAATATGCCAATAAATAAAATATAATAGATGCACTGCAAAGGGTAGAGTACTTGCCTCCGTCCAAAGTGGAAGTCGCACTAGTCCACCTAGAAAACAATATTTAAGTATTAGATTCCATTCTAGAAACTTCCAACCCTAAAATCCCCTTTGATATTTTAAGAAACTTATAGAAAGAACTAGATTTCTTTCTTGATTTCTAACCCATATGAATTAACACCTTACTTAAGTTTTAATCAAATTTATGTTAATTATTTATACCAAATCTATTAAATTTCTACTCCTTTCCTTTTTCAGTTTCACTGTTCGCTGGCTATCTCAAACTGAAACTGTCATGTAATAACGGGCTCGGCCCAACAGTTTACTGAGTAATCGAAAGTACAATTTCTAAGTCAATGGCCCACTGATAGGTAATTTAAATTCTTTGGCCGCTCCATAAGCATTTATCATAAGAATTCCCTAAAGTCGGCCTGCTCCATTAATCCTATTAATCCTTCTAAATACTCAATAACTGGTCTACTATTTTTCCAATTCCTTAAACTACACAATACCAAAGTTCAAATTACTCGACTATATTAATTTTAAAAACAAACAGAGGACTATACTCAAATATAATGAACTGAATTAGAGAACAAATACTCAAATATACTGAACTGAAACAGGGCCTTCCTCTCTGCATCCGTTTCAGTTCACGGACACGATGTGTCTGAATACTGACACAGTTAAGTGTCAGAAACCAGTTATCGGATACAAGAACATCATCTAACATCCCTTCTGTATCCCGATCATCCTAAACACAGAAACTAATTTTGAAAGAAATGAGGCAATCATGCCTGCAACAGTCAAGAGTAGCTGTCGAGTCCGATTCTTGACGGATCGGAGCAGCTCAATCACAGCGACAGAACGATTTTGTCAGAGGATCTTCTCCACAATCGATCACAACAATCGGTCGGTCTGCAGCAATCGAATTTCCATCAAGAACTCCTCTGCGACATTACTTCGTACACATGATGTGCAGAAACGAAGAAGGTTTCAGAGTTCATTGATCTTTAACGATCGAAACAAAAGAGAGAGGATTCAAGACCGGTCGAGTGAAGGCTTTGGATAGCTTACCAAGGATCAATACTCTGAAATTGAATCGTCGTTTGAGGATTGTTGCAGCGTACAGAACTCTGCTAGAATTAGCCGATCAAATTTGATCACGAAAGATAAATGAAAACAAATGATTAAGAGACTCACTAGAACTCGTTGCGGCGGAGATGTCGACACGGACCGAAACTCGGTTTTCAAGAATCAACGAGCTCAATCGCGGCAAGAAGCGTCACCGGAACTCTCTGAAGCAGACGGTTGACCTCCGCTCTCAAGAAGCACCGACACTGCTCCTGGCCACGGTGAACTGAAGCTCGGCGGAGCTGTCGATGTCGCCGGCTTGATTGGAAGTTCACCGGCCCCGAAGAAGGGCAAGCTCCGGTGGAGGAGTGTGTCGTGGACGAAGCTCGAGCTCGTCCTTGATAATGGCGAAGCGGTGCTGTCGCCGGAGTAGATCTGCCGGGATGGTTTCCATCGTCGACTCGACTTCCATCGGAGCTTGCCCCTGGCTCCATCAGAAATGAGGAGGAAGAGGAGCCCAAAGAAGAAGAAAGTTATGAAGAGGGTTTTGGTTTCTTGATTTGGATTTGGGGAAAAATGTCACTATTCTGGTTTTGAATTTTTTTGGAGGAGAGGAGTTTGAAGAGGGTTTCTCTGGTTTTTGTAACGGAGGAGGAAAGTTGGGCTTGGGCCGGAAAAAGAATTAAGGATTTTTAGAATGAAAATTTTAATAGAGATTTGGGCCTATTTATAGGATCAAATGGAGAATTCTAGATCCCAATCCAAAATATCTTTCATCTAGAACCTTCCCTCTCCTAATTATTTTTATTAATTACTAAACGTGCCACTCCCTCTTTGTTATTTACAATAATAACCATTCCTTCATAATTAAACTAATTAATATTGAATTGATATTTATTTATTTCGAACTAGAAATTTATTTTACTCAAAATATTGAAACTAAATTTAGGAAACACTTTATCTAAGATTTGCAAGAAGAGGGGTTACAGATATGGTCCTCTAAAGGAGTACTCGTGCAACATAGTTTGCCATAATGAATATTTCATAGGCTATACATGCAAAAGATTCTCTTTTTAAGGAAAATTTCAGAAACTATTTTTATTATTTTTGATAATATTTTTGCATTTAATGTACGCTCCCAAAATAAGTACTTTGTGTAATGTTTGTAAGATTAGAATTTAGATATATCCAAAAATACCCTGAAGATGTAATCAGCGTGTTTGTTCAGCTGTTATTTTATACACGCGGGCAGAAGCACATGCAGACACAGACATAGCTCATCTATGTTTCTTAATGACAAGGGTATACTTTAAACAAGTCTTAGTGATTAGGATAAACCCTGATCTTACACCCCTTTAGCAGAAGACACTTGGGTATCTTTCAAAGACTGCTAAAGGAGACTCTGATAAAACCTAATCTTACACATAGCTAATCTCTGATTGGGTTTTATCCTAATCTTAATGACAAGGGTATGCTTTATATAAATTATGACGAAATCTTATTTCTTTAGTCTTTACACATTTCTACCAGAAGTAATAATATAGGGCTTCTATTAAGTTACATACACGTATAACCACGACCTGGGTTTTATGATCATATTTGTTGCTTGGGTTCATGTACGCGTCTGGTATTAAACATTATCAGAGTTGAAAGCTCTTGTTTATGTATAACTACAGCAAGCGTAAGTCATTATTTCACTTATATTTGATCAAGAACCAGAAAGCTGGAATTGTGTTGTTCCAAATGACCTACCTGCTCTGCTCCCTAATGCAGTAAGCTTTCTAAGAGCCTATTGCAAACAATGGTCACATACTTTCAAATACAAAGAATTACAAAAATTAGCTTATAGTGATCCGTCCATATCTCTATATGATGCTTAAACTGTACAACTGCAACAACATGCAAGTCTTTCGCTAGGGGTGAGTAAAGAATTATGATTCCGTCCACATATACGTGCAAAAAGAATCAAGAATACATGTTAACTTCTTGCCAAGTCAGAAGTGGGATCAGGTGAAAGTAAAAGACAGTTTCTGAGAAAATTTATTCTAAAACATTAAGGACTTACTTGAAGAACTGGTTGTGCTGGCGAACTTGAACTTTATTTTGACAAAGGTGTCGCAACCTTATTCTCATTTTGGTTCTCCTTATTGACTCAGGTTGGCCTCATCTTGCGTGCCATGGGATTTGACAACACCACTCGCATCTACCTCGCTGCTGGTGAACTCTTTGGCGGGGATCGTTTCATGAAGCCATTCCGGGCTCTTTTCCCACACCTAGAGAACCACTATACGGTGGGCCCCAATGAGAAGCTCGAAGAGAGTACCCGAGGCCTTGTTGGGTCTGCTGTGGATTACATGGTCTGCCTGCTCTCAGATATTTTCATGCCAACCTATGATGGCCCCAGCAACTTCGCCAACAATCTCATGGGCCACCGGCTCTACTATGGCTTCCGAACCACCATCCAGCCAGACCGTAAGGCACTGGCTCCAATCTTCATAGACAGAGAGGAAGGACGTGGTGCTGGCTTTGAGGAGCGGGTCCGGCAAGCCATGGCCCGTACCAAGTTAGGAGGTCCCCATAGACGAATCCGACCTGAATCCTTCTACACAAACTCGTGGCCTGAGTGCTTCTGCCAAATGTCGCCCAAGAATCCAGCAGACAAGTGCCCCCCAGATAACATACTGGAAGTTCTCGAAAGCCGTTTGGAGAGTGAATCCACTGACGATTCAGAGACGAGTAGAACAAGTAATAGGACAGACTCCAAGAGAATTTAAGAGAGACTTGTTAACGAGGCTAAATCTTCGTTTTTCTAAACCTGTGGCAGCCTCCCAGGAAGAGTAATTGATCTGTTTTGAGTGAAGGATGCATCTGATCTTCCTGGATCACATACCAACATGAAGCTGGGAGCATGACCTTGTCAAAGAGCGAGTTCGAAGTTTGTTTGATCAATTTGTATCGATGAGACCTTATACCCCATTCTTTTGGACCAACTAATACGAGGTATCGCTGTTCTCTATTTTGTGGGAGTTAAAGAAAGGGTTTTTTTTTTTTTTTTTTTTAAGTCAGCGGCCACTTGCATAAAGTTCTAATGGAAAAATGGATGATGATTGTATTGAGTTACATATTTGCTTATAATAAACACATGGATGCTCATTATAATACAGATTTGCTTATAATCAAACCTCTCTACATCAGGATCGGGTCTGGATAGTTTTTTTTTTTTTAATTAAGATAATTTTTATTAATTTAATTGAAATTAAAATTTGATATAATTTTTTTTATATACTTAAAAAAAATGAAAGTAAAAAGTTGTATTCACATTAAATTTGGGAGGAAGTTTTCAAGTCTTTCGTCCACAGTCTTCTGTCCAATTTATTATTCAACTCCTCCTCTAATAGTGTCGTTCATAAAGAGACTGAAAGTCCAATTCATTAATGTCGACACCTTCATCTCTTAAGTGTGTAGTCCGTTTTACTGTACGAATCCAATCCCGAAAGCAAACACAGACTTCCAAATATTTGACAATAATGTGTCCTTCTTGCTTAGCATTCTTAAACCATCCGAGTTGTCTATAGGCCGGGCCGGATGGCCCGTTAATCGGATTCAGACTGATCCAGCAGGACTAGACCTATGCTGGATTGCGGACCGTCCGGTCCAATTAACACCTTGACTCGAAGAGGGGTTTTGGAAGTCAAAGGCAATGAGATGGTTCTGAAATGGATAGATTTTGGGTGGGGTGGCACCTTTGATCGCACTTGCTTGCGATGTGGGATGCTCTGCCCGAAGAGTACTGATGGACGCACGTTGTTTTCACTTGGTTCTCGTGTTAGCTTCACTGGCTTGAACATCTTAAGATGGGAACAGGGAAGGAGTGAACAATGGCCTACTGGTCATGATTATTTTTGTTTGAAGCAAAAATATGAAAGTATATGTCGTCCTTCTTTTTCGAGCCTATTCAGTATTTTTTTGGCTAGACTTTCTGGATTCTATTGCTCATCCCCATGACTTCATAATGTATACTATACAGACCCAAGGTTAACCAACAACACCCTTCCGGATCAAGCTCATATTTTTGGAGTATAGTATTGACCATCAAGTTCCCTATTAAATTCTTTCTTTCAGAACCTTCTCATGCACATGTTGAAAGGGTTTAGGCTTCTAGAACGTTCTTTCCGTTCCCTTACTCCGATAACATAAAGTTCCTCAAACAACTTGATATCTCAACTTCAGTCCATATAACTACAAAATGGTGCTACTTAAGATTTGCCTGCTAGCTGCTGCACAGTTATATAAGGTGGATAGATGATACATGGTCCTAGATACATCATATATGTTTTGATATGGGTGCTGATGAAGAATGTCTGCACCTCAACTATAGCATTGAGTATTGTTTGGTGCCTTAGCTTCTCACTGTTCAATTTTATTCATAGATTGTTCTTATGAAATACTGTTCGTCAATTTTGAAATATATTGGAACAACTTCAAAAATAAAAACAAAATAAAATGACAATACAAATATTTAAATTGTACTTTTGTACTGCAAGATATACTTTTGAAGTGATTTCGATGTACTTCAAAATTGACGAAAAATATTTCAAAAGAACAATCTATGAAATTGGGATGCCAAAATCGAACTGTAAAAAGTTATGGTTCAAAAAACGTCCGAACACTATAGTTGGAGTACCATTGGAATAATTTAGCCTTCAATTGATATGATTTTATAGCCATTATGAAGTGCAATTTTTAATGCATAAACAGTGGCAAAGATAACAATTTAGTACTTTTCATTGCATACAAACCAACATTCTATTAATTTCTGTCACCAAGTTCCTACACCACGATATCCACTAGTTGATTTCGTATCTGGTTGTGTAAGTTTCAAAGCTCAACCTTTGCTCCTCAAGTGGCCAATGAATTTGTCTAGGAATTAGTTGTGCGTAGCACAATTAAAACTCCATATACCTAAACTAAATATGCATTGACTGACCTCTCCAGAACCCTGATGATGTCTGTCCTATGACCCCCACCAACCCAATGTTTGTCATAGAAACATTGACGGACAACAAATCAACATAGCACATTCCTACAATTTCAGTATGTAATACAGACCAATCTACTACGAGAAATGCACTCTTTCGTCAAATTATAGTCTACGAATTTCAGGACTCGAAACCAATATATTCACTGGGGGCACAAGCAGAAATGAGGGAGTAGAACATAGGATCACCCGAAGCCGAAAGGTAACTCTTTCCTCAAAACCAACATTTACATCAGCAAATTTTACATACAGTGTATTTGTCAAATCACAGAGGAGGAATTGAAGTTAACTGGGCAATGATCCACGTAGCTTGTTAGCAACATGGAGGAGGTGGCTGATGTTTGTGGTTGGATAATGCTGCAATAGCTTCAGGTTGGCTGTAAAATCACCAGCAAGAAGACGCCTCCGCACCAGTATCAACATGGCACAACAAATCCGTAGTAAGGTCTCCTGAACACCAAAAAAAAAACATGGATTGCTTCAAAAGGACTGTAACCAAATGATCCAAACAGAACTGCTGCGCGATGCCAAAATTGATACTAGAACCTGAGGGCCTTCTGGATCACTTAGTAGATTGTCCCAGATGTGTAGGCAGTCGGCAAAATTGAACTCCTGAGTCAATAGTAAAGTGATCCATCTAAACGCATAGAATTGAGGATTGACCTGCAGGTGCAAAATGAAAAATTATAAAAATTATACTTACATGAAGAGTTTAAACTAGTGATGCATCAAGATGGCGGGTTCATTATAAAATATATGGGGAAAAGGGAAATGTTGTGTTTTCAAAGAACAGATGATTAGATAAAATATTGCTCGCAGTAAGATTCAGCATCAAACGAATCAAAGAGAAGGTCCAAGGTTTCATTATGTCTATAGAAATAATATAAATATTTAACCCTTACAAGTGTGCTTTAGTTATATATGAAATTACTAGACATATTCAGGATGAAGTTCCTTGGTGTATCATGTATGTTGTTTGCTTATGATATTGTAATGGTTAATGAGACTAAAGAAAGATTAGACTGTAAAAAAGAAATGTGAAGAAAAGCTTTGGAATCTAAGGGTTTGTTTGGCAGGATGGAAACTATGAAATTTAGTTTCTATTGGTTTCTAGAAACTTTCCAATTAACAATGGTGTTTGTGTTAGAAGCTAAAGATAAAAACTTGCAATTAATTATGGCATGATGGCAACAACAAATAATTAATATATAGTGTTTAACGTGAGAGTTTGGCTATCAAAAGTAAATAACAATACAAAAATGGATCATAATTGCTTCCTATTAGTTTCTATGGGTGTCCACCTATTTGGATGGAACCTAGAATAGTAGTAGTTTCCACTTTGGTTGCAGTCCTACTAGTTTCTTGACTTACTTTCCAATTACCAAACCACCACAAATGAAAAGAACCCATAGTTTTCACTACTTTGTTTTCCTAACTTTTCCAATCCCCATACGGCCCTCACGACTTAAGGATGAAAATAGAGTAAATGAAATGTAATTTCAACCAAAGATCAAAATGAAATGAGGGAGGAGCACACATTGGTGGACAAGAGATACCTAGGAATGGTAGTGTTCAGTATATAAGATCAATCATTCATCATGATGGAGAGTGGGAATGATGTTGTTCACAAAATTAAAACAAAATGGTTGAATGGAAGAGTACTTATGGAGTGCTTTGAATGTAGCGAGAGTTGATGATCGGATTGTTCGACGCCAGTTCCATTGTAGAATTTCTCAAATCCATGAGCAAACATTTCCTCGAATCTATGATGGTGTTTGAATTCACAATGCTGAATCCATCAGTTGAAAGAGAGAATTTCTAGTAAACTTGATTAATAAAGATAAGGCATTATAATAAAATCAATATAGGTCTTATTTATAGCCTTCCAGTAATCTTAATCCTATAGAGCAAAATAATAGCTAATCCTATAGGAGAAGAGGAAATAAATTTCACTGTTTTACTACCATCAAACAATTTAGTCAAAACCGGCATAGCATTTTGAAGTCTTCCTACAACATTTGTGATCCCAAAATACCATTGAAATTGAAAGTAAAATTCTATAGGACATTTATAAGACCAACAATGCTTTATGAATCAGGAAAAAAAAAAACATGTCTAGAAATGAGCATAGTTGAAATAATAATGATAATATGAATGAGTGGAAAGATAAGAAAAGATAAGATAAGATGAGTCTATTCGTGGGAACTGTAGCGCCCAGCTCCTGGCGATGGCACCGTGTTGGCTTGTGGCTAGTATTTTATCTAATCGATCAGAACAAATGCATGAACAAACTTTTCTATTCATTGATTGACTTCTGTCAGAGTAAGTCCAAAATGCAGTAGATTGTGTCTTCACGAATGAACTCTATATAAGAGTCTTCTCATACATTTTCATTATTGTTTTCGTTGGAAATTTTCGCTGCTTGGTTTTGATGAATGCAATTTCGCTATCGTTTTCGATGAATGTTTTTATTGTCAGCTTTCATCGATTTCTGGATTCATTTGAGATTTCAGAGAGAAAAGAGAAAAAATTGAAGTATATTGATCCATTATTTGTGTCATTGCAAGAGGACGCATAACAGAGACTTTATAGTTGCGAAGTTATTCTCCTCTCGACAATTCTGTAATCGGTGGGTGGTTCTGACCCTTCTTTTCTTTCTTTTTTTCTTTACATCTTAATAAAAAAAATTCTCTTTGTTTTCTTGTTCCCTTTGTTTTCTTGCAACGTCCTTAAGATCGATGATGCCTAGTAAAAAGTATAAGATAAAATAAGCCACATGTATGTTCTTATTGCTAATGATTAAAACATTATAGATCTCAACTGTTAGTGCACATTTGCATGAAAAAAATATAGTATGAACTTTCGTATGGAAAGCGGTGTGGAAATAGTTCGGTACTATGGAATAGACGAAAATGATTTGGGACCAATGTTACCAGGATTGCGGGTACGCGGTACGGTACCTCAGCCGGTACGCGGTGCGGTGGGGGTAGGCTTATTCGATACGCTATTTGGGGTCGATGTTCGTTTTTATCTGGGTCGTCTTTTGTACCATATACAATTATATAGAAGTATACACCAAATATCATAAGTTCATAACCAAAGCCATCAAAATCCAAATGAAGGAAAACATAGACAATATTCTTGTAACTAAACCAAATATCATAAGTTCATAACCAAAGCCATCAAAATCAGGGTCGCTAAATTTGACGAACGGGTCGCGAACGCACCCCGTTCGGGATCGTTCGTCCCAATTCGTGGGACGTAGGGGGGTTGGCGATTTAGACAACTATGTTTGGGACCAATGGTTCGCCAATTGGAATAACCCTGAGTGGGAATTGAGATTGCGAGCATAGACTCGAGGAATGTAATGTACAAGTAGAGATTCGCATTTACATTTACTTTCAGTTCTATTATCATGTAAGATACGTTTTATACTTAAGTTGCATAAGCATTTGCATTGTCATTGACAACTTGTGCACAAGGTTTGACTTTCCTCGAATGATATTCGGGACACCGGGACCGTATTGGCTTGGCCTAGGAAAAAATTATTTGGAACGTGCTTCGGGCACAAGGTATTGCGAGACCTTCAGTGGGGCTAGCTACGCGGACTGGAAGGACACGTCGTAATATCCTGTATAGTCCTTTATGGTGTCAAAATCACCAATGACCATCATGTATACGAGTTGCATTGCTAATGAATCTTTTGTAGGGACGATAAATGCTAATCCTTGTTTTATGCAGGGATAGACAAGTCGGTAATGGGTAAGAAATCAATGTTTAAGTGATATGGTTATGTTACATGCTTACATTTTATATTCTCGAGATTATAAACTATCAATAGACTACTACAAAATAGAAAGATCACTTTAATAATTGTGCTGCTTCACATATATACTGCATTAGTTTGGGTGAGTCGGGTAGGTACCGCTCACTAGTATATTTTTCAATATACTGACCCCTCCTCCACATGTGTTAGGAACAATGTTGGCGCTCAAAGGCAGTAGGAATCTCGTGAAGCATTTGAAGCTTTCATTTTTGAAATATTTTGAACTTCTTTTCTTTGAAGGCATTTTACATTTCAATGTAATAAAAGGGCATAATGTATGAAACGATACTATTATTTCATGATTTCTTGAATGTCTGACGAGTTGGCATTTCAGTTGTTTTATAAAAAAATTATACTCCACTGCAAAGAAATTATGAATAAAGAACATTATTTCTTCCTATAGCGTTGTATTCAACTTTCTGCTATTGTGTTGCTTCTACCTTATGTTCAATTGATTTGTCACATGTGCACGTTCATGCCTTGTACAAGTACAATTTAGACTTGTACGACATCACGTCCGTGCGACTTATTGATTGGAATCCGAACATGACAAAAAATTAGATAGGACAAGTTATGAGTCTATTTGTGGGAAGTTATAGGTGGCACAGAGGATAAGATGAGAAAAACAATCATCTCACATTGTTTAGACATGTGATAGGGAGAGAAAATATTAGTCAAAGGAACTATTGGAGTTCTAGGTGGGCACACACGTACTTGTATTGAAATAGTAACAAATATGGTTTTTGCTAATAGTACACAAGACAGGTCCTAAACAAAGTTGGATGGAAGAAAATGACTCAAATAGCTGAAACCAAAATTCGGACTAAAGGCTTCACTGTTGTACTTATTGTTGCAAAGAAAAACGAAATATGTTTTTTTTGGGTGGGTGGGGGAGGGGTTCTTCAATGGGAGTGAGAGGGGAAGCTCCATAGGTAAATATCACCAGTAGACTGTCTTTTTCTCTCGTACAAACAAATTGGAGATACCCATCCAAAGTACCATCTTGTGTGTGTTTAGAAACAGTTATACACAAGTTCAAGAGGGTCAATATTCTCAACAACTAGGAGGTGTACAGAGCTGAGAAAAACAATTACACGTTTCCTGGAAACTCATTTACATCTCAAGGCAGTTGCTAGTACTAGATAGGCTGGGATTCTAGCAAAAGGAATTGCCTCCAAAGTTGAAACTTATCCAAATTCTACGTTAATAGCATTCCTCTACAGTTCCTAATCTAGATAACAAATGTTGACAACCGAAACGTCATGAAATGAAATTAATCTCACAAATAATGAGAATATTCCTGCTCTAATCCCAAATGCTTTAACTGGGACTTCCATGCTGGCAATCAATAATCAGTCTAGAACATAGAAACAACAAAATAGTTCACTTGTCAAAAAACAACAGAAGTCAAAAGGTTTCCAGAAAGATTAAAAATCCGCAGTTTATATTTGAATCATAATGTTTTTCTCCTAGATGAGTATACATAGAGAATGAAGGCAATTATGAGAATGCCCTTTGATAAGGCCCTTCACTACGTTGTTCCTCAGATATAAATGATATTCTTCATATTATCTTCTCCTGTAGCAGATCCTTTAGGGTGTTGTGTTTGGTACATGGATTTTTCTATTATTTACAGGGATATTTAGGATGGGAAAGCAATTGCCATGTTTGGTTATAAAATCTATTTTATGGAATTCTGAATGCCCGGGAAAACAATTTTCCTACGAATCATGGGAAACTTATTCCAGCCAATTAGGTGACTATATTTGTTTCCCATGGGAATAAATAGCTCAACTTCGGGTCAGTCATGTTCAGTTCCGAGACTGTCGGGTCGGGTCTACCTTGAGTTGGCTTGGGTCGGGTTCAGGTCCGGTTGGGTCGTGTCAAGGTCAGGTTCAGATCGGGTCCATGCCAGGTCGGGTCCAGGTCAGAGGGGTCCGGATTGGGTTCCAGTCGGATTCATTCAGATCCGGTTCAGTCAACTTCGGGTCGGGTCCCAATCAGGTTTGGGTTGCATACGGTTCAGGCGAGTTCGGGCTCGATCCCAGTCACATGCGGGTCGGGTCCACGTTAGTCGAGTCCCGGTCAGATTCCAGAGCGTCTGGGTTGTGTTCCAGTCAGGTGTGGGTCTGTGTCAGCTGGGACAGGTAGGGTCCTAATCCGATTCAGGTTGGATACGGGTCCGGTTAGCAGGTTAACATACGACTAAGTAAAGTTAAACATTTAAAATAATCTTGTCAATTAAAATTAAATTGGGATTCAAAATTCTATCTCCAAATTAACCAACTACACTACAATAATTTTGTTATGAAAACAATGCCACTAAATAAAAATAAATGTCATATTTTTCCACATGAATATGTTCCTAGAAATAGTGTAGTACCAAACATTATAGTATAAGTTTGCAATGGAATTTGATGCCCGGGAATCTTATTCCAAGGTATATTTCATTCCATGCACCTAACACAAGCTTATAGTAAAAAAAAAATTGCAGTATAACTCAAGGCTGCATGAGCTTAGAATGTGCATACAATGAGTAGTTTTCTTGCGTACAAAATGGCAAAGGCCTGTCTCTTGCCCAATTTTCCCTTCGGCAGAGATTTGGTACCCAAGCAAAGGGTTGAGAATCTTGAGATCAAGCCAACAGTGAATAGTATTAATTGACCGATATCAATTGACCATATTAAATTGGACAAAATACATTGTTGTGACAATGATTAACAGCTTAATTGGATACAAAACATGGTGCCCATCATAAAGCAGGTCAATTCAAACCACATTCTGGGAAAATATATTTCTTTCTCCATGTCTACTTTCTTATATTGAAGGGATGTAAAGTTGGATTCATATGCAGACTACAGAGTTCGCGACTAGATCCAAAACATCTAAAAAACTGTCGGGTTGACGTGGTAAAATAGCCTTCTCAATCTAGACTTTTGCTCCATACATTACTCCATTTTGATGGGTGATTACATAAAATGGATATATCAAGAAGACAATGGTGAGACTAAAATTCATGACACCTAAATAATATTCAAAATTCAATTCAACCATCAAGAGTTTATTTTTAACTTTATTTTTAACCAAAATAGAGAACTTAAACAAACATAGAGGTAGATATAATACAGTAGTACCAAACAATTCAATGTATTTACGGCAAACATGTCACCTATCTCTTTAAACATGACACAATCAATATGAAGTTACTGATGAAATAAAAGAAATAACTCTTACTCAAATGTAAAACCCCACAAGAGTTAACCAACTAATATTTATTGCTCGTCCCTTTCATCTTTTTGGTAAAACAATCACAGGTCTTAATGTTTTTCACGGATGCTATAATTTTTTATTGCAAATAGTTTGATAACTTCGCAACTGGATAATCAGACGTCTAATGCTCCCCACCCTGTTGATTATCATTTATGCTCATCACGTGTGATCTAATAATACAATATTTAGGAATACAAGCACACCTCTAGAGATTTAGACAGTTACAAAACAAACTGCTTGATGTAACTTGATATATCAAATTATCTCTCACCTTTGTTGTAATCTCCAAATGACGCCAAAGTTCTTCGTCATGTTTCTTAAGAAGCTGTGACAACTTGGTAATCGTAGAGCGAATACCTACTCCACTATTATCAAGTTGCTTACAAAAATTATCCCTGAATCCACTCAATAGCTCCACAAAACAAAAAAAGGTGTCTGCTTCTGCATTGGCCTGTGTTACGTAAAGAAACTGTAAGCGTGTCGATAAAAAAGAAATTAATAATGAATTATTTTGGTACAATAGGGAAAATGGGAAAGCATATAGCAGTCATTTCAATTTCCACAAGAATTTAAATCAACTCAAAGAGCAACATTTTTTATTTAGGAAGAAAGTATTAAATGCAAACACAGGGATCACTGACATAATTTAACTCACAGTTCCTCTGACTAAAATAGGCTTTGGCACATTCCAATGAGCTTTCTCAGAAAATCAAGTGAATCCTGATTTTGCACACCAAGCCAGTCTTCACCATGGTGTACACTGACGGCGTTGGTTTATAGTTATTATAATGAAGGTACATGCAAAACAAGACATTTTCCAGTTTGCAACTGAGGAGGTTATAAATGATGACACAAAAGTCAACCAATCACAGTCTGCATATGACCATGACCACACTAGAAAACACTACCAAAATATGATGAAATAACAACGTTTTTAGCGACGTCATATTAAAACGTCGCTAATATTAAAGATTTGAGCAACTCAAAAAATAAACGCCGCTATACGTCGCTGTTGGCGACATATAGCGACGTTTAGCGACTGTAATTCAGTTTTTAAAAAGAATAGTCGCTATAAGCTTCTTTAAGGTCGCTAAACGTCGCTGAGTTTTTTGATTTAGCGACGTTTAGCGATGTATTTAGCGATGTTAGTTTTTTCGATTTTTAGCGACGTCTATAACGTCGCAAACTTGATAATTAGCGACTTTTAGCGACATCTAGTTATGACGTCGCTATTATTATTCGCGACGTCGCTATTATTATTAGCGACGTCACAAGTTGACGTCGCTAAACTTCGCTAATTTTTTTAATATAGGTTTCGACCCCCCCCCCCCACCCCCCTTTGTCGAAATCTTCCCCTAAATTTTCAAAAACTCCCCCCTCTCCCCCCCCCCTCCTCCGGCGAAGTGCCCCCTCCGACGTCCTCCATAGCCCCCTACTCCGGCATCCTCCACAGCCTCCTCCTCCTCCTCCTCTAGGTAAACCCTAACCCGATCTCTCTCTTTCTCTCACAGATGCACACGACATGACACTAACACAGACACGACACACACTGACACAGAGGGTGTAAACCCTAACCCGATCTCTCTCTCTCTCACAGATGCAGACACGACATGACACTGACACGGACACGACACACACACTGACACAGACACGACAAAGACACTGTCACAGAGGGTGTAAACCCTAACCCTAACTCTCTCTCTCTCTCTCTCTCTCTGACATTTAATACTATACAATTAGTACATAACTTATACTATCATGATTTACTTACAATAACTGCTACTAACTTAATATAAGTGATACCAACTTAATATCAATACTACTGCTAGATGAAACTCCAGTTTAAAATGCCTGTTGTGATACTCAATACTAAGATACACAGAGATTCCCCCAATCTTCTAATGCTTGTTGTGATACTCAAGTTTAAAATGCAACTTCAAATTGCTGCTGTCTAATGTCGCACCCTGCTTTGTACGAGGGTGTGCACAGACCCTATGAAGTCTGTCGCAACACTCATGTGCACATCAAATGTGCACTGTCGGGTCAGATGGTGTGCAATAGCTCTCCCCATCTCACTGCTCACTATGTTGCTCCCCAAATCTGCTGTCAACATGACATACACTCCCTATGGACAGACACTCCCCTATAACCAGATGACTAATACTTAAAGCAGTGCACAAACCCTAACCCTAACCCTAAACTAAATCTCCTCAGTTGACACTCATTGATACACTACAATATGAGTATCAGTGCATGTACTGTATTCCTGAGTATTCTTATGTGTGTGTAGACGAGTAGGTGTGTATAACATAATTGGGTATTCCTGAGTATATATGCTAGGACTAGGAGTATCAGTGCATGTACTGTATTTAACGATGAGTATATACTTGAACGATGTCTATTCATCTTTGCAGAAATATCTAAAATTGGATATGAATTACTATCTGCGTCATCGTTCGTGGATGTACAACCGTCATCCTGATGACATGTGCGGTGTGCGGGATGAATTCATTGAGGGTGTACAGCAGTTCCTGCAGTTCGCCAAGGCGTTCTCTCGGTACATGGACGGTACCAAAATTAAGTGTCCGTGTGTGAGATGTCGTAACTTGAAATATCATCCAGAAGTGGAAGTCACATATCATTTGTACTCGAAGGATTTCACGCCGAATTACTATCAGTGGACCGCGCACGGAGAACTTGTGTCTTTAGCATCGGAGTCGGAGCCTTATGTGGAGCCGTATATGGATGTCTACAACCACGCTGCTTACGACGACGAGTGGGTGAACATGATTTTTGATGCGGCGGAGCCTAATTTCGATCCGAACAATCATGATGCAGCTGAGGAGGCACCGAATGCCGATGCTGCGAAGTTCACGGAGTTGCTGGAGAATGCAAGGACTCCATTATATCCTGATTGTGATGATCATTCACCGTTGGAGGTGGTTACAAGATTGTTGAGCATCAAGTCCGATTTTAACATGTCGCAAGAATGTTATAACCGACTGATGGATTTGATTATAGTGATCTTACCAGAGGGTGCAAAGTTGCCTAAAGAACTTCTACCGATCTAAGAGGATGGTGAGATCGCTCTGGATGGGATACGAGAAAATCAATGCATGTCGCAACGGGTGCATGTTGTACTACAAAGACGACAAGGATGAAGATGCATGCAGATTCTGTGGTGCTGATCGCTACAAGGCCACTGGAAGAGAAAAGTATGTCGGTGCAAAGAAGCCTACCGATTCGATGCACTACTTGCCTTTGACGCCGCGGTTGCAGAGATGGTTTATGGTGAAGGAGACTGCAGAAAACATAAGCTGGCACAGGCGGAATCAGATCAAAGGAGTATTGGATCATCCATCCGATGGAGAAGTATAGAAGCACTTTGATCGAGAGTATCCAGATTTTGCTTCGGATCCGCGTAATGTCATATTGGAGCTCTCCTCCGACGGTTTTACCCCATTCGGACTTTCGGGCTCCCAATATTCGTGTTGGCCTGTGATCGTCACTCCGTATAATCTACCGCCTTGGATGTGCATGAAGACTCCGTATATGTTCCTAACCGTTATCCCGGGTCCGAACAATCCGAAGAGGAACATCGATGTATATTTACAGCCTTTGATAGATGAGTTGAATCAGCTGTGGGAAGTAGGTGCCAACACGTATGGAGCACTCATGGTCGTCTCTCATGTCCGTATTGCATGGACCGCACTAAGGCTTTCCGTTTGAAACACGGAGGCAAACCGTGCTTCTTCGATTGTCATCGACAATTTCTGCCGAAGGATCATCCGTACCGGAGGAACATGAATGCTTTTCGTACGGGCGTTGTGGAGAAGGCCAATCCACCGCCAAGGTGGCCCGGATACACGATATGGAAAGAGGTAAAAGATTTACCAAGTGCTATCGAAGAGCCTGCTAAGGGGTACAAGTGTGACGGATATGGTCGCACCCATAACTAGACAAAGAGGAGTATATTCTGGGATCTGCCATATTGGAGCACCAATCTGATCAGACATAACCTTGATGTCATGTATATCGAGAAGAATGTGTTTGATAACATAATTAATACTGTAATGGAGGTAAAGGGGAAGACGAAAGATAATCCGAAGGCTAGGTTGGACTTAGAAGAAATATGTAGACGTCCTGCGTTGCATTTGATAGAGGGGAATGGAAAGTTAAAGCAGCCTAAGTCAATTTTCTCACTGGAGAAGGAGGATAAAGGGAGACTTTGTAGGTGGATTCAGCGTCTAAAATTTCCAGACGGGTACATGTCGAACTTGAGAAGATGCGTCGACCTCAAGGAGAACAAACTGGCGGGTATGAAGAGCCACAATTGTCACGTATTCATTGAGAGGTTAATTCCGATTGCATTTCGGGAATTCTTACCGCAGGTCGTTTGGGATCCATTAACAGTGCTCAGCATATTCTTCAGAGATCTTTGTTCTACTAAGTTGTTCGTCGATAGCCTAGAAAAGCAAGAGAAGGACATTGCGGTAACATTGTGCAAGCTCAAGAAGGTGTTTCCTCCTGGATTCTTCGAGTCTATGGAGCATTTGCCAATTCATCTTTCCTATGAGGCACATGTTGGTGGTCCTGTCGGTTATCGGTGGATGTACCCGTTTGAGCGGCATCTGAATCACCTAAAAAAAAGATGAAAAACAAGCCACGGGTTGAGGGCTCTATTTGTGAAGCTTATGTTCTCGAGAATATTACAAACTTTTGCTCGACGTATTTCAAACCTCATGTTGCTACTAATAGAACGAGAGCTCCGAGAAACGACGATGGATATCAAGGAATCTAATGATGCAATATTGAAAGTATTCAATGCGTCCGAAAAGCCTTCGGAAAAAATGAAGAAGAGATATTTGAATGACGACGAGCTAAGGGCTGCTCAGTTGTATATATTACTCAATTGTGACGAGGATGAAGTGGAGAAGCTAGAGGGATAAGTAATTAATACGTCCACGTTTACATCATCTCAATGTAATAGTATAAGCTACTATTATGCTACTAATCAGCGGTTGCTTCGTTGTTTTTCAGCACATATAATGATGAGCTGAGATCGGTTAGACCATACATAAGAGATGAAGAAGTAGAACAAAAAATGAGACATCATTTTCCTTCTTGGTTGAGCGCATATGTAAGGAGCTCGGTAATTACTTTTTCTGTATGCACTTGCACAATAAATAACTTACTATCTCTACTTTGGTATTTAGGTCGATCGTCTAATAACACCCGAGACTGAATCTATTAGAACTCTAGCCAAGGGACCAATTACTGCCGTCAAAATATGGCCAAGTTACTGTGTGAATGGGTTTAGGTTCAAGTCAACAAATGCTCCGATCAGAGACAGCTTTCTGGATCTTGATTCCACGAAAAACAGTTGTCTGTGTATCAAATCTTCGAACTACAAAGACGTCGATCCAGACAATGATTTCTTTGGCATCTTACGAGAGATTGTGGAGTTGACGTATAATTATGGCACAGAACCTGCTAAGATCGTGATATTCAAGTGTGAATGGTTCGATCTGATTCAAGATCAAGGTTGAAAATTTGACTATTATGATCTTGTGGATATAAACTACAAGCGTAGATGTCAAGGCTACGAACTATTTGTCCTATCAAGTCAGGCTCATCTCGTGTACTTCACAACTTATCCTAGACTGGGGACAGCGAGGTCAGATTGGTGGGCAGTATGCAACACTAAAGCTAAAAATACCTTTGACGTTGACGAAATAGCTTATCAGGAGGACGAGCTACCTCTTGTAACAAATATTGTAGATGTGGACTCAACGGAAGTTACTCATTACATGACTAATAATATAGAAGAGGTAGAATTATCTGAAGAGGAAGACGAAGACGAAGTAGATGAAAGTGAAGATGAGGAGGAAGACGAAGAGAAGGACGAGGAAGGCGAACAAGATGAATTTTCTGAAGATGATTGAATGTAAAATATTTTGCTTGTAGAATGTACTATATTTTGACTGTAGAATGTACTATCCATTTAGACTTATGACACTACTAGTTATTTACTGTGCAATTCTATTAATGTTGTAAGATATGCATAACATTTTGACTGTAGAATGTACTATATATTTGTTTATTTGTTCTATCATCATATGTTGTTATCAGGTATGACAGGACGACGCGGAGCGTTCGGCAGTTCCCGAGGTAGACGGAGTGCTCCTCCGATACTGCCTACTGTTGGTTTTGGATCCTCGGCGCCTAGTACTCCAGTATATCGACCAGTCGCATCTCCGACTGCGACGACGTTACGTGGCAGCACCTCTGGGACGAGTAGTTCCAGGCCTGATACTACTCCCTCGTCCAGCGTTCCTCCTGCTGACGGAACCATGGAGTCAGATGAGCATATGGCGGAGGTTGAGCCGACGTCGTCCCAGCATCAGTTAGATCCTCCATGCGCACCTCCGGACAAGACGAGAACGGAGATTTGGGCCTACGGTACAAAGTAAGTCAATTAGATGGTTTAGCATCATATATATCGTGTATTTCTTTATTCATCATATATTGACTTTTTCGATAAAAATAATTCTCTCTGTATAGATATCGTCCCTCGTCGGTACAGAGACGTCTGGACCACTTTCTGAGGTACAACTATGGTGGCCCTTGGATCAACTACTCTGATGCTCCGGATGAGAGAAAGACGTTCTGGTTTGCGCACTTCAAGGTAAAAGTATATTATATCAATCATCTAATTTATGCATATTATATAACTTACTAAATTACTTATTATAGCAAACGTATTTCTATCCACCGCACCGAGCCGAGTTGATCGAGCAAATGTTTCCTGCCGTTGCCGCCAAGCTGATCCGTGATGCTCTGGATGACTAGAAGGCTCGTGATCGCGAAGGAAAATCGATCCAAGGTTGGATCACGCCTGAGCAGTGGACTGCGATGAAGGCTAGATTCGACGATCCGAGGTACAAGGAAAGGTCTGAGAAGGCCAAGGCGTCTAGGTAGAAGGCAGCAAAGTGGTGTGGTGGCTCGATTCCGATAACGGAACATTTCCGTCGTTTGGTATATTTTTTATTTCAGATATATTATTTTAATACAAGTACGATAAAATTGTAGTAGGATAAATTATTTAATTTTAGTACTAAATAATATATTTTTAACAGTTACAGAGGGGTGAGGATGCAAACATAGTGACCGTCTTCCTGGCCACCCATCGAAAGGATGAAAATCTCATTGATGAGAGGGTCTCGCAGACCTATATAAGTCAAGGTTCAAAGTATCGGTATCGGAATCGGTATCGGACCATTCCTATGAGTATCGGGATCGACGGTATCGGTAGTATCGGCGGTTTCGGATCGGAGTATCGGATTTTTTGGTATCGGAAAGCAAACAACTATTAGTAAATTATTAGCATTTAAAATAATATATTTTATACATTTATGCATAATTTAAAGTATTTTCAGTATTGTTTCTTAGTATTTTTGATATTGAATGAAATAGTAGTCATCCTTGTCGATTGATTTATATGCGATAGATAAGTTTTCGTCTTTTATATGTTTTTACAACCTTACTATGCTTTTACATCCTTTCTAATTGGTCTTTTTAATTCAAATTTTTTTGCCGAATTGACTGAAAAAAAGACCTCTAATGTCGGTATCGGTCAGTATCGGGTATCGGTCGGTATCGGATCGGGACATGCCAAACTGTATCGGTATCGGCCGTATCGGATCGGTATCGGCCGATACTTTAAACTATGATATAAGTATTATTTTACTTTGTGTTAATTTTAATATAACTTAGGCAATTATCGAGTATCCAAATTTTTCTAGGCCGAGTATCTTAGGCTGCGTGAGTGGGCGACTGCTAGTGCACCTACAGCGGGAGAGACTGGTACTTCCTCGCAGCCCTCTCCAGCTCCGTCGGCGGACGAGCTGTGGGTGACCGCCGCTGGTGGTCTCCAGAGGGGTACGTACTACGGTATGGAATCCTATGACACCCTTGTTGCGACATAGTCATCTAGGGCCTCCACGGCAAGTGCGCATTCCTCACAGCCCTCGCAGTCGTCAGCCCGAGTCCAGGAGGCCGTTGACCGTCAGATTGCGTCTCTCCGTGACGTGTTGCTGCGAAGGATGGAGCAGCCCCTGTCCCAGCCGCAGGCGGACGATGCAACACTCATCGCACGATTTGATATGCTCGAGTGCAGCATCATGGAGCTCAGGGATATGACAGCTGATCTTAGAGCATCGACAGAGCGCAGCGTGACGGAGCTGCAGACATCACAGTTGTCCATGGGCGAGAGGCTGACGATGATGCAGAATTCAATGGTTCATAGCAGTACGAGGCTGTTATCTACCATGGATTCATACAACGATCGACTAGCAGAGTTGGAGCAGATACGTCCTTCTGGTGCGCCTTCATCGATACAGACTCCACCAACGTCACTGCCTTCTCCATCGACATCGGTGTCAATTTCACGGGAGAAGTATGATCTGTTCTTATCCCTGATGCGCGCCGGTGGTCATCCTCCTGCAGATCCGCAGTAGTCATAGTTATGATAGTTTATTGATTGTTTGTGTTTCAGACATATAATATTTGGTCATTTATGAATATTCTTTATTTTTCAGGCTTTCAGACTTTATTTCTTGTATTCTTTACGACGAGGCTTTCAGACTCAGTTGTGTGGATATTTGTTGTATTCTTTACGACGAGATTTTCTCCTGACTCGGTTTGTAATCTCAATGTTTCGTTTTCTTCAAATTTTACTATATTATTCATATTAAATGTAGGCGAACCCAGCAAATTCAACGGAGGGTTGCTCCGAATCTATTTGTATAAATTGTGAATTCATAAACTACAGGAAGATTGGTTTAGAAATAATTCAATATTTATTTTTTTTATTTTTTCACTAAATCTTTAGCGACGTTTATATACGTCGCTGAAAGTCGATAAATACGTCGCTAAAAACGTCGCTGAGTACGTCGTTGAACGTCGCTAAACTGCTGACATGGCAATATTGCCAGGTCAATATAACGTCGTTAAATGTGTCGCACAACGTCGCTAAAAAGAAAAAAATTAGCGACATATAGCGACCAACAACACGTCGCTAATTTAGCAACGTGACGTCGCTAAACGTCGCTAATATAGCGACACATATACGTCGCTAGAAAACGTCGGTATAGCGACGTTTTTTCGGTCAGCGACTAGCTTAAAGGCGACTTCATCGAAACGTTGCTACAAACGTCGCTAAAATTATGTAGCGACGTTTTTTTGCCATTTAGCGACGTTTTTAGACGTCACTAATTTGACTTATTCTGGTAATGAAAGTCGTCAAGGGTCGAAAACCTCAAACAACTAAATAGGTGTTGTATGGGAGACCTGAATTAGGTTTTATGCAGTGAGGAAATGCCAATGAAAAGATGACAAAAAAGCAACCCGTGAGAGTGCAGATGATTGATTGAAGGAAGACGATCATAGTACAACCAATTAAGGGAATAAACCAACCAAAGATGAAGACAGTAGGCATCTAGAAAGAAAGGACACTCCAAAATAGGTGCCCTGTCCATGTTGGATATGTATTGAACATATCAAGGATTCACGGACACTCCAAAATTTCACTAGGACATATCAACATTAAGCCTGTAGCAGTCTCTCCTATTGTGTCACATTTGTATCCATGCAAGATAGCCGACACAGAATATACTTTGAAATGGCCACTCATTCTAAATTTGAAGGAAAGTGTCCTACTTTCAGCCTTCTACATTATTTGGAGAGCTACTATTAAGAAAGAACAATTGTTGTAGGATTACCTTTGTAAACACAATAGCCAACCATTTCTCTAACTGGTTTCTGATTCAACTATATAAGCTAATTCTAAAGAAGACTTGTCTCAATGGTAGGGGTAAGAATTAATCTTGTTCCACATGTGTAAATAGTTAGGGACTTGAACCTTGTTTCAGGAACTGTAATAGTGTAATCACAAACTAAAAACAAAAATCCAATGCTGAAGAAATGTGAATCAGATAGAGATTAAGAAATTGTCATTCTTTGAGTGATGCCTCCTTGAAAGAGTTGTAATCAGATGCAAGAAATGGGTATCAGAACGCAGAAAACTGTTGATCCATATGGTGCCACGTGTAGCGCCCCGTTCCCCCGGTGCGGGGAGCGCGGCTAAGAAATACTTGACGGTATCGTTCGATCGGGATATATTGAAATAAGAACTCGTCCTCGTTATGGATTTGCTTCTTCGGAATCGATTCCCATATTCAGTGGACCGTGCCCCCGGGATCGACTTAACGGCAGAGTCAGGAGGGACCTCTCCGCTGTTATCTTTTATTGCCTCGGATTTCGATGTCGCTTGTTGCTTTTGTGCTTTGAGTTGGTTTTCGAAATTGCTTGTTTTCCTTGAACGATTTCGATGGGTTTCATTGTTTTCGTTCATTGAAGTGCACTTCAATTCCGAGATTGGAAAGAGTGGAAGAGGTATTGATCGAGCTGTTCGTGATGCAGGTGAACGAGCAGTAGGCGGCTTGCGAGCGGAGTCTTGAAGCGCCTCTTTCCTTCTCCCTTCCAACCATCTAAGTGAGTGGCTACCATCCCGATTAGCTAGTCCTGCTTCCAAGTTTTCACACCTAATAAATCTTGCATTCTTCCTTGCCCCGATCAAACGATACCAAGTAATAACTAAAAGATATCAAGATAAAAAGGGAATAGACTTGGATTATATTGCTTGTCAACCAAACATGTGAACTGTTATCATATTGTATGCTAGTTCGTTTAATGTTCTATAAATCATGCTAAGTATAGAACACACCTTGTATGCGAATAATTGTTCAGTGAGGCTCTGCAAAATGAATCATGAATTCTGCTTGTCTTGTACTCGTGTTGCCTCAACTGCATGATCTGATAAATCAGTTAACATATCGTTCGATCACGGACAACTTTTGCACAAGATTTCTGGTTCCTGCGGACGGTCGCCAGGGCACTGCGACCGATCCGATCCGGACGGAACGTCTGTATATTCGTCTGTATCGTCGGAATAAGGCGTGCAGCGGGGACTCGCCACCCGCGTTGCACACCCTTCCGTCCTGAGACTATAAATCGTCCTTCGTGGTATTATGCCAGTGATCCTCTGTATATTTAAACCTGTTGCAAACTAACTTGTATCTTCGTGGCAGGGAAGGCATGGTAAGTATTGTGCATGTGGTTCAGACGGACAGGTAAAATCCACCGAACGGTGGCAAGTTCATTTCAGTAAATTCTATATGCTGCTTACTTGTAAATGAACTAAGGCAAGATAGAAACCCACAATAATATGCATGCTTCATCAAAACAACGTGTTGATTGGTATAGTTCGGTTAGCTCGCCTTCACCAGTATGTTTCGACATACTGACCATCGTTGAAACAGGTTCCCCGCACTAAGGCGAACCGAGCGAGGAGCCGAAGTCGTCTTTCCCGATCCAGTCCAGCTGTAGGCGCATCCTGATCGCGCCGCATTTTGAAGTACTTGAAGGAAGGAGCTTGCAACTCTACACATAATGCAGCTTCGTGGCAAAGCCGTCCTCCAGCCCGGAGGTCTATATCGTTTTGAAGTTTAGTAAAGGGATGTAATGTACAGGACTGCTATCTCATTTTGAGTCAACACTTTTGTAAGCCCGTGTGGCAAATTAGCTGACTCGTTCAAGAGTTTGTAATAGATGTTCATTATCAATAAAGAGAACTTTTCCATGTTTCAAATCTGTGTTTCAATTTATCTGCATACTCTGAATATGTGCTCGTTATGCAAAACATTAAAGCCTTGTGCAGGTGCAACCCCAGGCCCTCACGGCGGTCACGATTCGGGGGACGCCCCAACGATTCCACGGAATCGGGTCGTGACATAGTGGTATCAGAGCACAGATTCAAGTTCCTTAGACTCTCGTACTGGAAAAGTTCCTTTAACGATCAATCCTTGTGCGAACTCTTGAACTCGCTAGGCCAAAATAAGATACGTTCATGCAATAAGTCCATAATACATTATGATCCTAATGTAATTTACCTTCTTTTTGAAGGAATGGCACCAGCGTAATCCACAGCGCAAGCACCGGACGAAATGCAAGGCCAAGAAAGTAGTTCGGGCACTTCGGGAAGCTCTCGGAGCCAACGGGGCACATCTCAAGTCGATCCGCTTGAGCGGGTGATGCAAATGTTAGAAGCACAACGACAAAGAGATGATGCTCGCCAAGACAAGTTCGAAAGCAATCTAGAGACCCGATTCTCAGTCCAACAGAAGCAGGTAGATGCCCTGCAACAGATCGTGCAGACTTTGGCTTCCAACCATTCCGCGGCAACAGCAGCGACTCCGGTGGAACAGCTCGTGCTTGAAGTTGAGACGCCACAAATTTTAAGGCCGAGGGAAGTAACTGCCTTCGACTTTGGCCACTTCAAGAAAGTCTGCAACACTCCATTCAACGGGACTGAGAAACCAATTGTGCGTCTAGATTGGCTGGCCGAACTTGAAGACCACTTCGCTCTGTTAGTGGTCCCCGAAGAGAAGCGCGTCGCCTGCGCGCAACTACAGCTCCGCCTCAACGCGCAAGATTGGTGGGACGTGCATCGGCGATCTCTCCAATTTGACCATAGAGAGGAGGCGATCTCGTGGATGACTTTTCGTGCTGCGTTTGAAGAGGAGTTTATACCCCCTCCAGTACAACGACAAATGGAGAACGAGTTCGTGCAACTGAGGCAAGGCAGCATGACAGTTAAACAGTACTCCGCCGAATTCAACCGACTCTCCAAATTCGCTAGTGCCTATTTACCTGATGCAGCGAGTCGAGCTAGAAGGTTTGAAGGTGGTCTGCGCCCTGCCATCTATGTGCACGTAGTCGTTCATCAGTATCGGACAATGCGTGAAGTCATGAATCACGCTCTATCACTTGAACTGCAATATCCTCATGTTGCTGTCGGCGCTGTGCATACCTACAATCACAAACGCCAAGGCAACGAGAGAGGAAACACCGCTGCAAAGCGCCCTAACCACGGCGGTCCACAAAAAGGAAACCCGAGACCATTCTGTGATTTCTGCAAAAAGCCGGGGCACACCACTGCCAATTGTTATCTCCGGAAAGGTCTATGCTTCAACTGTGGTGGACAGGACCACGTATCTCGGGATTGTCTGCTCCCCTCTAAGCTTCTGCCGCAACGAAATAATCCCTAGCGGTAGGTTCTATTCCTAAGTTTCGGGACGAAACTTCCAATTGGTTGGGTAGGATGTAGCGCCCCGTTCCCCCGGTGCGGGGAGCGCGGCTAAGAAATACTTGACGGTATCGTTCGATCGGGATAGATTGAAATAAGAACTCGTCCTCGTTATGGATTTGCTTCTTCGGAATCGATTCCCATATTCAGTGGACCGTGCCCCCGGGATCGACTTAGCGGCAGAGTCAGGAGGGACCTCTCCGCTGTTATCTTTTATTGCCTCGGATTTCGATGTCGCTTGTTGCTTTTGTGCTTTGAGTTGGTTTTCGGATTTGCTTGTTTTCCTTGAACGATTTCGATGGGTTTCATTGTTTTCGTTCATTGAACTGCACTTCAATTCCGAGATTGGAAAGAGTGGAAGAGGTATTGATCGAGCTGTTCGTGATGCAGGTGAACGAGCAGTAGGCGGCTTGCGAGCGGAGTCTTGAAGCGCCTCTTTCCTTCTCCCTTCCAACCATCTAAGTGAGTGGCTACCATCCCGATTAGCTAGCCCTGCTTCCAAGTCTTCAAACCTAATAAATCTTGCATTCTTCCTTGCCCCGATCAAACGATACCAAGTAATAACTAAAAGATATCAAGATAAAAAGGGAATAGACTTGGATTATATTGCTTGTCAACCATACATATGAACTGTTATCATATTGTATGCTAGTTCGTTTAATGTTCTATAAATCATGCTAAGTATAGAACACACCTTGTATGTGAATAATTGTTCAGTGAGGCTCTGCAAAATGAATCATGAATTCTGCTTGTCTTGTACTCGTGTTGCCACAACTGCATGATCTGCTAAATCAGTTAACATATCGTTCGATCACGGACAACTTGTGCACAAGGTTTCTGGTTCCTGCGGACGGTCGCCAGGGCATTGGGACCGATCCGATCCGGACGGAACGTCTGTATAGTCGTCTGTATCGTCGGAATAAGGCGTGCAGCAGGGGCTCGCCACCCGCGTTGCACACCCTTCCGTCCTGAGACTATAAATCGTCCTTCGTGGTATTATGCCAGTGATCCTCTGTATATTTAAACCTGTTGCAAACTAACTTGTGTCTTCGTGGCAGGGAAGGCATGGTAAGTATTGTGCAGGTGGTTCAGACGGACAGGTAAAATCCACCGAACGGTGGCAAGTTCATTTCAGTCAATTCTATATGTTGCTTACTTGTAAATGAACTAAGGCAAGATAGAAACCCACAATAATATGCATGCTTCATTAAAACAACGTGTTGATTGGTATAGTTCGGTTAGCTCGCCTTCACCAGTATGTTTTGACATACTGACCCTCGTTGAAACAGGTTCACCGCACTAAGGCGAACCGAGCGAGGAGCCGAAGTCGTATTTTCCGATCCAGTCCAGCTGTAGGCGCATCCTGATCGCGCCGCATTTTGAAGTACTTGAAGGAAGGAGCTTGCAACTCTACACACAATGCAGCTTCGTGGCAAAGTCGTCCTCCAGCCCGGAGGTCTATATCGTTTTGAAGTTTAGTAAAGGGATGTAATGTACAGGACTGCTATCTCATTTTGAGTCAACACTTTTGCAAGCCCGTGTGGCAAATTAGCTGACTCGTTCAATAGTTTGTAATAGATGTTCATTATCAATAAAGAGAACTTTTCCATGTTTCAAATCTGTGTTTCAATTTATCTGCGTACTCTGAATATGTGCTCGTTATGCAAAACATTAAAGCCTTGTGCGGGCGCAACCCCAGGCCCGCACGGCGGTCACGATTCGGGGGACGCCCCAACGATTCCACGGAATCGGGTCGTGACACGACACCCCCTCTTAGATATGAAATCCTTGTTCTACTGTCCATGGTGCTCAATGAGTAACTATTCTTACCACGTTTACTTACCTTAATTTGGTTCTATAAGTGTTGTTGCTGTTTGTCAGCAATTTGACTATATGCCCATCTACTGTTTTGATACGTCTTATCAAGCTTTTTCTCCAAAACTTGCTCGGAATAAGGGACTTTGATGAGATCCTCTGATCTTGTTATTCACTTTGACCTTATTAACATTCCTTTGACGTGTTGGACCACCCTTTCATGAATCACACTCATTTATACCGCTCTTTTAGTGATTAAACAAACACCATGAATTACTCTTTACAGAAGTTTCCTGCCCCACTAAACTCAAAATTTTCACCCTTTCAGTGGTTAATGATTGACTGATCATTTCCAAAAGTGTAATCATCTTTTTAAGTATTCCATTTAAAAGAAACTTCTGAAGATAACTGCTCCTTTTTTCTCATAATGACACTATGCTGATAGGCCTAACAATCTACATAACCTTTTTGTCAAATAAAATGATACCATTCCTTCTAATTCTTGGTATCTGCATGACTACCTGTAACCAATTTGCATCTTAGGAGTCGATCACCAGCCATCTAATCCTTCCTCCTAACTATAGTCAGGAACATGCATTTTCTTCCATTATATGACAGCTGTGTCACTCCTTTCAACTATGCAGTCCACATGGATTGGGTCAGATCTCCTCAACTACAAGCAATCTCTCTGAGAAATCAGATGACCACACTTGAGATATCATGATATATCAACACATTGTCAAGAAAACCAAATGTTTCTTCTTTGTGATCTACTATGCTCCATTCACTCAAATCATGGTAAAAACTAATGGAGCCACAGTTTTCGATATGTCTGGACCTTTAATTAATGACACATATACAGTGAAAGAACATCACAATAAAAGGAAGGAAAACAAAAAAAAAACCAAGCATGTAAAAGTGAAAACATAACAAATTGGACCCAAACCAGTGTTAGAGCATTACTGGTCCCTAGAACATAAAAAAAAATCCTTCTCCTTGACAGAACTCGTTACAAAATAACTGAAGCTATAAAAGGCTGTCAAACTTGTCATACAACAACACAAATAATGCTGCCCGTGAGACTTCGCATCCAAGCGAAGAAGAGGTTTCTTTAATATAGAATACATGAATCGAAAAACATTTCTGAAACTTTATTATTCAGGTGTGATCCTTGGTCAAATAGAACAGGAGATGACATGTGAAACAGCTTGTGCTCAGGTATATGTTAGAATCCCTTCCGAATTAGTCTCCTTAAAACATAAGTGATCTCTTATCTTATGTGCTAGCATGACTCACTGCACAAGTGATTAAGACCAATAATCAGTAAAGCCAGATATTTAACTTTCCCTGAGAAAAAATATATGTCAAGAGGAATATCATATACAATATTTTACATTCTCGAACTGACAATGCTCCTTGGTAGCAGGAGCTTACTGCATGACCAAAAAGATCGGTCAACCTACCTCTTCCAAATGACCTCCTACGTTCTACAGCAAGGCCCTTTTTTGCTCATAGCTACCTTTGCTAGGAAATTGTCAACATTATAGATGTTGACTCGTGTTGACAGGATGTCACAAAAACTTGTCAATTCTTTTGTGGAGCTTTACTTGCCCCATAATTGACCCAATTCTGATGGGAGAAGGCTTGGATGATGATGATCATGAATCGTCCTTGAGATGAGATAATTCCCTTGCTAGTGATAAACAACCCAAAAGGGAGTCATAATACAGACCCAAATCTGTTTCAGCGTTGTTCTCTATTGTCAATCATCTAAACATATTCATCCATAACAGTTCTTCGCTTTGCTCCTTTCTTTTATGCTTCGTAGACTGTAAAGAACAGCCACATCTAGAAGAATTGGTATAGCCTAGAAAGTAAAACTTCAAGAATTAAGATGTTTTCTAGGTTTCTTTTAGATATACAGAACATGGGGTACAGGTCCTCTCAGAATATCCTTTTGAATTTCTTTACAGAGTTCTATATAAAATTGTCATGAAACTTAAGTTTTTACCAAAGAAAACTGTGTATTAAATTTGCCAAAATCAAGTTTCCAAATAAGGTAAATAAAACATCTCATAATGAATATCAATCAGAAGTAAGATTCTGATGGAGAAGGTGAAAGCCAGCAGAAAGGATAATACTCCTTACAACATTATTCTCATCTGGATCATTCCTGAATACATAGAACAATGGTGCCAAAACTTCATTCATGCCCTGTACGTATCTTATGCCAGGATTTAGTTTTGCAAAGACAATGAGTATATGTCTTAAAGCCTCCTGAAAACAACATAAGTTATACAAGTAACACATCATTCTCATGTCAGAATCAATATAATGCCAGTGACACTAAAGATGATATGCTTACCTGATTAGACTTAGCAAATGAAGAGTCGTCTGAAAAAAATTGCATGTCTGGATGAGTACGCTTAACATCTCGATCTATTTGCTCAATGATCTCTGTATCCTAAAATTAGCAATGGAATTACTGGGCATGTATCAGGTATTCATCTTACACAAATGCAATAAGATAAACATGGCTATAAGTTAAGGCACATTTAGGGGTGTTAACTGGTCGAGCTATTCGCAAGCCGGCTCGAGCCTAAGAACAGGTTCGCAAGATAAACAAGTCCGAGATTAGAGAGGTATTTGGGTTGTGATCCCGTGAGCCGGTTTTTATTTATATATTTATATAAAGACATACTCGATTGAGCTCTTGGTACTTTGAAGATCCTGGCTTCAATCCGAGCAAGGGTGACTTTTGTGCTATTGTTACTTAACAAAATAATCCTTCTCCAAAGCCGCATCTTGTCTACCATAGTGTTATAGATGCCACTGACATGTCTAACAAATTCGTCGATGCAATTTTCACAAGGAAAACGACACACATCGGCACCATATGTCACTTATGTTGTTTGAGAGAATATGAGCCAATATATCGTGTTTAGACTGATATGTCAGCCGACACAAAATAATGTAATATCAGCTGATATATTTTTAAAAGGGGTGTTGATTTTTAACTTAGACGGTTAACTGGTCCCAACTTGTTAACCCCCAAACAACTCCACATGCTCACAAACAAAACCTCCTCCATGGTCCCGACTCTCTCTCCCTCTGTGTTGTGCCCTAGTCAGAGAACACCCATACCCCCTTTGTGGACTTCTCTACTCCTACTCAGCACCCCTTCCCTCAGGTAAGCCCCTCCAACTCCCCTCTCTTTTCCCTCTATTTATATGTTGTTCTATCTCCTCTATCTATATGTTATTCTTTCTCTTTCAAACTTGTGTCTTGATTTAACAAAGCTGAGAACTAAAAGGAATACACAAGTTAATAGTTTTTATATTTGTACTTTATCTTAATGAGTTTATTAAATTATTTTATACAAGATTTTAACATTAGTAGTTTTTTTTTATTTGTACTTGAATTATTAGTGTTATGTTATTAGCTAGGTTAAGAAATTGGAAACATTTAGAAATTAGAATTAAATAGAACATTTAGTATATATAATATGTATCACACTATCATCTTTCCTCTTCATCTATACTAATTATAGTCAAGGGAAACATGGAGGTTGAGCTTAAACTGCAATAAAAAGGTAGGCCTACCTACTTGTCAAATGTCCACCTAGTTTTATGGCATGGTTATCTCATGCTCATAACTATCTCGGCTAGAAATTTAGCACCAACATATAGGGTTAACGTGAGGTCATAAAACTTCGCTAAATTTTGCATGGAGCTTTCTTATGCTCCATGACTGAACCCATTTTGATAAGAGAAGGCTTGGATGATGATAATGAGTTAGTGTATATAATATGTAATATACTATATATTTTTGATATCCGACATTTTAAAATGTTCTCGACATGATCCGACATTTATAACCTTGGTCTACTGCAAGCAAGATTACTCTGAATGAGAATACTTGCTTAATTAGCACTATACCTAACATTTAAGAACAAGTAGGTACATTAAAAAATATATAACAACGCATTGCCTCCATATATTTCTAAAACATCTCCAACTGTACTATAGCCTACGATCTTTCAAAAAGTAATAGACTAATTTCCTTCAACGAGAAAATTTTCTATTGTTTGATTAAGGAGGCCATCAGTAATCGAAAATTTTGAAGATTGTGCTATTAACACTGGTCCGCAGCAACATGTTATGTGCACCGTAGCGCCGATCTAGTCTTTCATTCAAGCTGCAAAAGTAATCAACCATAATTAGTGTGATCTTTAAAGAGAAGAAAATATAAGACTGCAAGATAATATACCTTATGAACAGTTTGTGATCCCCTAATATTACGACCATCTATGAGGTATTCAAACGTGTTGTAATATTAGGTAAAAAAAATAAGGTAATATACCTCAACAAGTATGAATACCTCATAGATGGCCACAATATTAGGGATCTCAGACTGCTGCTGACGTATATTTTCTTCTCATGCATTCTTATAGTTCCTTTTAAAGACCACGTGATTATGGTGTTGGTGACTTCTGCAGCTTGAGTTGGAAGATGGTGACTAGATCAATGTCATAGTGTGTATGACATGTAGTGCCTCAAATCCCGATCCGACCGGGATGTGCACTATATAATTGGGCTTGTGGCTAGTCCGTCAGAGTATGCTTAGATCTTCGGCATCTTATTGCCACGGACGAAATGCGATGATCCTTTCCAACTCATGGAAAGGCCTCTATTGAAACGAGTCCAATAGTTTTCGTGTTTGGTTGCTTGGTTTTCTTGATTGCCGCTTTGGGATTTGATTTGGTGTTGCTTTCGAGTTGCTTGGTTTTCGCTGTTGGTTTTATTGATTGGAGCTTGAACTTTGGGGAGTTCGGCAAGGAAGGATAGGCAAGAATTCTAACTCGGTGCTCGTGCTGTTGCAGGTCCGCGTAACTGACGTTTGATCGTCGCTAGGCGGGATTCCTTGTTTCAGCAACTTTTCCCTTTAACCAGTGAGTGGTTTGGTCCCTTCTTTCCTACTTCTTCACGCCAACATCTCTAATGTTTCAAACGTTCACTCGATGATGCCCGGTTGGACGCCTAGGAAATGCTTAGCCACAATGCATGCCAGCCACTAAGAAAGGAACATGGGAATTGTAGACTAATTTTACTATATGCTTGCACACCTTATAACTTGAGTTGGTTGGAATGGGAATTTGGTTGTTGGTTACGGCCTGGTGCCTCGGATAGAGTTTGGACCCATGGGATATCAAAATCGGATCACCGCATTGAGAAAATATGAACTGTTGCATAAGATATATATTGCTGCTTTACTTCATCTGTTTAATTCGATGCATTGTGTGAGATATAAAATGTTCATGCATTTGCATGGTCTGGGACAACTTGTGCACAAGGTTTATCATTTCCTCGAAACGGCTTTCCGGGGCACTGGAACCGTATCGATCCGGAGGGAAATATTGATTCGTGCTCGTCACGATGCATTGCGGGACCTCCAGCGGGGCTTGCTACCCGGGCTGATAGGGCGCGCCGTTAATGCTTGGAATAAGTCCCTAAGGTGTCGATCACACCAATGACCGCATAGAATAGAACACATACTAATTTATTGTCTTATGCAGATGGTAAGTATACTTGTGTTTCGTTGCAGGGAAGGCGTGCATCGGTTGAGTAAGCAATCGATGCACTGGTTGGATTCAATGCTATTTTCATTCCTATCAAAACATGCAACTGATATGAATTGAATTCACTTGCTTCTTTATAGAAGTCATCTTAATGCATGCTCGCCCCTAATAAGCTAGTGTCGATTTAGTCGAGTGGGTTCATCCCACTCACCAGTACAAGTTGAGTACTGACCCACGTTGTGGGCAACTATTTCAGGCACTCAGACGGTGCAACGCTAGTGGATAGACGAAGAGGCGTTAGGAGCACCTCTATTTTGAAGTATAGTTGAAGTCAGATCATTTTGGAGGCTTGGACTTTCAACCTATACAAGGGCGTAATGTATGGACGACGGGGACTATCTAATGGAGCGCGCCCTGCATTTTAAGTTATCTTTTCTAATGTAATTCAAGTAGCCGAAAAGGCGCATCAATGTAGACTCTATGTAAATTACTCTGAATTATCAATGAAAAAGCATGTTTCTTCCTGCACTTGTGTTCAATTATCTGTGAATGTGTTTTCTAAATTGTGTTTCAAAGTGGGTTCCTATAACTGTGAGTTCTTGCCTTGTACGAGCGCAACTCCAGGCTCGTACGGCATCACGCCCCAGCGAGGACGAATCGGTTCCGTGAAGGATCCAGCGAGGACGATTGACCCTTTCGGGATCGGGACGTGACATATTGGTATCAGAGCCTAGGCTTTACGTCCTTGGGATTTCAAAAGATTATAAAGGAGTTTGATGCGCCTCTCGGTTGAGTTGCATTCGGCGTCCGCTGCATGAGATGAGTCGCCTATACAATGAGCCCATAGATACAAAAATCTTTCGTTTTTGAGGTGTTAACAAGCTACTCTCTTTTGTAGCAATGGCTAAGAAAAACACTGCCGCTGCAAGCAGTGCTCAGCCCGTCCAGAACGATCCGGCAAGTTCTGGAGAATCCGGAGGAGCGGGTTCAATGGATATGTCTGAACGGCTTATGCATCTCATGGAGGTGCAGCAACAACAAGCCATTTCTCAACAGGCACAGTTTGCTGCTCAACAAAAGCAGATGGATACCATGATGCAACTGATTGCATCCTTGGTACCCAACAACGGGGGGGCTACAGTGACGCCTGCTACACCGCTGGCTGTGGCGGTAGAGGATGAGTCTGAAGAAACACAGCCTCCAGCAAGGAACAACTGCCGTGCGGCAGAGTTCACTAAGATGCATCCACCAACGTTCAACGGACGAGCAGAACCGGACGTGGTAATGAGATGGATTACAAAGCTGGAGGGACTCTTCAATCTGGTCGGCATTAGGGGATCCAAAAGAGTGGCCTGTGCATCAGTTCAACTGGAGCTGCGTGCGCATGATTGGTGGGAAGCCACTAAGCAAGGGATTTATGATGCCAATCCCAACTGCAAAATTACCTGGAAAATGTTCAAATCTGCCTTCATTGAACAATATATTCCCCGGGCCGTGCGGCAACAAAAAGAAGACGACTTCAGCAATCTGGTGCAAGGAAGTATGTCTGTCGACGATTATGACTCGGCGTTCGCTAAACTGGCTAAGTTTGCTGGGCACTTCTTGCCTAACCAGCTGGCGTGGTGCTATCGCTTTCAGAAGGGTTTGAATGACGATTTGCGTAGGGACGTCATCAACCAGAAATGTCAAACCTACAGGGAATGTTATGAAGCTGCCATGAACAGCGAGCGGATCTTTGGGCGCAATCCACCAAAGATCGACGTGCAAACCTCCCGTACCAACAACAATAAGCGACCTCAGGAAATGGGAGGGTCTGGAGCACAAAAGCGTCCGCACACCTCTGAACATAGGGGTCCGTTCCGTGCATCATACTGCAATAGGTGCGGCAAGTTAGGGCATCGAGTGGAGGAATGCCGAGTTACTGGATGTTTTAAATGTGGTCGTCTGGACCACAAGCATTTCAACTGCCGTGAGCCGAAACCAAATCAGAACAATGGGAATCATAACAATGGGAATCAGCACCACGGGAATCAGAACCACGGGAATCATAACAGGGGGCCTCCAGCAAGTGATGCCAATGCTGTGGCGTTGAACCCACGACGCCAGGGTGCTCAAGGACGAGTCTATGCACTGACTCGGGATGAGGCATCCGTCTCTGAAACTGTCGTGACAGGTACATTACTTTTCAGAGATTTGCCCGCTAGAGTCTTATTCGATTCAGGTGCTACGCATAGTTTCATATCTGCTGATTTTACTATTGAGCATAAATTAGCTTCTACTCCCTTAAATATAAATCTTTGCGTGAGCACACCTTCGGGAGTCGACATGCCCGCCCATGCGATCTGTAAGGATGGTTATATTTGCATCGGAGGCAGGAAGCTTTCCTTAGATGTCATTGTATTAGACATTAAGGATTACGATATTATTCTCGGGATGGATTGGTTGGGTGCTTGTCATGCAACAATTGAGTGCGCGGAGAAGCGAGTCGTATTCCGTCTACCCGGCGAGGCAGACTTTTACTATTCGTGCAGCGCTGCACCAAAGACGGCAATGATGATATCAGCAATTTCGGCTAGACGTATGCTGCATTCGGGTTGTGAAGGGTACTTAGCTTCAGTTCGAGACACCCGACAGGAAAGTGCAAATGCAGCTCAGGCTGATGTTATAGCAGATTTCCTCGACGTGTTCCCGGACGAGCTGCCTGGAATGCCTCCTGATCGTGAGATCGAATTCAGCATCGACACATTTCCGGATGCGCGGCCGATATCTAAGGCACCTTATCGAATGGCCCCAGCAGAGCTGAAGGAACTTAAGATTCAGTTACAAGATCTGTTGGACCGAGGATACATTCGTCCAAGCGTTTCTCCGTGGGGCGCTCCGGTGCTGTTCGTGAAGAAAAAGGATGGATCCATGCGGCTATGTATTGACTACCGAGAACTAAATAAGGCGACCGTGCGGAACCAGTACCCATTGCCAAGGATAGATGACTTGTTTGATCAGCTGCAAGGTGCAACAGTTTTCTCTAAAATTGATCTCAGGTCAAGATATCACCAGTTGAAAATCAAACCAGATGATGTTCAAAAATCTGCATTCAGGACCCGATACGGACACTACGAATTTCTTGTGATGTCGTTCGGCTTGACAAACGCCCCTGCAGCTTTCATGGATCTGATGAACCGCGTGTTTCGGCCGTACGTAGACAAGTTTGTGGTCGTGTTCATCGACGACATTCTAATATATTCCAAGAACGAGGCGGAACACAAGGAACACCTAAAGATCGTGCTGCAGACATTACGAGAGTATCAGTTGTTCGCTAAGCTCAGCAAGTGTGAGTTCTGGTTGAACAGCGTGGCATTCCTTGGTCATATCGTTTCGGCAGAAGGCATCGCCGTTGACCCGAAGAAAATAGAGGCAGTGGTGGATTGGAAGCAACCTACATCAGCCAGCGAAGTTCGAAGCTTTCTGGGCCTAGCGGGATACTACCGTAGGTTCGTGAAGGATTTTTCTAAACTGGCCTCGCCTTTGACTCGCCTCACTCAAAAAGGGATTGTATACAAATGGAGTGATGACTGCGAAGCCAGCTTTCGAGAACTTAAGCAGCGTCTTGTTTCAGCTCCGATTCTTGCTCTTCCAGATGGGGTAAAGGAGTTTCAGATATATAGTGATGCATCAGGACTCGGTTTGGGATGTGTGCTCATGCAAAGGGATAAGGTAATATCGTACGCCTCCAGGCAACTGAAGCCGCACGAGAAAAACTACCCGACGCACGACTTAGAATTGGCGGCAATTGTATTTGCACTGAAGTTGTGGAGGCATTATCTTTATGGTGTTGCTTGCAAAATCTTCACAGATCACAAGAGCCTCAAGTATCTATTCACACAACGAGAACTGAACCTCCGACAGCGGCGTTGGCTAGAACTGATTAAAGACTACGATCTGACGATCGCTTATACACCGGGCAAGGGAAACGTCGTTGCTGATGCTCTGAGTCGGAAGCACGTGGGCTCGTTATCCATAAACAACCATTTACTTCGAGATCTTGAGGCGATGGGCATCGAGTTTTGAGTTCAGCATCCAGGAGTGCAGCTGGCATCACTCCATCTTGAACCGAGTTTGCGTGATAGAATCAAATCAGCTCAGGAGGGCGATCAGTTCCTATCGAAGGCACGCGAACTGATTTCGACGGGGAAGACGTCTGACTTTGTGGCAGGCGAAGATGGGACCTTACAAATGAAAGGAAGGCTATGTGTTCCTAACGACCCAGAACTCCGAAGGGAAATTATGGCGGAAGCACACTATGCGAAATATTCCTTGCATCCGGGGAGCACTAAGATGTACATGGACTTACGCAGAACCTTCTGGTGGCAAGGTATGAAGCGGGATGTGGCGACCTTTGTGTCACAGTGCATGGCCTGTCAACAGGTGAAAGCTGAACATCAGAGGCCCGGCGGGGAGCTGCAGAACCTCGCTATTCCTGAGTGGAAATGGGACAACATCACTATGGATTTCATTGTGGGATTTCCGAAGACGCCACGGGGGCATGATGCGATTTGGGTCATAGTTGATCGTTTGACCAAATCAGCCCACTTTCTTCCTATAAAAGTTACTTGGAGCGTCGATCGGTTAGCACAAATTTACATAGACGAGATTGTTCGATTACACGGAGTACCTGCCTCAATCGTCTCTGACCGTGACGGACGCTTCTTATCTCGTTTTTGGACAAGCCTACAGTCTGCTTTGGGAACCAAGCTACAGTTCAGTACTGCATACCACCCCCAGACTGATGGCCAGACAGAAAGGACAAATCAGATACTTGAAGATATGTTACGGCTGTGTGCAATAGATTTGAAGACTAGTTGGAACACGCATCTCACGTTGGCGGAATTTGCGTACAACAACAGCTACCAATCGAGCATCCAGATGGCACCGTACGAAGCACTTTATGGGCGCAAGTGTCGATCTCCAATTTGTTGGGACGAAGTCGGCGAGCGGCAAGTACTCGGGCCAGAGCTGGTAGAGCAGGCAGTTGAGAAAGTTCGCTTGATTCGGGAAAGACTCCGCACGGCGCAGAGCCGACAGAAAAGTTATGCCGATGCTCATCGTAGACCTTTGGAGTTCATGGTCGGGGATCATGTATTCTTGAAAGTGACGCCGATGCGTGGGGTGGTGCGTTTCGGCGTGAAGGGCAAACTGAGTCCCAGGTTTGTCGGCCCCTTCGAGATACTGGAACGAGTGGCAGCTGTGGCTTACCGGATTGCACTACCTCCCGCCTTAGCTGAAGTGCATGACGTATTCCATGTTTCTCAACTTCGGAAGTATGTGCATGACCCGAGTCATGTGGTTAGCTTCGAACAATTGGAACTGCGCACGGATTTATCATACTCAGAGGAGCCGGTGCAGATTCTGGATCGTAAGGAAAAAGTACTTCGCAACCGTACGATGTCCTTGGTTCGCGTGCTGTGGCGGAACCATTCAGTTGGGGAATCAACTTGGGAGATGGAATCGGAGATGAAGGAGAAATATCCTTCGTTGTTCATTCAGTCGGAGGTAGGGCCTTGTTCTTAAGTTTCGGGACGAAACTTTTTCTTAGTGGTATATTATGTAGTGCCTCAAATCCCGATCCGACCGGGATGTGCACTATATAATTGGGCTTGTGGCTAGTCCGTCAGAGTATGCTTAGATCTTCGGCATCTTATTGCCACGGACGAAATGCGATGATCCTTTCCAACTCATGGAAAGGCCTCTATTAAAACGAGTCCAATAGTTTTCGTGTTTGGTTGCTTGGTTTTCTTGATTGCCGCTTTGGGATTTGATTTGGTGTTGCTTTCGAGTTGCTTGGTTTTCGCTGTTGGTTTTATTGATTGGAGCTTGAATTTTGGGGAGTTCGGCAAGGAAGGATAGGCAAGAATTCTAACTCGGTGCTCGTGCTGTTGCAGGTCCGCGTAACTGACGTTTGATCGTCGCTAGGCGGGATTCCTTGTTTCAGCAACTTTTTCCTTAACCAGTGAGTGGTTTGGTCCCTTCTTTCCTACTTCTTCACGCCAACATCTCTAATGTTTCAAACGTTCACTCGATGATGCCCGGTTGGACGCCTAGGAAATGCTTAGCCACAATGCATGCCAGCCACTAAGAAATGAACATGGAAATTGTAGACTAATTTTACTATATGCTTGCACACCTTATAACTTGAGTTGGTTGGAATGAGAATTTGGTTGTTGGTTACGGCCTGGTGCCTCGGATAGAGTTTGGACCCATGGGATATCAAAATCGGAACACCGCATTGAGAAAATATGAACTGTTGCATAAGATATATATTGCTGCTTTACTTCATCTGTTTAATTCGATGCATTGTGTGAGATATAAAATGTTCATGCATTTGCATGGTCTGGGACAACTTGTGCACAAGGTTTATCATTTCCTCGAAACAGCTTTCCGGGGCACTGGAACCGTATCGATCCGGAGGGAAATATTGATTCGTGCTCGTCACGATGCATTGCGGGACCTCCAGCGGGGCTTGCTACCCGGGCTGATAGGGCGCGCCGTTAATGCTTGGAATAAGTCCCTAAGGTGTCGATCACACCAATGACCGCATAGAATAGAACACATACTAATTTATTGTCTTATGCAGATGGTAAGTATACTTGTGTTTCGTTGCAGGGAAGGCGTGCATCGGTTGAGTAAGCAATCGATGCACTGGTTGGATTCAATGCTATTTTAATTCCTATCAAAACATGCAACTGATATGAATTGAATTCACTTGCTTTTTTATAAAAGTCGTCTTAATGCATGCTCGCCCCTAATAAGCTAGTGTCGATTTAGTCGAGTGGGTTCATCCCACTCACCAGTACAAGTTGAGTACTGACCCACGTTGTGGGCAACTATTTCAGGCACTCAGACGGTGCAACGCTAGTGGATAGACGAAGAGGCGTTAAGAGCACCTCTATTTTGAAGTATAGTTGAAGTCAGATCATTTTGGAGGCTTGGACTTTCAACCTATACAAGGGCGTAATGTATGGACGACGGGGACTATCTGATGGAGCGCGCCCTGCATTTTAAGTTATCGTTTCTAATGTAATTCAAGTAGCCGAGAAGGCGCATCAATGTAGACTCTATGTAAATTACTCTGAATTATCAATGAAAAAGCATGTTTCTTCCTGCACTTGTGTTCAATTATCTGTGAATGTGTTTTCTAAATTGTGTTTCAAAATGGGTTCCTATAACTGTGAGTTCTTGCCTTGTACGAGCGCAACTCCAGGCTCGTACGGCATCACGCCCCAGCGAGGACGAATCGGTTCCGTGAAGGATCCAGCGAGGACGATTGACCCTTTCGGGATCGGGGCGTGACATGACATGTGGCTATGTTGTACGGACACGACATGGGATACAAATAGGATGCAACACGGACAAGACGACACACATTTTTCTTAAATTTAAAATGCCCACAATAAAATTGTTTCAAGTGTTACCTTTTATGTTTGATTATTCTTAATTAAACAAAAATACTATAGAAAGTGTCTGAGACGTACTTAGAGAGTGTCCATATCCAACACGTGTCCGTATTCGGAGAGTATTCGTTCCAAATTTCAAATGGAAATACGTGGACACATCAAAGTGAGTGTCCAACACATATCTGCAGTGTCCGAGAGTATAGGTGTCTGAAACATGTCCAACACGAGATGTGTTACTAAGATGACAGTGTTTGTGCTACATAGTCAGGTGACTAGATTAATGTTGATGGCATAATCTCAAAAAATTTCAAACGTAACAGCCTCCTTAAATGGACAATAGAAATGTTATTTTGTTAGCGAAGAAAAATAATCTTTGTTTTTTTATAACTGACATGTTATGTCACGAGCACAAACACAGAAACACAATCCGGATATAGAATACCAGCATTTCCAAATATGTACAAAGCTAGTTACTTATGTTGCGTGAGTACAACATGGATACCGGTAAAAACACAATCGAGATACGGAGATAATTTTTCCGTCTCCGTGCAACATGGATGGCAGGTTATAGTATATTTGGAGATGTTTTAGGAATATATGCAGGCATCAGCTGTTACTTTCTCTTTTAAATGAACACTAGTTGTTCTTGAATGTTTGTGAAGTGTTAATTAAGAAACCATTCCCATTTGAGTAATCTTCCTTGCCGTAGATGAATGTGATTTCGGAGAGAGAATTATTTGTTAAATAACAAGGGTGCGCCTATGTTGTGAAAAGCGCGCTTAAGCGCCGCTTAAGCGAGATTTGGCATTTGAGCGCCTCGCTTAACGATTTTTTGCCTCTTAACATAAATCAGCGCTTAAGCGTCGCTTAGTAGCGCCTCGCCTCGCCTTAGGCGTCTCGCTTAAAGAATTCTTTTGATTTTTGATTTTTTTTTTTAATAAACCGAGCCGAAGCTTTTGTTATTTACATAGTTGGATAGTTGAAAAACTTCAAGTAGGAACTTTAGAGACTTAGCTTTTATGTTTGATAGTATTTTGATGACTATGAAGTATGTATGCATTGTGTGGCTTGTAGTTTGCATTTTTATTCTAGTATTTATATTGTTACTATGCTTGATTGATGATTGGTATTGTTATTCATACATATACTAGTAGGATTGTATGGAAAAAAAATTAAAATTTATGTGTATATAGAGTATTTTACATGTATTGAGGAAAACAAAATTGAGGCACCAACTAAGCGTCGCTTAAGCGCTATTAAGCGAGGCAATGGCCTCGTCGTCTCGCCTCGCCTCACGCTTAATATAACATAGGTGTGTGCAAAGTCGCCCTTGCTCGGATTGAACAAACAGCTCATAGCCGACCTCAAGATTGTGAATATCATAGATAGCCGAGCTTGGGCTCAATTTTAGGCTTGTCTTAAGCTCGGACTTGAGCTCAAGTAGTTCTCAGGGTACTCACTCAAAGCCTGGCTCATTAACACCCCTGGGTACGTTATAACTTGTATCAATTCTTACTTTTCGAGCTTACTGAAGGTATATTTATGCTAAGGCCTCTATTGATTATAGCATCACTAGCATCCGGTGAAACAATAGTTTAATCTAAGTGAGGGATGACGTAGAAGGACAATTGCTATAATGTCATGCATACACCCATTTGTTGTGAGTGCTACAGTATCATTAGAAACAGCCAGTTGTTGTGAGAAACTCTGTTTATATCTTCATCTCTACAGTGAGATCTTCTAACTTGAGTAGGGGCAAAGGGTGACTTGGATGGCAGGTCAAGACCTTAAGTTGGGGTGATGATGCTTGGCTTGTTCGCCAATTCTAAATAGAGCAGTTGGGCCATTAACAAGTCAGAGGAAGGCCCAGATAATGTATCCCTTAGAATGGACCACGTGGGGCTGAACAAAGGAGCAGTTAACCTCACTCTAGAAAGAGAAACAACTGTAAATGTTATGTGTAAAAAATGATTGTTGAGGAATGCACGAGTGAATTTTAGACACTGTCATCACTCGATTAAACTGCGTGCTTAAACATTGTGAGAAACAGGAAACTGAAGCTCAATTTTTCTCTAATTATAAGGAAATTGGAAGGACACTTAAGAGGAGATGAAAAGTTTCTTGACTAATACATTAGCCTGGAGACAAAAATTCACATATTACATACATTTGTGCAGTAGAGTCAAGATGCACAAAAATATATTCAATCATGACACTTTTCTAAATTGTCACTTAGTTATTCACTTCTGTCTAACTTCAGTCCCACATTGCATAGACTAAGTGAGGTTGTCAAGTCCACTACCTGTATATTCTCTTGTGGATCTAATAAGAATTCTGTTGTTATCATAGTTGAACGTAAGAAATGACATTTGCTTAAAGTAGCTCAGTTTTCTTCTTTTGCATATGCATGTACCTAATAAGAGGTTGTGACATTTTATTGTCTTAAATGCTTGCTTTGTCTTCTCAGATTCCTGATAGTCGTTCACTTTTATCTATTTTATTCTCACAAGGGAATCCATTCCCTCTCGCTCCAAAGGGGTTTGATTGTCCATGCTATACTCATGTTATTGATCCTCACATGGACAAACTCGATCCTAATTCGGTCCTAGTGCTACCCCTATGGTTATTGTATGTTACTCTCGGACCCATAAAGGTTATGTTTGCTTCGACATGTTTAATTTCACTCTGCTACCTCTACCGTGGTTGTCTCGTGTGATATGACTTTTATTTAGAATCAGGCCTATTTCCAACCAATCGTCCATAACCCAGCTTCTCCTTTCTCTATTCCCTTACCTCCCCCTCCTTCTGACCTTAATACACATATGGTTCTTTTGTTACCTTGATCTAAGTCTTCGGTTCTATTTCCTAAGGTGTATCAACATTGGGAGAAGGCTACAGAACCCTCCACCACCTCCACGTCTCCATATGTTACACATGATTCGTTTTGCAAGATGCTTCACTCAAGACATTTGTTACTACACCATTGTTGTCTTATGATGAAGAGTTGTTAATCCTTATTGCCTTACGCAAGGGTCGGAACTTTTGTACGACAACTATCTCATTTCCAACTTTGCTCCCGTTACAAATTTAACTCCTCTACTAGACAATTTATTTCTTCTTTGGATGTCATTACTCTTCCTTCCTCTGCTGAGGAAGCTCTACAACATCCAGGTTGACATGCAACTATGTAAGAGCAGCTTGCAGCACTACATTCCAATCAGATTTGGACTTTGGTTCCTCTTTCCTTGGGTAAAAAGGTGGTAGATTGTCGGTGGATATTTACTATTAAGCATAATCTTGATGGGATTGTAGAACATCTCAAAGCCTGATTAGTGTTGAAAGACTTTACAAATGAGTATGGTTTGGACTAATTTAAGACTGTTTTTCATGTTTGCCAAATTGAGTTATCATCGAGTTTCTCTCTTTGGCAGTTTCTAGGAATTATCAACTTCTTCAGCTTGATGTAAAGAATGTCATTCTCAATAGTAATCTTTCAGAGATTCTCTTTATGCAGCAACCTCCTTGTATTGACGATCGTGGGAGTCTATGATTTGTTTTCTGAAGGAGTCACCGCGAGCTTGGTTTCACAAATGTAGCAATGTCTTACAGCAATAGATTTGTTTGTCGCAGCTCAAATACCTCTTTCTTTACCCATGTATGGTCCCAGGTCAAGGTTACTCTACTTGTCTACATGGATAATATTATCACCGACAATGACTTCGTTAATATTTCTAAGGTGAAAGAACATTTGGCTTCTCGTTTTCATATCAAAGACCTCGAACCGCTTAGATACTTCCTTGGCATTGAAGTATCATGAATTTCTGGAAGATTACATCTCTCTTAGCACAAGTAGGGACTAGATCTTCTCTCTGAAACAAGATATCTAGCTTTTAGACAGGACACTTATGGATTCCATGGTCAAATTGTCTCGATTGAACTATTCCTCCGATCCTCCTCTACCCAACCCAGGACATTATCATCGTCTAGTTGGAAAGCTCATTTACCTCACTATCACTCGTCCCAATATTGCTCATGTCATCAGCATAGTTATCCAATATATGCAAAGTCCAATAATCTCACATCTTCAGGATGTTGGAGATTCTTCGCTAAATCAAAGACACTCCAGAGCAAGAATTTTCTCTACATACCATCTTCTTTGTTGTCGCTCACAGCTTTTGTTGATATTGATTTTGTTAGATCAATTGATAATTGTCATACCGACGGTGACTATTGCGTTTTCTTGGGTGAAAATCTAGATACTTGGGGGAGCAAGAAGTAGAATATGGTTGCTCGTTCATCTACTGAAGTTGAATAGATAGCCATGGAAAATAGAATCTTATATTTGATTTGGTTCAACTTTCTCCTGACAGATCTTGGTGTTACCTCTTTTCCTCGGTTTGCTCTTTATTGTTACAACAAGACTGCGAATCATAATGCTGAGAATCCAGTCTTCTACGGGAGGGCAAAGCATATCAAGATAAATTCTTTCTTCATTCGTTAAAAATTGACAAATAAGAAGGTAGCCCTCCAACATGTTTCTTCTTCAGCTCAATTCCAAGTTTCTCCTCGACCTGCATTTACTCGTCTATTGTCCAAGCTTGGCATGATTGATATCTACCCTTCAGTTTGCAAGAGTGTATCAGTTAGTTATTCACTTATGTCTAACTTTAGCCCCACATTGCCTAGACTAATTGAGGTGGTCAAGTCCAGTACCTATATATGTACTGGGGTTTCGTGTATTCTTCAAGTTGATCTAATAAGATTTCTCTTATCATCACAATTCATTACAATGTGTTTAAGCAAAAGTGTTGTACTTGTAAGCTTTAAACCAAATTTACAAGGAAATATACCACACTCTCATATAGATGCTAGAAGTTGACAGACTGAAATCGACCTAATTCCATATAGCAATTGAAGAAGTACATTCCTATGGTCTCTTAACTGCAGCAGATATATAGCATCTATGCAACTATGCATATAATGGATGACGGCAACTAGACATGTAAAGGCTGACTGACTGACTGGTTTTTTATGCTACATCTATTGCTAGTTGTGTTCTTTGGAGAGGATCAGGATAATTAAAAAGAGTATGAGCGAATGCTAAATATCAGAATTACCTGGAAGAACTGGTTCCAAACACTCGTTGATCCAAGACTCAGAGGATGTTCCCCATGAGTTATCTCAGATCTCGGAAGCAGGCCACTTCCTTTGCAGTTCACATCTTCACTTTTGACAGCCTCAGATTTATCCATCCTGCGTGTGATTTCTGACTGCCTAGCAAAAGAAATTTTCAGAAACACTGAAATAGCTAAGAAATTAATGTACATAGATTAGCTATACTGTCTTATTACTGACATGAAGTTATTTGGAGCTATATATAGAACTCAGTCAAGGAAAAGAACATCAAAATCTAATATTAGCACTGGCTTTCCACACTATGAAACTTACAGGATTTAGCAGGAGTTCATCTTTAAAAGCCTTGTACTGAGATCTCTTCTTATTTAGTTCATGCACCCACAATGTGCGATCATATGGCAAATACCGCAAGAGAAGCTAGCCACATGCAAAAAAGAAGATACTTAGACATCTTTAAGAGCTTGATAACACAAACCTTATGCATTCATGAAAACAAGAATAAGGGTGATGCTTTACACAAAAACAAACTGAACTGTGCATAAACTGGATCCCTATGACATGTAAAAATGCTTACCGTAGTAGCATCTATCTATACATGGAAAAAAAAACTTCAATTTCATATGTTCTTGACTATCATATCAACAGAATTCTTTGTTGGGTATTGATCTTGCCGACATGGAACCCTATATAATCTTTGTTGTATACATGATCATTATCCAAGCCTTCTCCGATTAGAAGGGGGTCAGTTATGAAGAACAAGAAAGCTCCAGAAAAGAACAGGCAACTTTGTCATGCCCAATTGCCAACCTGAAGTGAACGCTCTATACCCGTGCCAAATTCCTAGCACAGTAAATATGAGGAAGAGAGGTCCTTGCCACATAACCTAGAAAGCCAGTTAGCATGTAGGTAGACATACTTTTCGATAGTGCAGTTTAAGCTCATGTAAACAAGGAGAACACACAATATTTTCTACACTAGAATAAAGTCTAGACAAATAGTGTAGGTTTGGTCCACACAATTGGTCAACGAACCGGCATTTCTACAACATATCCACCACAAATAAATCCCCATCGCTAATCAATTAATGCAATGTGATCTTCCTCTTTAAACTTGAACAGAACAAAAAACCAAAGCTCACATAACAAAATTTACCAATTAGTATCAGTTTCACCTAAACCGAAAAAAAAAAACAATTATTTGAGTTACCTTCCATATAGTCGATCGGATTTCGGTGCCGTCCGGAACTCCCTGGCAAACTAGTCTCTGCAACTCCCCCACATTTATGAACTTCTTTGAGATCTACAGACCAAGAAAGAAAGAAAAATGAGAATAAATCAACACAACAACAGAAACCCTAACCCTAATTGTTCACCTCCATTATGAGCTGGGACTGGCGGGAAGCCTCGTCCGGGGAGAGGCTAGCGGGTCTCGGATCCTTCTCGGAGGATCCGCTTTCCGATGCCGTAGGGGGTGGGGGAGAGGGGGGTTGTGGCGGCGAGGGGCGTGGCGGCGCGTCGTGCCGGAGCGTGTCCGGGGATGGACACGTGGCGTATCCGGAGACGCGGTCGTCGGGGGCGCTGGAGGACCAAAGGGAGCTGTTGAGCCAGTCCGGCACCGGCTTCTTTCCCATCTTGGTGTCCGACACGGGTTTCGGTTAGTTTTGTCGTAACGATTTTGGCATCGGATCTCTTGTTCGTCTCTGTACTGTCTGAGAAGGCTGGCGGAAGGGGTTTTTTCTGTGATTTTGGAATGTGTTGGGGACATTATTTAGAAAGGATAAAGTTATGCTTACAACCAAAGTTTGTTGTAAATGTTACAATTGCCCACGTGGCTCCTATTTATCGGTCCCCCTCTTCCTTCTAGTCCAATTGGATGCCACATAGACGGTTGTAAAGTTTACCACCAATATGTGCTACATGGACCATGATCGAAACTGCGGCCACGTGTCCGGCTCCAAGTGGTCGGGCTTTTTGAGCCTACATTAGCAGGGGGGCTGGCATCATCGATTTTGTTTCAGCCAATCGTGAGCTGCCACGTGGCAGCTCAGTTTCGACCGCGATTTCTTCTGCGGTATGTTGAGTGTTTTGGTATTGGTTGTAAGCATAGCCTGGTCCCCCTTACCCTACAAGTTATAAGTTTTGTTTTATTTTTCAGAATTTTTCTCCTGAAATTTAGTTTTTGGAGGATAAGTAATATTTTTAAAGTGTGTTAACTAAACGATCTAGTGACGTCAACATCGTTCAAGCTTTCTCCCACAGTAATAAAATCGGCTATAGAGCACAAGAAAACTCGATAAAAAAATTGACAAATTTTGAGTTGTTTACTTGATATCAACCCTCTATTTTAGTACTAAGTTCCTATCTAGCCAAGGTAGTTATATAAGCTTCAGAGGATCATGTCATAAAACCTATGTGACTAGTTGGTAGATATGTTGACCTACCTTTTGGATATTGTCATGCCCAGTACCGAAATACTGAGACGGACATGGCCAGCTATCTCATACAAGGTACTATACGTCGTACGTCGATCACGATTGTAGCTAGACAAGAGGGTGCATACTACAATCAAGTCACTTAGGGTCACAAGGAGCATCTATTGTCTCAATCAGTCAAACAAGAATAGTAAACATAGAACATATATGACAAGGAAGTAAGGTGTCCTAAATGCTCTGCCGCAACATTCTGGAAATCAGTTGTGCAAAATAAAAAGCTGGCAGAGTAGCAAAAGTACATGACCATGATTAGCTGCAGTCTGATTAATTACAATCATGTAAAGAAAACTAAATGTTTAGATTTTCGGCTAACAAGTGTCGGTGGCTAAACGCCCAAAAGAGTAAAATATATGATAACGAGCAGGGAAAAAGAAATTCACTCGTGCCCTTCAGCGACCATCCGCCTGGTACGCGCCATCGGGAAGGGGGAAGTAAATCGGATCCTCTTGAACTGGCTCAAAACCTGACCATACAAAACCAATGGGGTTAGACCCCAAATAGCAAGTACCACAAAGGAAGCACGAAATGGAGAAACAAAACCCAAAGCAATAGATAGGTATAATATAGGTTATGTGTCGTGGTTTCAGTCCATAGTTCATCCTAGCATAATAACCCAAACCTACAACCAAACAAGGACAAGGGTTGAACCATTACACTATGATAGTCCATGTCCCTAGAAAACTAACAGGATAATACAACCACAACCAAGTCCAGTTATATGACGGCCAATCATTTTTACGGCTTGCTACTATGGTGTCTAAGTTATCTCAGATTGGATGCATAGTAGAAATCTTCAGATCGTGAGCTGTTTAGTGGGGTTAACTAAGCCATAGTATCATATAACACATTCTATATTATGCACCGATTCCTCGTAAGGCCACCGTGCTAAGATCACATAGAACGCATTGTACAATATAACTATTCAGATATTTTCGTCCACTAGTGCGGACGTGACCAATATCCATGGGGGTCAGCCTTGTACGTCATGACAGTCGTCTGAGGTGGCTAATGTGCACGATCTCGGGATTTCATCCATCCCAATGCTCTACATATTTTAGTTGCCTAAATTAACCATATGGTTATGTTAGGAATTCCATGGCGTGGTCACATGATCAATCCTCCTATATGTCGTACCGTAGTACGGTCCACGCTAGATACGAATCCACTTTGTTACTTAATATCTCAAACTGGATTCACCCGAGCGTGATGCAACAATCAACCAAGTCCTAGCCACGCTTTGGTAGTTGACCCACATACCATGCCCTTGCTGGTAGAAATAATATAATAATATCACATGTCGCGTAGTATAGGAGGCATTCTCGATGCACAACCCGAAACATATAATCTCATAGCACGTAGCAAGTTATGTTGCACCTCAATGCACATTACAATATGGTCGACCTCAGTGCACCTTATAGCGCATGTACACGTAGCACGTAGTAATTGTATCAGCACGGATACAAGAAATTGGGTCAAACTACCAAACTTACAGTTGGTCATATGAGCCTTATCACTTTGGGACACATAGCTCATGTTAGGCACACAACTAGTTAGTTACTTATGACATAGTCAATTCTAGCACATGGTCATTTCTAGCACAAGGTCGGGTTACTAAGTCCATTCTTCCTTAGGATCAATCACAAGCAATTGTCAAGACCAACCACATAGAACAAAAAAATATTCCAAATAAAATAGTTGAGCCGCATGCACAACTTGGCGCATGAGACAGGTGCCGCATGGACTGTTGGCTGCATGCTACCTCAGGCCGCATACGATCCCAAGCTGCATGCTTCTCCAAGCTGCATGCTCCGGACAAAAGTCTACTCTTGGAACAAGTACCAAAGTGATGTTTCAGAGAAGTGATGGATGTGACATGCCATAAAATATGTCAGAAAGAAAAGTCAAAACCATAGAAAGATGTGCCAACGGTTCAGAGTTATGCGTCCAAGGGAAGATATCTGCATACTTTGCTTGCAGCATAAGTCACTCAACCGCATATTGTTCTTTGGACTTAACGAATTTTTCATTCGTCTAGTGAACAAAACACAAGGAGTTCTATCACTTAGTTCCATAATACTTTGTGAATGGTCAGGCATGCATCCAACAAGATGGACACATGCTGGTTGGTTATGCGGCAAGGAATCCAGGCTACATAAGGATCATGCTGCATGGAAGTCTCGGTCGCATATGGTGCTGGCCGCATGAGAACTTCGTCTTCTCCAGACAGCAAGTTCAGTCATGGCAGAAAAGCTCCAAAAATCCAAATTTTGCTTTCTTCATAAAAACTTCATTTTAACTCTGAATCAAGTGAAACAAAAGCCAAAATGCTCAAAATGAAGTGCTCCAACCAAAAAAAACTAATTTTCTAAAATATCATATTTTAGTAGATCAAAACCATAAAAAACAAATGGAACCCATGAAAATCCTAAACTTTAAGTGTAGATCTACTTATATCTAGCCATCAAAATTGAAAACTCCAAGTATTAAAAGTGTTAATAATCATAATGCATACATATTAGACTAATAAAATGTAAGAGAAGAGGCAATAATTAAAATTAAGAGGTTTTTTCATATTATGCAAGATGTACTTGCATAAATGAAGGACAGAGGAAAATAAGAGAATGAGGGAAGAGAGAGAAGTAAGTTAGTTATGTATTCTAGGATTGAGATTTAGACTATGGGTTCACTCATGACCAAACCAACACAACAATTAAACCATGAGTCTAATTGAACCAAAGAATGGGTCTAGTCTCCATGACATATGATCTAATCACCAAGCAAGCATGAATTAATATAAGTGAAAAACTAATATGTCCTAAATACGTATATCGGGAATGTGGAGTGACATCTCTGCCCACCTTATAAAAAATTTGTCATCGGAATTCGAATCCAAGTATTGCTCGAGAAATCAGGACAAACATAATACTAATCTACAAGCTAATCTACACATGCAAGCAATCACTCATAATGAAGCAAAGCAACATCACAACACATACATGATCGATGATCACATAATACAAGGTATGAAGGCGTAAGAAGGAATATACCTTCTAAATCGATTAGGTGCGGGTACCGGGATCAAATATCGTCCTCGCGCTCCCACGTCGATTCCCTTAGAGAGTGATGGCCCCAGGCAACCTGGACAAGAAAAATAGTCCAATTCTTGAGCACCTTATCCCTTCGGTCTAATATAGATACGGGTTGCTCCTCGTAAGACAAGTCGGTACCAATGACTAATTCAGAGTGATCGAAGATATGACTCAGATCCAGAATATATATACACAACTGAGACACATGAAATACATTTTTTACCTCACGTAGCAAAGGTGAAAGGGCAAGACGATAAGCAACATCACCTACCCGCTCAAGAATATCGAACAGACCTACGTATCGCGGACTAAGATTCTTGCGAACCCCGAATCTAATGACTCCATGGATCGAAAAAATCTGCAAGAACACGTGGTCGCCGACACAAAATTCTAAAGGCCTACGATGCTGATCTGCCCAATGTCGATGCCTATCTTGCGCAACCGGAGTCGCTATCTGATCTGCTTGACAACTTCTACTGTCTGCGTGATCATCTCAGGGTCTAACATCTTTCGCTCACCTATATCATCCCATGCCAATGGTGACATGCACTTTCTCCCATTTAATGCCTTGAAGGGTGCCATCTGATTACTGGCATAATAATTATTATTGTACGAGAACTCAACGAGATAAATGTGATCTTCTCAAGACCCGCCAAAATCCAAAGTACATGCTTGCAACATATCCTCCAACTTCTAGATGGTCCTCTCTGCTTGTCCGTTTGTTTGAGGATTGTAAGCGGTACTGAATCTCAACTTGGTGCCCAAACTTTGATGCAAGTTTTTCCCAAAATGTGAAGTGAACCAGGTGTCTCAATCTAATACAATACTCACTGGAATACTGTGTTGTCTTACTATTTATCGCATGTACAATTCTGCCAATTGCTCTGTGGATTGTCCTACTCGAAAAGGAAGAAAATGAGCTACTTTCGTGAGACGGTTTACTATCACCCAAACTGCATCACGACTAGTCTGGAATCTAGGTAAACCAGTCATAAAGTCCATTGTGATATGCTCCCACTTCCACTCCAAAATAGGAAGCTGTTATAATAATCATGCCGGTCTTTGTTGTTCGACCTTCACTTGTTGACATATTAGACATCGAGAGACAAACTGTGCTATCTCCCGCTTCATCTTATTCCACCAAAAGTGTTCTTTGATGTCTTGATACATCTTAGTGCCGCTTGGATGTATTAAATACTGAGAACTGTGTGCCTCGGTCATAACTTCTTGACGAATATCTCTACTTGGTACATAGAAATAATTCCCAAATATAAGGGTCCCATCTTCATGAATCGTCAACTCCTTCTTGATACCAGACTCACATTCTTCTCTTAGCTTTTGAATCTTCAGGTCCTCTGCCTGAGCCGCCTTGATTCTCTCTACAAAAGTAGATTGTACTTGTAAGCTAGCCAAAATCCCGCATCCTGCAGAAGTACTATCTTAATACCCATTTCTTGAAGATCCTCCAATATATGTCATTGCGATGTCAACATGAATGTGCCGCCTCTCTGGCTAAGTACGTCTGCTACTATATTAGCCTTGCCCGGATGATATCGAAGTTCCACATAGTCCTTTATCAATTCTAGCCACTTTCTCTGCCTCATATTCAAGTCCTTCTGAGTGAATACATATTTCAGACTTTTATGGTCCGTAAATATCTCTACCCGATCACCATATAAGTAGTGCCTCCATAGTTTAAGCATACTACCACTGTTGTCAATTCTAAGTCGTGAGTTGGATAGTTCTTCTCATGATCTCGAAGCTGTCGAGATGCATAAGCTATCACCCTTCCATGTTGCATCAATACACACCCTAGTCCCTTGTCGGATGCATTGCAATATAATGTAAACCCTCCAAAACCTATTTGAAGTGTGAGAATCGGTGCCAAAATCAGTCTCTTCTTCAACTCTTCAAATGCAGTCTGGTAATCTGTTGATCAATAAAACTTAGCCTCTTTGTGTGTCAGACGAGTCAATGTGTGCTAAAATTCTTGCAAAATCTGACACAAACCTTTTGTAGTACCCTGCCAAGCCGAGAAAACTACGCACTTCTGCTAATGTCTTAGGAACTGCCAACTTTCTACGACTTTAACCTTCTTCGGATCTACTGTCACTCCTGCTCCCGAGATGATGTGACCCAGGAATGATACATGATCCAATCAAAACTCACACTTGCTAAGTTTTGCGTATAACTGGTGCTCCCTCAGGATCATCAAGACCTTCCGAAGATGTTCTTCATGTTAGGGTTATGTAAGCCCCCTGATTTTCAGGAATTATTAATGTGGACTTTTCATAATATTCTAGAATTTTTTGGGATTTTTCTGTAATTAAATTCAGGATTTTAATTTTTAAAATGATTTTTAAATGATGATAAATCATATTAAAATATTATGAAAATAATATTTTTTGGTGTAAAATAAAAAACTGGACTTAGGATAATTTTTCTGGAATTTATTGGGCCTCGGACCTATTTTAAAACACCTAAAAACTATTATTATTTATTTAATTAATTATTGATTTATTTATTTATTTTTTTAATAAAACCTAAACCCCTGAGCCCAACCGGCCCAGCCCAATCGGGCCCAGCCCAACCGAGCCCACCCGCCTTAATGGGTCGGGTCGGGTCCACCCGAACCCGACCCGCACCCGAACCCGCGCCCGTGACTCGTTCCCCTTTCTCCCCTCCAGCCTGACCCGTTCCCCGCGTCCCCCGCCAGAGCCGCCGCCGCCGCCTCCGGCCACGTGGCGCTCCGCCCGGCCACCTCGTCAGCACCCCACGGCCACGATGCCACCTCCTCCGCCTCTCCCGGCCTCTCCCTCTCCCTCTGAACCTATAAATTCCCCCCCCCGAGCTCCTTCTCCGGCCACCTCCCCTGCCCTAGCCCTAACTCCGGCCACTCCCTCCGGCGTCGACCTCCACCTACTTCCCTCCTTCTTCTCCGATCAGCCCCCTCTCTCCCCGCCGTCACCGCCTCGAGCAGCCCCGTCCAGCTCTCTCCTCTGCCCGACTCCTCTTCCCCACCAGCAGCAGCAGTCAGCAGCGGCCGCCCCGCCCGCCTCCGGCCGCCGTACCCGCAGCGCCGCCTCCGCCCAGCCTCGCCGGTGCAGCCCCCAACTGCCCTCGACCGCCTCCGGCCTCCCCTCGCCGTCCTCCGGCAGCTACCACCCTAAACCCTAACCCTAGTTTTGGGTCGTGTCGGACACGAGATTTCTGGGTTTTTCGGACCCTGTTCAGGTACGTGTATCTCCCTGCTCGTTTACCCATTTCTGATTCTGTCTTTTGCATCACGAAGCCTGCGTGACCCTCTCGGTGCCCGTGTAACCCGCTCGGGGCATCGCGTCATGTGGCTATCGCGAACCGCGATCCAAAAACAGGAAAAACAATGCCCTGATTCACCCCGGAACTGGGTACGCCCCGCCAAACGGGATGACTTGGTCGGGCGCGGTCTTTACAGATACGTGCGCGTCATTGATACGGACATGCAGGATTTCACAGAAGCTGATTCGGATGTGTGTGCACACCGAAATTAACGCGTATCCGCGGACACCGTCCCATATTCGTCCTTTCTGAATCATGTCATAACTTTGTGTACATACGTCAGATCGAAACGAAACTTACGCCATCGGACTCGTAGCGATACGCTGGTCCTGTGACCCAAGTTTGGTTCGAATCCGAGAACGTTGACGAAATCGCGTGTCGTGGGCCCCACAGGCCCCGCTCGACGGGTGATTTTGTGATCGGCTCATCGGAATCCAATTCTGGAAGTTCCTTTGGGTTTGTATCATCGTTCCTGACCTGTTAACACTTAGTTTGGTGAATTTGGAGACCTTTGACCCTGACACATTTTTTGGTGCAAAGCGGGCCCACATGTGGACCCCATTTTGACCCGAAATTGTCGTTTTTGCCCTTGTCTCCAAATTGGACTCAAGGACAGACGTTTCTATCTATTTGATATCTTCTGAGCATGATGGTAATATTTATTTCAGCATCCGGAGACATATCTGGAAATTTCCCGAGAACAGAACCGTAGTTGGAATCCAAACATCAAGCAAGTACCTGCACTTCAAGTTTATTCTTTATATTATGATAATTAGCTCCTTGCTCTACTAGCACCATTGGATGATTACACTTAGTGTTAGAATTTGGATTTCATGTCTTGCTTTTCGTGTCAGGAGGGAGAATACTAGGAGGCATGTAGTTTACCCTTTCCCTCATGTCCTGACTGCTAGCTGTTGAGTACGCGACTGTACCATCAGCCTTATACTCGATTATTCCTGACTGCTAGCCGTCTATGACATGCCTTATTAGCCTTATAACCCCCTACATGCCAACTATGTATTCTAAATACACAATCACACACACATAGTTTCTTTATCTTGTTGCAGTTCCATTTTCTTGTCTCATTATAATCCTGTTTTACTCATGTCTCTAACTTATATCATTTAACTCTTAGTTAATTTTACTACTCATTATGAATATTTTTATCATGATACTTAGTCAGTTTTTACTACTTGTCATAATTTTTTAGTTTAAGCTTTGTTGTGTATTGGTACTTTGCTCCTTTCCTGACTGGATCCGTTGATATTAGGCGATGATGAGGACTATGCCTCCACCTTTTATGGCCCATATAACGTAGCAGATAATACTATTAAGGAGCCGGTTCCTACTTAGGAGACTACTTTTGAGGAGTAGTTAGCCAGTTAGTTAGTATTTTTTTTTTAGCATAGTACTCGGGTTTGTCCCTGATTTATCTTCTGGTTCTGTATTAAACTATGGATTTGGATGTCACATTTTGTCTTATGAAATCTTAGCATTCCTATTTCCTGTTATTATTCTTGCATATTTATATTGTGAATGAGCTAGATTTTAAATTATCTGTGAATATGGTCTAGACAGCGTATTACCGCCGACACTGCGGCGTAGGCTGGACGTACTCGCGAACCGGTGCCCGATTCATCTGGGTGCGGGTCATGACAGGTTATATACTAAAAGCATCACTTTGTATTAACTATATTTTCTTATTTTTAAATGAGAATCATATGGGCAAATATTTGCATGTTGTATTTGTTATAATGTTAATGCAAGTATCTGATATTCTATATTATAGATAATATGATGTGTGGTGTCACACAGAAGATCATATTATCAGTTCCCTGTAGAATATATAAATAGTTCACAACCTAGATGGACTTGGACAAACCATTAAAAATATTGTGGTATAATATGGTATTAGTCTATCTTGACCATAGGTTTACAATAATATACTTTGTGTGTATTGAACAGGACCACTTGAGGTTGTTCTCTTTGTACTGACTACATAAAAGAATAAACACCTCTGTTATTAGGATGCTTATGCTCTAAATCCGAATATAATAACAGACATGTATATGCAGTGTGTATTACTTTGACTCATAAAAGAGTAAAATTCATTATGGGCCAATAACCTTTATGAATTGGGTAATAACATTATGTGTATGATAGACTGTTAATTATAAAAGGAATCCATGTCCCAATACATCTGGTTGATGATGTCCCCTTAAGAAACTCATAAGGATTGTCATGTAAACCCTACAGGTGGATTATATCCGACATGAGAAATAAAGTTGAGTGGTATTACTTAAGGATAAAAGATGTCGATCAATATAATTGTTAGTAACTTAATTTGATCTACCGACATTCAATATCTTAACATGGGGAGATAAACAAGCATATAATAAAAAGGAGCCCATAATCGTAATTTGGGATTAGGAAGGTAGTGCAACAATAACTCTTTAGTGGACCGAGCTATTGTTAATGTGCCAAGGTTATGTGTTCGGGCTGAACATGGGATACCCAGATCCGTTAGGAGACCTAACGCTAATTTCTCCTCATGGTCCATGTCGTAGCATATATATATATATCATCTATTCTCTAGCCGTTATGGTAATATAAAAGTAAGCAGCTTTCTCTAAATTCGTTTTTCACGTAAGGAGAGAAAGATGGCCAGCCAAGGAGAAGAAAAGATTGGAAGATCGTCGCCCACACGATGTCCAATCCAAGAAAGAAATACGTGCAGAAGATCTTGGGGTCGCTAATTGATCAAGGTTGGTGAAAACCTTCATCTTCTTCTCGTTACTTCAGGTATAATTTGTGAACCCTAGTTTCCTTCTTTGAAGGGTTATATCACATATTAAACTTGTTAATTTTCTATCGATCGATATGCACATTAATCTGCTGTCATAGGGATCCCCAGTTCCATCACTTAGTATCGGAGCCAGATTTGGATCTACGTATCGATTGATAAATCCATGTTGTCCAATAAAACTCGCATTAAAAAATAGTCGATAGATATAGATCTGTTCTAACTTGGTTTTACAGGTATCTTAGATCCAACTATTATGGTTTGTGTGCATATTTTATTTCTTCGATTTAAACCCACGGTATGTCATGGCTGTTGTTGTTCATAGATGTAATTAAATCATGAGGGTTGATCGTGCTTATTTATTTAATTTTCTTCAATCTAGATTATGTGTAAACTCCTTCGGGAGTCATATGATTGATATAATTTAAAAAATTTGATCTATCTTGATGGCGATGGTGGCTGTTTCTGATGTGGGACAAGATGTTATTTTTTTTAGAAATTCGGAGGCAGACAGATGATTTTTGATGAAGGAAAAAGACAGCCAAACCTAAAAAAATAGGGCGCTGCCTCGAACCCCATGACCTGACCTGGCAGGTCGAACCCCGAATAACTCTGCGCAAAGCAAGATTATGGATTCGACAGTTGAGGAAGAAGCAGGATATATGGCCATAATAGTTGGATATTCATTTTTTCTTTATTGTTATATATGCTTATTCTGTTATGCATGTTTATTATTTTATGGATATTTTCTATAAACTAAGCTCGCATTAATAATGGACAACATGGACATACGTCAACTAGTAAAAAAAAACCTCATTGTTAAATAACTAAGTGGGAGAGAAAATTTATTTATTATAAATCTCATTGTCTCCATTACTGGTTTGTAGGTGATGTAATTATACTTGCGTGTTGGCTTTAGTGCCTTCCTCCATATCGGATGAGTATAATTACGGATCACCAGTACAACCTTCTTTTGGAATAATTATAGAAAATTACCTAGTGTGTGTTTACTTCTCCATCTGAAGAAATACATTACGAAGTAATGGACTTAGTATTAAGTAATGGTGTACACTTAGATACAAATAATGGTATCCTCCCCATCAGAGTCACTACTATTATTTGTAGGACCAAAGCAAAGACCAATAAATTAATTTTATTTATCACAAAGTTAGGTTGACATGATAGTAATATTAATAAAAAAATCTTCTAGGACAAATACTGAATTAGTATACGTCCACACTATCGTGGCATATTAAATTCATGGTGTTTAAGGTGTTGGTGAACTTTTTATTATTGTTTTGAGGGAATCAATATATTTTTAGTTCAAAAAGTTTTTGCCCTACATAATTATTATTTATGTGATTCTCATAATTTCAAAAATGGGTTCATTCAGTCCACTTATGGTGATTCTTAAAGAAAATAAACTTACTGGCCCTAATAACATTGACTGAAAATGTAACTTGGATATTGTCTTAACTGCTGAAGAGTACAAATATGTACTCTATGAGGAATGTCCTCCTAAGCCAGATGTTAATTCTGATGAAGAGTTCAAAGAGGCTTATAAGAAGTGGATCAAGGCAGATGAGATGGCACGATGTTATATTGTGGCATCTATGTCAAATGTACTACAACATCAGCATCAAGCCATGGCTACAGCTTATGACATGATGTACAACTTCAAGGAACTCTTCGGACATCAGAGTAGGGAAGCTAGGAAGTTTGCTATGAATAGTTTGATGAATATGACTATGGCTGAAGGGGTAAGGGATCATGTTCTCAAGATGATGGGTCATCTGAATGAGATGGAGATCCTTGGAGCTAAAATCGATAGGGAAACCCAGGTCGATATTATTCTCGGGACTCTGCCTAAAAGTTTTGATACGTTTTGCCTTAACTACAACATGAACAAAAGGTTGTAAAATTTGGCAGAACTTGCAAAAGAACTGCAGGATGTTGAGGCTCTCATGAGGCAGAATGGTCATATTTATATTACTGAAAAGGCTTCTACTTCTAAGCCGAAAGGCTGTAAGAAGAAGAATAACATTCAGAAATAAGCAAATTCAGCAAAGTAGGACATGGGACCTCAAGGCATTATGAAAAAAGTCGAAAGGCAAGTGTTTCAAGTGCAAAGGGTCAGGACATTGGAAGAGTGACTGTCCACTTCTCAAACAAGGGAATAAAGAAGGTATATCTAATTTACTAATAGTTGAAATATGTTTAGCGGTGTTATCTACCGGCACCTGGTGTGTAGATACATGAGCCACTAATCATGTCTGCAATTCATTGCAGGGGTTCCAGGAAACTAGGCGGCTTAGTGATGGAGAGATATGCTTATTCATGGGTGACGCTACAAAAGTAGCAGTCATTGTAGTAGGAGATGTTATTTTATCTTTTGGTAGAAATAAGTCTTTGACATTAAGAGATTGTCTTTATGCACCTTCACTTAGAAGGAATTTAATTTCTATTTCTATGCTAGTTAAGGATGGATATTCGGTTTATTTTAATAACAATATTGTTAGTAGAAAAAATAAACATTTTATCTGTTCTAGTGCATTAGTTGATAATTTGTATGTCATTAATCATATTTCACCCATAATGCAATTTATGGAAATGAATAACACATTTTCTAACTTAAATAAGAGAAAGAACCTTCTTGTATGAACCAAACATATCTTTGGCACTTGCGATTGAGACATATTAATCTAAGAAGGATTCAAAGACTGGTTAAAGATGGACCTTTGAGTTCATTGGAAGTAGAGGCACTTCCAGTCTGCGAATCTTGCTTGGAAGGTAAAATGACCAAAAAGCCTTTCACGGTAAAGGGGTATAGGGCCAAAGATGTGTTAGAATTGGTTCATTCTAATTTGTGTGGGCCCATGACTATCCAGGCTAGAGGTGGCTTTGAATATTTTGTCACATTTATTGACGATTATTCAATGTATGGATACATTTAATTAATGCGTCGTAAGTCTGAGTGTTTTGAGAAATTCAAAGAGTACAAGGCTAAAATGGAGGAACGTCATGGGAAATGTATCAAGTTATTACGTTCAGATCATGGTAGCGAGTACCTATTTGGAGAGTTTATGGACTATTTATCAGAAGCTGGGATTATATCCCAAGTGGCTGCACCTGGAACACCCCAACAGACAAAAAGAAGGAATATGACTCTTATGGAGATGGTTAGATCAATGATAAGTTATTCGGATTTACCATATTCGTTTTGGGGATATGCCATAGAGACTGTAGCTTATATTTTGAACTTGGTACCTTCTAAGTCAGTACGTATTACTCCCACAGAGCTGTGGACCGGGCGTAAGCCTAGTCTGAAACATGTTCGAATTTGGGGTAGTCCAGCAGATGTGCTGAATGGGAAAACAAATAAGTTGGAATCTCGTACAGAAGTACGCTTGTTTGTAGGTTATCCAAGAGGAACGAAATAAGGTTTATTTTATAGTCCTAAGGACCAGAAGGTCATTGTTAGCACTAATGCCCGATTCTTAGAGGAAGACTATGTGATGAACCATAAACCCATGAGTAGAGTTGTTCTAGAAGAACTGAGAGATGAGATACCAAATACTTCAGTACCAACAGTATAACAGGAGGAACCACAAGTAACCGCACAACGTGTCACAAATGTTACACCATAACCTATAGTGCCTCATCGTAGTGGGAGGGTTATTTTACAACGTGATAGATTCATGTTCTTGGGAGAGTCATCAGACTTCGTCCCTGAGGTGCAAGATTCTGATCCATGCACCTATAATGAAGCACTCCAAGATAAAGATGCCGAATCTTGGCAGAAAATAATGATATCTGAAATAGAATCTTTGGATTCTAATCAAGTATGGGAGCTTATAAAACTATCCACCGATGTAAATATCATTGGATGTAAGTGGGTTTACAAGAGAAAAAGAGGATTAAATGTTAAGGTTGAAACCTTTAAAGCTCGGCTTGTTGTGAAAGGTTTTACTTAGAAAGAGGTATTGATTATGAGAAAATATTTTTGCTAATAGCCATGCTTAAGTCTATCCGGATTCTTTTATCTATTGCAGCTCATCTCGATTATGATATTTGGCAAATGGATGTCAAGACAGCTTTCCTTAATGGAAGACTGGAGTAGAACATCTATATAAAGCAACCAGATGGGTTCATTGAAAAGAGCAAAGAGCATCTTGTTTGTAAGCTCAAAAAGTCCATTTATGGACTTAAGCAAGCTTCTAGATCTTGGAATATCAAATTTTGATCAAGTGATAAAATCCTATGGATTTGATCAATGTCTAGATGGAGCATGTGTATACAAAAAGTACGACGGAAATGTAGTGGTAATCCTAGTACTTTACGTAGATGACATATTGCTCATTGGAAACAGTGTGAATGTGTTATCTAATGTAAGGGTATGGTTATCCAAGCAGTTTGATATGAAGGACTTGGGAGAAGTAGGTCACATCCTTAGGATTAAAGTTCTACGAGATCGCAAGAAAAGGATGTTAGGCTTATCCTAAGCTACCTATATCGATACTATACTAACTCGTTTTAGAATGCAAAATTCTAAGAAAGGTTTCTTACCTTTTAGGCATGGAATTGCTCTATCAAAGAAGCAGTGTCCGAGGACACCTAAAGAGATAGAGGACATGGAAGCGGTTTCTTATGCTTCGGCAATAGAAATCTTAATGTATGCAATGCTATGTACGAGACTAGATATCTGCTTTGTTGTTGGCATGGTTAGCAGATATCAGTCTAGCCCAGGACAAGATCACTGGATTACGATAAAGCATATTTTGAAGTACCTGAAAAGGACTAAAGAGTATATGCTGGTTTATCATGCAGATAGTTTAGTGCCCTTGGGGTATACAGACTCGGATTTTCAGTCAGATAAGGATGTCAAAAAATCTACCTCAGGTTATGTATTTACTTTAGGAGGTGGAGTGTCACGCCCCAGTCCCAAAATACGTAGGACTAGGAACACGTAACCATGCCAGCCGCATGTATATGGCAACTCCAATATATGGAAACCATAACACATGCGTAAGCTGTATTATGAACAATAATTCACAAGTGGTATATAGTTATCACAAGTCACAGGGTACAACTAAATCTCATCCACAAAAATCATAAATAGATAAATAATCAATAAATATGTAACTAAATCTTAATATGAAGTATCAAAAGATGATAGTCGGGTGGAAACAAATCCACTACTAAACTAGAATATAAAAGCAAACACAATATAAGTACATCACTAATAATCACGAGGCTCGAAGAGAAGACCTCCTTGAAATATAAGTAGCAAGTCCTGATCCGCACTTCTGCTAATACTCATGAACATCTACACCTAGAAAGGGACCAGGTCCTCATAGGAACATAACAAGATACATAGAAGCATGCCAGTAAAGTACTGAAAATAAACATCCAATGGGTCGCCTAACCATCTATGTGAATGCAGTTGAGAACAACTTTCCAACAAGTGGGCTATCTGGCCATAAATGGAATTGGCATGATTCTCTCAGAGAATCAGGGTCCTACAAAGCATGTCGTCTTTTGAACGCCAGAGGCCGCCAGTAATATAGGGGTCATCACCGCCACGTATCTCCGGCGGAGCGTACGGGTTACAAAAAGGAAAGTGCAAAGGAGCCCAAATGTCTTACTTGTTGTTCTCTCCACCCCATGCTCTAAGCATGTCATATCCATGACACGATAATACCTCTAATAACTATCACGTCTTCTAGCATGCAAATTCTAACAACAGTTATTCCCTATCGCACGTCCCATACGTACAGGCGGCCAAACCCGGCACACAAGTCCGTGTCCTACATGAGACTTACACTCATGTAACAACTATGTCACGTCCAATAAAACCTAAGAATGCCTCATGATAATGGGGTAGTCTCATAAACTAGGTCAACATGCATATACATAATAAAAATAGAATACGACGCCACCGTCGTTGCACCCAAGTTTCCTTGGACGCGCAGTTTATATAGCAGTTGAAATATATGAACTAAATGATAGAAATAAAATAGATGCATCATATAGAATATAAATCACAGTACAATGGCAAGATATACTTGCCTGCTCTGAAAAAGGATGAAGTCGCAACTCAAGGTGTCGTCCGATCTGCCCGTCACATAAATTAAACAAGTTAGGTTACAAAAGTGGGTGTTCCTCCATTTTAATCAATTTTAATTCTGAATAAAATAACATAAAATAGTATTTTTAATCTTATTATAATCTGATTTTATTGTTAAACTCTAATTTTAGTCCAAAAAAAGAACTTTATGGATTTGTGATTCGTGGCACACAAATCGAGGCAATCCATTGACCAAAAAGTCAACCAACTCAAATCCTAGATTTGTGTGTGGAATCCTATATATTTTAATGCTATATGAATACCAAAATCGATGAATTCATAAAATCATAAGTCGGTAAAGAATTTTATGGCCACAAGGGCGCATATATGATATTTTTTGGTGGTTTTCTATTTATGTCTACATTGCACGAATTTTATAGTAGATTAAACTTATTTGTTAAATTTTGGAAAAATAATTTTATATAATTTCATCATGTCAGATTTTTGAAACTTCAAACGGCTCATAATTCCGAGTTCGGGATCTCCTAAAATATCGAAAATACAAAAACGCGTCTAATTTCGAACAACTGGCACTTTCGGAATATTTCTGGAAAAATTGTTTCTTAAATTATTAAAATAATTTATATATTCAGAAAACTAACCTTGATATGATTCTAACAAAAAAAACTGGAGCCCGTTTGGAGTCCGAAGCTAGGAGATATAGTCTTTTTAAGTCGTCATAACTACTAGATAATGAGGCTGAATTTATGACGAATTTTGACTGTTTTTGGACGAAAAAGAGAGGAGTTTGGGGAAGAAAAATATGAAAGAAGAGTTTATTCCATAAGTCTAATAGGTATTTATAATGGTGGAGACTACTTAATTGAATACGACTAGGATTGGCTAATTTGGATATGATTAGGATCAGTTTAAATAAGGATATGATATGCATGAAGTTGCTTTCCTAGTAGACTCAGGATTTGAATTAGTTTAAAATATAATTTGAGTTTATCTCAATAATTTATAATCTTAAATAGAATTAAAGATAATATAAATAATTTATATATAATCTTATTAGTATTTGTTAACACTAAATTAGCATCTATCTAATATTAAGACTATATATATCCAAATAAATCCTAAATAATTTCAAAAATCTAAATAAATTTCTTAAAATTCCAAATAAATTATAGAAAAATATAATTAAATATTTTAACCTAAAATAAATATTTGGTAGGAACAATATGCAAGTATGGTCTCATAGTAAATCATGAAAGTCCTAAAAATTTATGTTTCCTAGGTTTTAATTACTAAAAATTCTAGAAAAATCTCCAAAAATCTAAAATAGCCTAAAAATGATTCTAATTAAATATTTATATAAGTAAATATATCAAAAAATTTATTTTCTAATTAACTAAGAGAATACTCTAAAGAAATTCAACATCTATAATAAATATAATAATATAAAATACACACAAAATATCAATTTTGGGTGAGAGGGTTACATGGAGTCATAGTATGGAGGAGCATCAAGAAAAAATGTATTGTCTATTCCACCATGGAAGTCGAGTATGTGGCAGCCTCTAAGACAGCCAAAGAAACGGTTTGGCTCAGAAACTTTCTATTGGACTTGGATGTGGTACCTAGTTTGCCTAAGACTATTACACTTTATTATGATAATAGTGGTGCAGTTGCAAACTCGAAGAAACGACGAGTCCATAAGACAAGTAAATACATTGAGCATAAGTACCACCTGATACAAAATTTGGTAAAGAAAGGAGAAGTTGATGTGATCAAGATAGCATCAGCAGACAACCTAGATGATCCATTTACAAAGAGCTTACCAGCTAAGGCTTTTGACAGTCATGTTGAGGGAATGAGAGTCAGATGCGTAGCATCATGGCTTTAAGTATAACTGGGAAATTTGTAACAGTATACTAAAAAGCAATGCTTTGAGTATAAGTGGGAGATTGTTAAGGTTATATATTAAAAGCATCACTTTGTATTAACTATATTTTCTTATTTTTAAATGAGAATCATACGGGCAAATGTTTGCATATTGTATTTGTTGTAATGTTAATGCAAGTGTCTGTTATTCTATATTGTAGATAATATGGTGTATGGTGTCACACAGAAGATCATATTATCAGTTCCCTGTGGAATATATAAATAGTTCACAACCTAGATGGACTTGGACAAACCATTGGAAATGTTGTGGTGTAATATGGTATTAGTCTATCTTGACTATATGTTTACACTAGTACACTTTGTATGTATTGAACATGACCACTTGAGATTGTTCTCTTTATATTGACTACATAAGAGAACAAACACCTCTGTTATTATGGATGCTTATGCTCTTAATCCGGATATAATAACAGACATGTATATGCAGTGTGCATTACTTTGACTCATAAAAGAGTGAGATTCATTATGGGTCAATAACCACTATGAATTGGGTAATAACATTTTGTGTATGATGGATTGTTGATTATAAAATGAATCCTTGTCCTGATACACCGGGTTGAAGATGTCCCCTTAAGGAACTCATAAGGATTGTCATGTAAACACTACAGGTGAATTATATCTGGCATGACAAATAAAGTTGAGTGGTACTACTTAAGGATAAAAGATGTCGATCAATATAATTGTCAGTAACTTAATTTGATCGACGGACATTCGATATGTTAACATTGGGATACAAACAAGCATATAATAATAATGAGCCCATAATCGTAACTTGGGATTAGGAAGGTAGTACAATAATAGCTCTTTAGTGGACCGAACTATTATTAACGGGCTAGGATTGTGTGTTCGGGCTGAACATGGGATACCCAGATCCGTTAGGAAACCTAACCATAATTTCTCCTTATAGTCCCTATCACAGCCTATATATATCCTCTATTCTCTAGCCGTCATGGTAATATAAAAGTAAGCAGCTTTCTCTAAATTCGTTTTTCACGTACAGAGAGAAAGAGGGTCGGCCAAGGAAAAGAAAAGGTTGAAAGATCATCGCCCATAAGACGTTCAATCTGAGGAAGGAATACATGTAGATGATCTTGGAGTCGCTAATTGATCAAGGTTGCTGAAAACCTTCATATTCTTCTTGTTACTTCATGTATAATTTGTGAACCCTAGTTTTCGCCTTTGAAGGGTTAGATCATGTATTAAACTTGTTAATCTTCTATCGATCGATATACACACCCCAGTTCCATCATTTCATGTTCCTCCTTGCTACTAGAATAGATAAGAATGTCATCTATAAACACCACCATGAACTAATCCAAGTACGACATAAAAATTTGATTCATCAAATCCATAAATATCGATGGAGAATTTGTCAGTCCGAATGGCATAACTAAGAATTCGTAATACTCATATCGTGACCTGAATGTTGTCTTAGGTATGTCTTTCTCCCTAACTCTTACTTGATGATATCATGATCAAAGATCGATCTTGGAGAAAACCTTGGCCTTGCTCAACTGATCAAACAAATCATCGATTCCTGGTAACGAATACTTGTTCTTTACTGTCACTGCTTTCAGCTGTATGTGGTCGATACATAACCGGGATGACCCATCTTTCTTCTTCACAAGAACCATTGGCGCTCCCCAAGGTGATCCACTAGTTCGAATAAATTTCTTCGCCTTCATCTCTTCTACGTGTTGGTACAATATGTTTAGCTCTGATGGTGCCATTTGGTGAACTTTATAAGATATTGTTACTGCCCCCGGAATCAACTTTATATAGAACTCCACATCTCTTAATGGGGGTAAACCTGGAAGTTCATCAGGAAAGACATCTAAAAATTCTTGGACTACCCGAGGAATCTGCCCTTCTTCTACTACTGCTACTGCTGCAACTCTGTCTTCACATCGATCCTTCATGATTCTTTCAAGTACAAAATTTTCTGTGTCTGGGATACTAAATAATACTCTACCTCCATGGAAATCTATCGTAGCATGACTGTCTCTCAGCCAGTCCATGCCTAGAACTACATCGAAGTTATCCATAGGGAACTCGATCAACTTGGCGGGTAATGAACGCCCACACACTACGATTGGACATGCTACATACACTCTACTAACTTATACGAGCCAATTACCAGTAAGTATATTCAACCTCTCTGGCAATATCCCAAACTCCAATCCAATACGTGTCATAAATTGTGCAGATACAAATGAATGCGAAGCTCCTGAATCAAATAATGCTATTGCAGGAAAAGATGCGACATAAATGTTACCTGCCACTATATCAACCGATGCCAAGGCCTCCTCCAGTGATAAAGTGAATGCATGTCCTTGGCCTTGTTGTGCTCCTTGTTGTGGCCTCCCTTGATAACGCTGTTGTGGCCTCTGCTGGCCCTGCTGTTGGTCCCTCTATCAGAACATATATGCCTGTGTCAATAATGGATGCTGAGCCACCGGTCGTGCTGCTACTGCTGGTCCTCTATACTGCACTTCCCCTGGTGTTGGTAGTGCCGGAAACCGCTGAGCCGACCCTCCTTGCCTCTGCATTATTAGGAAATTAGCAATCTTGTGGCTCGTATCGCCACACCTTATGCAAAGCCCATTCGCCGCTCTGCACACGTCTCTAGTATGGCCTCCCTTGCCACAGTAGGTGCAATCCACCTGCGCTCCTTGACGTTGTTGCTGCTGTTGTTGCCTCGGCTGCTGCCAAGCTGGAACTATTATTGTTGAATTCGTCGTCCTCTGTGGTGCTGAGTCATAGATACGAATGACAGGGGATGGTGCTGACATTCCGGGTTTTGTCCCTCCTCCAATCTGAGCATGAGACATCTTTTGGCCTCATGTCCTTGCTGACAATCTCTACATCGTCAACTCGTGCCTTCTGGCTGCTATCAACACTTTCTTATAAGTCTAGTAGTCGTATCCCTCTACTACTTGTAGAATCTCCAGGTGAATCCCCTACTGAAATCTCATTGCTCTCTCTGACTCCGTAGTCACCATAGTCGGAGCAAACCTACTCAGTGTGCAAAACTCCACTACATATCCATCTACAGTCCTAATGGCCTGCTTAAGACCGATAAACCTCTGCTGAAGCTCGTACTGTGCTACAACTCCAAAATACTTTGCCTTGAATCGAGTCCTAAAATTATCCCAAGAGATAGGACGCCTCAAGCCGACTTCCACTGATGCCCATTGTGGTGCCCCGTTCCCCCTTTTCGGGGAGCGTGACTAAGAATACTAATCGGTATCGTTCGATCGGGTTAGATTGAATCAAGATCTTATCCTCGTTATAGATTTTTTTCCTTCAAAATTGATTCCCATATTCAGTAGATTGTGCCCCAAGGATGGACTTAGCGGCCGAGTCAAGAGGGACCTCTCCGTTGTAAGTTTTCTTGCCTAGTTTTCGCTGTCGCCTTGTTGCTTTCGTGCTTTTGAGTTGGTTTTCATATTTATGTTTTCTTGAACGGTTTTAATAGATTTTATTGCTTTCATTCATTGAACTGCATTTCATTCCGAGCTTGAAAAGAGTAGAAGAGGTATTGATCATATGTTCGTGGCAATGCAGGTGATCGTGCAGTAGATATCGTACGAACGGAGTCTTGAGGCACCTCTTTCCTTTTCTTTCTGCAACCAACTTATGAGTGGCTATTATTTGATTCAGTTGACCCTTCTTCCAAGTCTTCATATAAAAAATCTTGCCTTCTTGATTGTTTTGATCAAATGATACCATAATAACTAAAAATGTCAAGATAAAAAGGAATGGACTTGGATTACTTATGCTTGTAAATCAACTTATGAACGGTTATCTTGTTGCATGCTAGTTCGTTATAATATTCTTTATTATATTTTAATTTTAGTTAGAATGTATATACTTCTTCTATGATTGTGTTATGTATATAACTCACCTTATTATGCAATAAACTGATCAGGGGGGCTATGCAAAATAGATCGTGCCATGTAACTCGTCTCGTGCTTGTATTGACTTAAACTGTACCATTTGATAACTTAGTATTAGACGCCATTTGGTCACGGATAACTTGTGGACAAGGTTTATGGTTCCTGCGGACGGTCGCCGGGGCACTGGGACTGATCCGATCCGAACGGAACGTTCTGAATAGTCGTATGTTGGAGGAAGAAATGGCATGTAGCGGGGCTCACCACCTGCGTTGCATACCATTTTCGTCCTGTGATTATAACTCGTCCTTTATGGCATCATGCCAGTGACCTCCTTGTATATTTAAACTGTGCAAGCTAACTATGTCTTTGTGGCAGGGAAGGTCATGGTGAGTATTGTGCAGGTGGTTCAGACGGACAGGTAAAAGTCACCGAACTGTGACATATTTATTTCAGTAAATTTCTATTTCTAATGCTTGCTTATAAAATAAACTAAGGCAAGATAGAAAGACCACAAAACTAAATTGTATGCTTCATATAAATAATGTATTGATTGGTATAGTTGGGTTAACTCGCCTTCACCAGTGTATTTCGATGTACTAACCCTTATTGCAATAGGTTTTCCGTACCAAGGAGATCCTGCAAGGAGCTAAAGTGACTTCCCAATCCAGTCCACCCACCGGTATGCCGTGATCGTGCCTTAGAAGAAGCGTTTGAAGATCCATGAGCTCGTGTACATAACTTATGCAGCTCCGTGGAAAGGCGATAGCTTCGCCCGAAGGTGTCTTTAATATTTTTGAAGTTTTAGCAAAGGGATGTAATGTACAGGACGATTATCTCATTTTGCGTCCACTTTTGTAAGCCTGTGCGGCAACTATCTGACTCATTCAAGAGTTTGTAAAAAGATGTTCATTATTAAAAAAGAGATTTTCTGTTTCAACATTTTGTTCAATTATCTGCGTACTCTGAATATGTGCTCGTTATTTAAAATACCTTAGCCTTGTCCGTTGCAACCTAGGCACGTACAACGTCATGCCCGGGGGACGATTATCGATTCTACGGAATCAAGGCGTGACATATTGGTATCAGAGCACAGCTTCAAGTTCCTTTAACCCTCGTATCGGAAAAGTTCCTTTAACGATATATTTTCTATGCGAACTCTTGAACTCGTTTGGCCAAGATGAGATACGTTCCATACAATGAGTCCATAATACACTATGAGCCTGATATAAGTTACCTTCTTTTGAAGGAATGACTCAAGCGCAACCATTAATACTAGTACAGGGTGAGGTACAAGCCCAGTAAAGTAGTTCCAGCACCTCAGGAAGTTCCAGAAGCCAGCGAGCTATGCCCTGTGTTGACCCGATTGAGCGAATGATGTGGATGCTTGAAGCAAACTAGCAGAGAGATGAGGCTCGCTATGCGCGAGCCGAGAAGCGGGCAAAAGAGCGATAGAGCAAGTTCGAAGGCAATCTAGAAACCCGATTTACAGTCCAACAGAAGTAGGTAGATGTCCTACAATATATCATTCAGACCTTGGCCTCCAACCATTCCATGACGATAGCAGCGGCACCGGTGGAGCAACTCACGCCTGAAGTCGAAATGCCTCAAAATCAAAAGAAGAAGGAAGTGACTACCTTCAACTTTGCCAACTTCAAGAAGGTCTGCAATACTCCATTCAAATGGACTGAAGATCCGGTCATGCCTCTAGATTGGCTGGCAGAGCTTGAAGATCACTTCAAATTGCTAGAGGTACCAGAGAAGAAGCTTGTTGCGTGTGCCCAACTACAGCTTCGTTTGAACACGCATGTTTGGTGGGACGTACATCGAAGATCTCTCTCAATAGGTGATGAAGAAGAGACGATTGCGTAGGCTACCTTCCGTGGTACGTTTGAAGAGGAATTCATACCCCCTCCCGTTCGTCGACAAAAGAAGAACGAGTTCGTGTAGCTCCATCAAGGCAATATGTCAGTGAAGCAGTACTCCGCCGAATTCAACTGGCTCGCTAAATTTGCAAGTGCCTACCTACCTGATGCGGCGAGTCAAGCTAAAAGATTCGAAGGCGGCCTACGACCTGCCATCCATGCGCACGTTGTCGTTCCCCAATACCTGACCATGCGGGAATTCCTCAATCATGCATTTTCCCTTGAACTGTAGTATCCTCCAGTTGTTGTCAGAACTGTGCATACTTCCAATCACAAGCGCCATAGCAACACGGGAGGAAATACCACTCCAAAGCATCCAAATAACGGCGGTCAGCAAAAAGAAAATCTTGGGCAACTATGTTTCTTCTGTAAGAGGCTAGGGCACACCATCAATGAATGTTACCTCAAGAAAGGGTTATGCTTCAACTGTGGTGGAAAAGGCCACATATTTAAGGACTGTCCGCTCCCCTCCATGCTTCGCTCTTAACATCCAAGTCACGCCACGGCCCCTCAAGCCAACTGACCCGCGCCGCAGCAAGAGCGTCGTCAAGCTCAGGGCCGAGAATATACTATGACACAGGAAGAGGCCCTAGCATCGGACACCGTTGTGTCAGGTATATTGCTTTTCAATAACGTACCTGATCGTGTGCTATTTGATTCTGGTGCAACCCAGAGCTTTATATCCATGAATTTTGTCGTAGAAAACATGATAAAAATGACACCATTATATCTAGACCTTAGTGTTAGAACCCCATCGGGCTCGAAGATACCTGTTCGTTCAGTATGTCAGGGTGGTCACGTCTGTATTGGGGGAAGGAAACTCTCGCTCGATGTGTTAGTCCTAGATGTTCGGGATTACGACATCATTTTAGGGATGGATTGGCTCGGTGCTTGCTCGGCAACTATCAAATGTGCAGAGAAACGAGTCATCTTCCGTCTACCTGGAGAGGCCGAATTCTGCTACACGAGTGGTTCAACAACGGATGTGTCAAAGGCCTGCATGGTAATTTCTGTGATGTCAGCTCGACGGATGTTACACTCTGGATGCGAGGAATACTTAGCGTCGGTTCGGGACACGCAGCTGGATTGCGCAAATGTTGAGTCTTCTTCCGTTGTGGTGGAGTTCCCTGATGTGTTTGCAAATAAACTACCTAGCATGCCACCCGACCGAGAAATTGAGTTCATCATTGATACATTTTCAAATACCCAACCGATTTCCAAAGCTCCGTACAGAATGGCCCATGTTGAACTAAATGAGTTAAAGTTCCAACTACAAGAACTACTTGACCGTGGGTACATTCGTCCGAGCGTGTCTCCTTGGGGCGCCCCGGTACTCTTTGTAAAGAAGAAGGACGGAATATTGCGACTCTGCATAGACTATCGGGTAAGGTCACTATCAGATAAAAGTATCCCCTGCCTAGGATCGATGACCTCTTTGATCAGTTGCAAGGGGCGTCAGTGTTTTCGAAGACAGACCTTCGCTCTGGCTACCATCAATTAAAGATCAAGCAAGAGGACATGCCGAAGTCAGCATTTTGGACCCGCTATGACCATTTTGAGTTTTTTGTCATGTCGTTCGGACTGATGAATGCTCCTGCCGCATTCATGGATTTGATGAACCGTGTGTTCCGACCATTCATCGATAAGTTTGTGGTAGTATTCATAAACGACATCTTAGTTTTCTCGAAGAATAAGGATGAACACGCAGGACACCTACGGATGGTACTTCAAACTCTTTGAGACAATAAGTTGTACGCGAAGCTGAGCAAGTGCGAGTTTTGTTGGACAACATATCCTTCCTCGGGCACATTATTTTTGCGAAGGGCATCTCAGTCGACCCAAAAAAAGTTGAAGCCATAGTGAAGTGGAAGAGACTTGAGTCAGCTAGCGACATTCAGAGCTTCCTTGGTCTAGCAGGCTATACATGAGATTCATAAAAGATTTTTCAAAGATCACCTCGCCTCTGACTCATCTCACTCGGAAGCGAGTAACGTTCGTGTGGATGGACGACTGTGAAGCTTCATTTATGGAGTTAAAGCAACAACTTATCTCAGCACCAATTCTTACCCTTCCGGACAGACCCGATGATTTTAAGATCTATAGCGACGCCTCAGGAAAGGATTTTGGATGTGTCCTTATGCAGAGGGACAAAGTGATAGCCTTTGCGTCGAGGCACTTAAAGCCTCACGAAAGGAACTATCCAACGCACGATCTGGAACTTACAGCGGTGGTGTTCGTGTTGAAGTTATGGAGGCATTACCTCTATGGCGTACCGTACGAGATCTTTACGGATCACAAAAGTCTCAAATATCTCTATACTCAAAAGGATTTGAATCTACGGCAACGACGTTGGCTTGAACTCCTTAGCGACTTTGACTTGATGATTAGATATACGCCGGGCAAGGGCAACCTTGTAGCTAATGCCCTGAGTCGAGTGTTTGTTGGGAGCTTGGCTATCGATGACAGGCTGTGAAGGGATCTCGAAAGTTTGGGCATTACACTTCGAATAAGATACAAAAAGGGGCACATGTGGCTCAGTTGTGCCTCGAACCGGACTTGTTGGAGAAAGTTATGTCCTCTTAGAAGGACGATATATTCCTAGAGAAGATGCAAAATCTTATCTCAACAGGAAAGGCGACCGACTTTGCGGTGAGCACGGATAGCATGATGCTGATGAAGAAAAGATTGTGTGTTCCTAACGATGCAAACCTCAGAAAGGAGATACTCACTGAAGTCCACTATGCGAGTTACACTTCACATCCAGGAAGAACAAAGATGTATCGAGATCTCCGTATGATATTTTGGTGGTACGACATAAAAATAGATGTGGCACTATTCGTGTCGCAATGCATGGCTTGTCAGAGGGTAAAGGCCGAGCACCAGAAGCCGGGCGGAGAGATGCAGAACCTTGCTATACCGGAGTGGAAATGGGAATACATTACGATAAATTTCATTGTTGGTTTGCCAAAGATGCAACGAAGAAACGATCTCGTCTGGGTCATCGTTGATCGACTCACTAACTTAGCTCACTTTCTTCCTATCAAAGTTACTTGGAGTGCCGACCGTCTGGCGCAGATCTACCTCAACGAGATTGTTCGGCTCCACGGTGTGCCCGTATCTATTGTCTCCGATCAAGATGGTCGATTCTTACCACTCTTCTGGAAAAGCCTTCAGTCAGCAATGAGGACAAAGTTGAAGTTCAGCTCCTCCTATAATCCTCAGACGGACGACCAGATAGAGCGGATAAACCAAATCCTCGAAGATATGCTACGGTTCTGCGCCTTGGACTTGAAGTCAAGTTGGGACATGCATCTACCGTTATCCGAGTTTGCATACAATAATAGCTATCAATCCAGCATTCAAATAGTATTGTATGAGGCATTGTATGGGCGAAAGTGCAGATCCCCAATCTGTTAGGATGAAGTTGGTGAACGACAAATTCTTGGCCCAAAACTCGTAGAACAAACCGTCAAAAAGATTCGCTTGATCCGCGAACGGCTGAAGGTGGCACAGAGTCGTCAGAAAAGTTACTCAAACACGCACCGTCGACCTCTTGAGTTCTTAGAAGGTGATCGAGTATTTCTCAAAGTCTCGCCCATATGAGGAGTTAGCAGATTTGGAGAAAAAGGGAAGCTAAGTCCAAGATTCGTCGGCCCGTTCGAGATACTTAAGCGAGTTGCCCCAGTCGCATATCAGATTTCCCTGCCACAGTCACTATCTGAAGTGTACAATATCTTCCACGTTTTACAGCTTTGGAAGTACGTGTACGACCCAAGTCATGTGGTGGATCTTGATCAACTAGATAAAGGCAGACTTGACGTATGTTGAACATCCTTTGCGGATCTTGGATCACAAAGAGAAGCTGCTTCGAAGTCGTTCGGTTCCTCTCGTGCGCGTGCTTTGGAGAAGTCATTCAGTCGAAGGATCGACCTGGGAGCTTGAGTCTGAGATGAAGAAAGTTTTTCCTTCATTGTTTCATAGTGGTAGGTTCTATTCCTAAGTTTCGTGGATGAAACTTCTTATTAGTTGGTTAGGATGTGGTGCCCCTTTCCCCATTTTCGGGGAGCGAGGCTAAAAAATAGTAATCGATATCATTCGATCAGGATAGATTGAATCAAGATCTTATCCTCATTATGTATTTATTTTTTCGGAATTGATTCCCATATTCAGTGGACCATGCCCCAAGGATGGACTTAGCGGCAAAGTCAAGAGGGACCTCTCGGCTGCAAGTTTTCTTGCCTAGTTTTCGTTGTCGCCTTGTTGCTTTCATACTTTTGAGTTAGTTTTCAGATTTGCATTTTCTTGAACAATTTTGATAGATTTTATTGCTTTCGTTCATTGAACTGTATTTTATTCTGAGCTTGGAAAGAGTAGAAGAGGTATTGATCATCTGTTCGTGGCAATGCAGGTGATCGTGCAGTAGACGTCGTGTGAACGGAGTCTTAAAGCACATCTTTCCTTTCCTTTCTCCAACCAACTTGTGAGTGGCTATAGTTCGATTCAGTTGACCCTTTTTCCAAGTCTTCACATCAAAAATCGTGCCTTCTTGATTGTTCCGATCAAACGATACCATAATAACTAAAATATGTTAAGATAAAAATGAATAGACTTGGATTACTTATGCTTGTCAATCAACTTATGAACGGTTACCTTTTTGCTTGCTAGTTCGTTAGAATATTCTTCACATATTTCAATTCTAATTAGAATATATATACTTATTCTATAATTATGCTATGTATAGAACTCACCTTGTTATGCAATAAACTGACTGGAGGGACTATGCAAAATAGATCATGCTATGTAACTCGTCTCGTGCTTGTATTGCCTTAAACTATACCATTTGATAACTTAGTACTAGACGACGTTTGGTCACGGACAACTTGTTCACAAGGTTTATGGTTCCTGCAGACGGTCGCCGGGGCATTGGGACTGATCCGATCCGGACGAAACATTCTGAATAGTCGTATGTAGGAGAAAAAATGGCATGTAGCGGGGCTCGTCACCTGCATTGCATACCATTTCCATCCCGTGATTACAACTCATTCTTTATGGCATCATGCCAGTGACCCCCTCGTATATTTAAACTGTGCAAGCTAACTATGTCTTCGTGGCAGGGAAGGTCATGGTAAGTATTGTATAGGTGGTTCAGAGGGACAGGTAAAAGTCAACGAATAGTGACATATTTATTTTAGTAAATTTCCATATCTAATGCTTTCTTGTAAAATAAACTAAGGCAAGATAGAAAGACTACAAAACTAAATTGTATTCTTCATATAAACAACGTGTTGATTGGTATAGTTGGTTAGCTCGCCTTCACTAGTGCATTTTGATGTACTGGCCCTCGTTACAACAGGTTCCCCATACCAAGGAGATCATGCAATGAGCTAAAGCGAATTCCTAATCCAGTCCTGTCATGTCCCAGTCCCAATATACCGTGGGACCGGACGCGTGGCAATGGCCAGCAGTACGCACCGATGGACAAACCCAATTTAATGGATCCATCAGGGCATACTTAAGTTGTAAAATCAAGTCTACGACAATCATGGCACAACTAATCTCATCCACACAAGATATAAAATATGATCCACAGAATAAATAAGGAATGTAAATCATCAGCTAGTCTCACAAAGTACTTCGGGAACAACCCGATAAATATCTAGTACAATGGTTCAACAGACTAGAAGATAAATGACTGAAAAACTAAATAAATAAATACTGAGCATGAACATGGATGCTCAGGAGAAGTCTTCGGCTAACACCTCGTCCTCGGATGACGGTACAGCTCCTGGTTCAGCTCCTGCGGCGGTCCCGTATACCTCGGGATAGATCTCGTCTGCAAATCCTGGGGACATAATCCATATCCAGGTCCTCGGGGGACATAGCAAGGTACAGGAAATAATACAAGCTAGAATATAAACAGTGCAGCAAATAATGAGATAAACAGGGTAAGTATGTAACATCTGTATAAAATGCAAGAGAGAATATCAATAGTACTCAGGTTGAACATCTACAAGCTCTGTGTAGGGGAGCCTGTATCAGTGGTGTCAAGAGGTGGTCTAGCTCAGCGGAAGACTGAGTAGCCGGCATAACATAGTCAACCTGTAGTATGTGGGTCTCTCCAGCAGTAGATGGAACAATAAGGGAATACTAAAATAACCAACTAAGTGATATGCAAGATGAGAGCAGCACTAGAACTCAGGCTGAAGCATACTACCAGCTCTGTGTAGGGGAGCCGGTAGCAGCAGTAATAATGAGTAATGGGCCAAGCTCGGGCTTCAGAGTCTTGGGCCTCACAATAGTAGGGGTGTATATATATAATCAGCCTGTAGTCTGTGTGTTTCTCCCCACCCAATGTAACCACGCATATCATGACCATAACTTCTCATGTCCATGTCAGCGGGATCATAACTAATGCACAAGTCATAATGTATCTAGACTATAGTATCTCTATAAGTCCTGTATCCTATACAGAATCACCACGAATATCTCGGGAAGATCCTGTCTCATGAACAGTGTCCAGTGTCCTGGGTCAAGGTGTACTTGGTAAGACCAGTACAAGAAGATAAAGTGTCACGTATGTCCATATCTAGATGACAATACCCAACACCACGTACGATATTGGCATCCGATTGATAATCGGATGCTAAGTATGTCACTCGGTCCTAGGTTAAGCATGCACAACAATATAATGAAGTAAGAAAAATAGGTAACAACACTGCAGAGTTGGCAAAGTACACTTGCCTGATGTTTGAATATCAACAACTGTCCCTGTATCAGTGGATCCGGTAGGGGCTACTCCAAAAGCTGTAATAAACATCACCAACAGTCTCAGAAGGTGTCAAACTGCTAGAAATGCCTGTCCTTACGTCCAATTTGGACACAGGGGCAAAAAGGTCATTTCCGGGCCAAAGCGGGGTCCACATGTGGGCCACTTTGCACCAAAAAGCGTGTCAGGGTCAAAGGTCTCCAAATTCATCAAACTCAGTATCTACAAGTCAGGAACGATAATACGAACGGAACTTCCAGAATTGGATTCCGATGAGCCGATCACAAAATCGCCCGTCAAGTGGAGCCTGTGGGGCCCACGATACGCGATTTTGTCAACGTTCTCAGAATCGAACCAAACTTGGGTCACAGGACCAGCGTATTGCTACGAGTCCGATGGCACAAGTTTTGTCTCGATCTGACGTGTGTACACAAAGTTACAGCATATTCCAGAAAGGTCGGATACGGGGTGTCGTCGGCGGATACGTATTGATTCCGGGGTGCTCGCACCTCCGAATCTACTTTCGCAAAATCCCACATGACCGTATTAACGACGCGCACGGTTCGGTAAAGACCGCGTACGACCAAGTCATCCCGTTTGGCGGGGCACACTCAGTTTCGGGGTAAAACGGGGTATTATTTTTCCTATTTTTGGATCGCGGTGTACGATCACCACAGGACGCGATGCACCGAGCAAGTTGTACGGGCACCGAGAGGGTTACACAGTCTACGCATAGCAACTGACAGAATTGGAAATGGTGTTACGATGAGGAAGAAACCGGTACCTGAACAGGGCCCCGTGAGTTCTGAATTCTGGGTGTTCGAAAGCCAAATTGACGTGAGCCGAGTCCTGGTCGTGTCCTCGCGGTGTGTCCGGTGTCTGCTGTCCCAGTTCAGAGGGTGGCCGCGAGTACCGTGGTTGTCGGGTCGGACACAGCGGGGGGGTGGCCACTGTGGAGTCGGCCGAGAGTCAAAGTTAGACGACAGCGGGGTCAACTCCGGTCCTCTGCGACTCGGCGGTGCTCGGGGAAGGCCGCGGGTCCGTCGTCGAGGAGTCTAGGGCTGAGATGGGCCGAGGTCGGCTCGCCAGGCGGTGCGGAGGGGGCTTGGCCGGGGCGACGCTCGAGTCGGCTAGGTCGGCTGGGTTTGGGCGGAGAACAGCGTCGGATTTGGGGAAGATGATGGCTGAGGATGCTGATCGACAGTGATCGGAGCGGCGGCTGATCACTGCGTCGGCGGCGAGATTGAGGGCTGCGGATGGCGGCGGCACGGATCCCTAGGCTAGCTTAAATAGCCGCTACAGTAAGCACGGCTAGGGTTTGTAATGGGTCGGGTCCTCAGCGGGTTGGTCGGTCCTAGATCCGACCCTACTACAGTGGGATTGGTCCAATTTGGCTTGGTTTGGTTAGCCAATAGTCTATAAGGCGTTAAACGCTCCCCTGAAGCCCAAATAATTCGTCAAAAAATACCACATGTCCGGCTTTCCATTGTGCACCATAATATGTTATTTTAAAAATATTATAACACCAATTAGCCACACTTAAAATTCTTTAAATCACAATCATCTTTTCTTTAAATTCCAGAAAGTACTAAAAATTCGTAATAACTCATTATAAATTATTCCCAAAATATCAGGGTGTTTACTATCTTCCCTCCTTGAAAGGATTGCGTCCTCGCAATCAAAGAATAAGCTACCAAAGAAAGAATTATGGAAATACAAGGTGGTTTAGTTTATAACTGCCTCCTCAAACAAGTGGAGGTAACGCTGGCGCATACTATCTTCTCGTTCCCAAGTCGATTCTCCAGGGGAATGATGTTTCCATGCTACACGAACTAGTCTGATGGTCTGTCCCCTCAATGTCTTCTCACTGATGTCGAGGATGCCTACTGGTTGTTCCTCATATCTCAAGCTTGGGCCTACTGCGATCTCTGAATGATCGACTATGTGACTTGGGTCGGTCACGTACCTTCGCAGCTGTGAGACGTAGAATACGTCATGCACTCCTTCTAGGGATGGAGGTAATGCAAGACGATAAGCCACCTCACCAACGCGCTCTAGGATATCAAATGGCCCAATATACCTTGGGCTCAACTTGCCTCTGCTTCCGAATCTGATAGTACCACGAGTGGGCGAAATCCTTACGAACACATGCTCTCCTTCTTTAAACTCCAGGGGACGTCTGTGCGTATCTGTCCAATGCTTCTGTCTGTCTTGGGCTGCTCGCAGATGATTCTGAATTTGTTTCACCTTTTCCACTGTTTGCGTTACCAATTCTGGATCCAGTATTTGACGTTCACCAACGTCACTCCAACATATAGGCGATCTGCACTTCCTTCCGTATAAAGCTTCAAATGGTGCCATCTGGATGCTGGCCTGATAACTGTTATTGTAGGAGAACTCCACTAAGTGCAGATGATCTTCCCAAGATCCTCCAAAGTCTAACATACATGATCTCAACATGTCCTCCAATATCTGGATGGTGCGTTCTGATTGGCCATCTGTCTGCGGGTGGTTAGCCGTGCTGAATTTGAGTCTGGTGCCTAGACTCTCTTGCATGCTTCTCCAGAAATGAGAGGTAAATCTTGAATCTCTATCCGATACAATACTAACAGGCACTCCATGTAATTTGACGATTTGTCGTATATACATGTCGGCTAGTACCTCTGTGGACTGTCCAACTCTAAATGGCAAGAAGTGTGCCGATTTAGTGAGTCTATCCACTATCACCCATACTGCGTCTTTTCTGCTGCGGCTCCTCGGGAATCCTGTGACAAAATCCATCGTGATATGCTCCCATTTCCATTCTGATATCGGAAGCGGCTGTAACATACCTGCAGTCCTCTGATGCTCGGCCTTTACTTGCTGGCAGACTAAGCATTTGGCCACAAATCTTGCAATCTCTCTTTTCATTCCGTGCCACCAGTAATACTGTCTCAAGTCTCGGTACATCTTGATTCCTCCTGGGTGAACAGAGTACATAGAGCTATGTGCTTCCGCCATTAACTCCTGTCTCAATTCTCCATTTGGAACATACAGGCGATTTCCAAACCTCAATGTCTCGTCTTCATGAATGCGAAGTCCTGTCTGCATGCCTGCTTCTGTCCTTTCTTTGAGTCTTCGGAATCTAGCATCGGTGGGCAATGCCTCTTTAATCTTCTCCACGAGTGATGACTGAATCTCAAGATTAGCCATCAAGCCATTCTGTCCCGGTAAGACAACCTCTATCTGAAGCTCCTGTAGATCTTTCAATAACTCGGGCTGCATCGTCAAGAAATAAGCCGTAGGCTTTCTGCTGAGCGCATCTGCAACAACATTCGCCTTTCCCAGATGATACTGCAGATCCATATCAAAATCCACCATCAATTCGAGCCAGCGTCTCTGCCTCATGTTAAGCTCCTTCTGAGTATATACATACTTCAGACTCTTATGATCTGTAAAGATGTCTACTTTCTCCCCATAAAGGTAGTGCCTCCAAATCTTTAATGCAAATATAACTGCTGCTAACTCCAGATCATGTGTTGGGTAGTTCTTCTCGTGAACCTTCAACTGTCTCGATGCATAAGCAATGACTTTGCCATGTTGCATCAAAACACATCCTAGTCCACTGCCTGATGCATCACTGTAAACGACAAAACCTCCTGACCCTGATGGAAGAGTTAAGACAGGTGTTGTTGTTAATCTTCTCTTCAACTCTTCGAAGGCCTTCTGGCAGTCTTCTGTCCATATAAACTCCTGGTCCTTGCGTATTAGCTTCGTCATCGATTCTGCAATCCTCGAGAAATTCTCCACAAACCTTCGGTAATATCCCGCGAGTCCTAGAAAACTTCTCACCTCTGCAACTGATGTGGGTGTAGGCCAAGTCTCTATTGTCGCAACTTTCTCTGGATCCACTGAAAGTCCTTCTCCTGAGATGATGTGTCCCAAGAAAGGTACTTTGTCCATACAGAACTCACACTTACTAAGTTTGGCATATAACTTTTCCTGCCTCAAGGTCTCTAACACGATTCTGAGATGCTCCTCGTGCTCTTCAGGGCTCTTGGAATATATGAGAATGTCATCAATGAACACCACCATGAATTTATCCAAGAACTGATGAAAGACTCTGTTCATTAAACTCATAAACACTGCTGGCGCGTTGGTTAAACCAAACGGCATCACCAAGAACTCATAATGCCCATACTTGGTCCTGAAAGCTGTCTTCGGGATGTCTTCCTTCCTTACTTTGATCTGATGATAGCCGGATCGAAGGTCAATCTTTGAAAATATCCTTGCCCCACTCAATTGATCGAATAGATCATCAATGCGTGGTAAGGGATACCTGTTCTTGATGGTCATAGCATTCAGTGCCCTGTAGTCAATGCACAATCGTACTGTTCCATCCTTCTTTGGCACAAATAATATGGGTGCTCCCCAAGATGAAACACTGGGCCGAATGAAACCCTTCTCCAAAAGATCATCAACCTGTGCTTTCAACTCCACTAACTCCTTAGGTGCCAGCCGATAAACTGATGAAGTGATTGGTTCTGCTCCTGGAGTTAAGTCTATTGTGAATTCTATTTCCCGATCAGGCGGTAAACCTGGAAGATCATCAGGAAATACATCCACAAATTCTGAGATGACTCTTGGGTAACCTGTCTCCCTTTCTACAGTTAGTACCCTAAGAGTAGGCTGAACTCCTTGCTCTACCGCTCCTCGGAGAAACTCGAAGTCTGGATGTCCAGGCGGTTTAAATATAACCCGCCCGGATCGGCAATCAAGAGTCGCATGGTACTGACTTAACCAGTCCATACCCAGTACGACATCATAATCCGGCATAGAAAAGATTAGAAATTGAGCTCGCATCTCTCGGCCATAAACTACCACAGAACATGATCTACAGACGTCACTAACCGGGATAATTCCACCTTCCGTAAGAATTCTCTTCATCTTCGGAAGGGGTGCGGTGGCTACTCTATGGGTGGCTACAAAGCTAGCTGCTATAAATGAATGCGATACTCCAGAATTAAATAATGCTACAGCTGGTAATGAAGCTACTAAAATAGTACCTGCGATGACCTCGCCTGCTGTAGCCTCCTCCTCAACAGCTAAAGTGAATGCCTGGCCTCGTCCCTGAGCTTGGCCTCTCTGCTGCTGAGCCTGCTGAAATAGAGCTTCCTGTGGTGCCAGGGGTGGTCTCTGCTGGTTCCCTCCTGGGGCTGGTGGTCTGACTCCACCAACTCCTGTCTGCTGTGCTCCTACGGCTGGATAAGCTGGTCGTGGTGCAGGCAAAGCTAATCTCGGTGCTCCCTCTCTGCGCTCGGTGCAGTCTCTGGTCTGATGCTGGTTGGAACCGCAAGCTAGGCAGAGTCCCAACTTACGTCTGCATTCTCTCTCAATGTGACCTATCTTGCCGCAGTGATGACAAGTAGGGAGAGATATGGCCCTGTGTGCTGTCCTCTCTGGCATACTCCTCTGGGTCCGTTTTGCTGAATCCCCATGTGCTGTCCTGGATGGTGCTGAGTTGATAGGCCTCTTCAGGTTCGACTTTCTTCTAGTGACGCGCTCCATGCGTCGTGCTGCTGCGAGAACGTCGGTATAAGATGTAGGTGCGACCGATCCAATCAATCTCTGGAGCTCAAACTTCAGCCCGTCAAAGAACTTCTCAGCTTTCTCTTCCTCGGTCGAAATCAAGGTTGGGGCAAAGCGACTAAGGCGAATAAACTCCGCGTTGTATTCTTCCACTATCATGCTGCCTTGGATAAGGCGGTGGAACTTGCCTCTGAGCTCTGACCGCGCTACTGCGGGAATGTACATCTCTTTGAAGAGTCTGGAGAACTCTTCCCAGATGACTCGGTCCTGCCCGAGCCTCATCTCCTCTGCTAACCACCAGTGATGTGCTTTCTCTGTTAACTGCATTCTGACTGCAGTCATCCACTTCTCTCTAGGAAGTTCAGCGGCTTCTAACTGATGCTGAATGTTTGTGAGCCATTCATGAACTTCTGTTGGTCCCTCTTTACCAGAAAATGTACGAGGCTTGAGCTGACGGAAGTCGGTGATAGATCCCGTCGTTGATCGCCTTGCTGGTGGATTTGCCTGCTCCAATACGGATACCAGGCTGGTTCTCAGATTCTCGGCCTCCTGTCGTTGTGCTTCTTGCTGAATCTGTTGCTGTGCTTGCATCATAGCATATATCATCTGGAACATCTGTTGTCCGTCCATGGCTTGTCCTGGCGGGAAAGCTGGCATCTGGGGAGTGAACTGTGGTGGAGGTGGGATGTCATCTCTCCGGAACCTTGGATTAGGCTGACCGGTTTGATCGCTCTGCGACGCTTGTCCTCCATTCCCCGGAGTCACTCCGTCTATATAAGTAACCACAACGTCATGTGGCGTATCCAATGGAATCTCGTCTCCGTTCCTGGGATCCATTTCTCTGCAACCAAAAGATAAACTGTAAGAACGCTCAGAGGAATCAAAACAGGATGCAGTTCAAGTAACAATTTCAAGTTCGATATAGAGTTCAATAATGTTTTAATAATGGATGAGATCCTACAATCTATTCCATCCTTAGGGCAGGCTGGTTCAGTTCCTAAGTTGAAACAGAACAATTTGTCGTTGACCTGCATAGGCCACCACAAAAACCCTGTCACGCCCCAGTCCCAATATATCGTGGGACCGGACGCGTGGCAATAGCCAGCAGTACGCACCGATGGACAAACCCAATTTAATGGATCCATCAAGGCATACTTAAACTGTAAAATCAAGTCTACGACAATCATGGCACAACTAATCTCATCCACACAAGATATAAAATATGATCCACAGAATAAATAAGGAATGTAAATCATCAGCTAGTCTCACAAAGTACTTCGGGAACAACCCGATAAATATCTAGTACAATGGTTCAACAGACCAGAAGATAAATGACTGAAAAACTAAATAAATAAATACTGAGCATGAACATGGATGCTCAGGAGAAGTCTTCGGCTAACACCTCGTCCTCGGATGACGGTACAGCTCCTGGTTCAGCTCCTGCGGCGGTGCCGTATACCTCGGGATAGATCTCGTCTGCAAATCCTGGGGACATAATCCATATCCAGGTCCTCAGGGGACATAGCAAGGTACAGGAAATAATACAAGCCAGAATATAAACAGTGCAGCAAATAATGAGATAAACAGGGTAAGTATGTAACATCTGTATAAAATACAAGAGAGAATATCAATAGTACTCAGGTTGAACATCTACAAGCTCTGTGTAGGGGAGCTGTATTAGTGATGTCAAGAGGTGGTCTAGCTCAGCGGGAGACTGAGTAGCCGGCATAACATAGTCAACCTGTAGTATGTGGGTCTCTCCAGCAGTAGATGGAACAATAAGGGAATACTAAAATAACCAGCTAAGTGATATGCAAGATGAGAGCAGCACTAGAACTCAGGCTGAAGCATACTACCAGCTCTGTGTAGGGGAGCCGGTAGCAGCAGTAATAATGAGTAATGGACCAAGCTCGGGCTTCAGAGTCTTGGGCCTCACAATAGTAGGGGTGTATATATATAATCAGCCTGTAGTCTGTGTGTCTCTCCCCACCCAATGTAACCACGCATATCATGACCATAACTTCTCATGTCCATGTCAGCGGGATCATAACTAATGCACAAGTCATAATGTATCTAGACTATAGTATCTCTATAAGTCCTGTATCCTATACAGAATCACCACGAATATCTTGGGAAGATCCTGTCTCATGAACAGTGTCCAGTGTCCTGGGTCAAGGTGTACTTGGTAAGACCAGTACAAGAAGATAAAGTGTCATGTATGTCCATATCTAGATGACAATACCCAACACCGCGTACGATGTTGGCACCCGACTGATAATCGGATGCTAAGTATGTCACTCGATCCTAGGTTAAGCATGCACAACAATATAATAAAGTAAGAAAAATAGGTAACAACACTGCAGAGTTGGCAAGGTACACTTGCCTGATGTTTGAATATCAACAACTGTCCCTGTATCAGTGGATCCGGTAGGAGATACTCCAAAAGCTGTAATAAACATCACCAACAGTCTCAGAAGGTATCAAACTGCTAGAAATGCCTGTCCTTACGTCCAATTTGGACACAGGGGCAAAAAGGTCATTTCTGGGCCAAAGCGGGGTCCACATGTGGGCCACTTTGCACCAAAAAGCATGTCAGGGTCAAAGGTCTCCAAATTCATCAAACTCAGTGTCTACAAATCAGGAACGATGATAGGAACGAAACTTCCAGAATTGGATTCCGATGAGCCGATCACAAAATCACCCGTCAAGTGGAGCCTGTGGGGCCCACGATACGCGATTTTGTCAACGTTCTCAGAATCGAACCAAACTTGGGTCACAGGACCAGCGTATTGCTACGAGTCCGATGGCGTAAGTTTTGTCTCGATCTGACGTGTGTACACAAAGTTACAGCATGTTCCAGAAAGGTCGGATACGGGGTGTCGGCGGCGGATACGCGTTGATTCCGGGGTGCTCGCACCTCCGAATCTACTTCCGCAAAATCCCACACGATCGTATCAACGATGCGCACGGTTCGGTAAAGACCGCGTGCGACCAAGTTGTCCCGTTTGGCGGGGCGTACTCAGTTTTGGGGTGAAACGGGGTATTATTTTTCCTGTTTTTGGATCGCGGTGTACGATCACCACAGGACGCGATGCACCGAGCAAGTTGTACGGGCACCGAGAGGGTTACACAGTCTACGCATAGCAACTGACGGAATTGGAAACGGTGTTACGATAAGGAAGAAACCGGTACCTGAACAGGGCCCCGTGAGTTCTGAATTCTGGGTGTTCGAAAGCCAAATTGACGTGAGCCGAGTCCTGGTCGTGTCCTCGCGGTGTGTCCGGTGTCTGCTATCCCGGTTCAGAGGGTGGCCGCGAGTACCGTGGTTGTCGGGTCGGACACAGCGGGGAGATGGCCACTGTGGAGTCGGCCGAGAGTCGAAGTTAGACGACAGCGGGGTCAACTCTGGTCCTCTGCGACTCGGCGGTGCTCGGGGAAGGCCGCGGGTCCGTCGTCGAGGAGTCTAGGGCTGAGATGGGCCAAGGTCGGCTCGCCAGGAGGTGCGGAGGGGGCTTGGCCGGGGCGACGCTCGAGTCGGCTAGGTCGGCTGGGTTTGGGCGGAGAACAGCGTCGGATTTGGGGAAGATGATGGCTGAGGATGCTGATCGACAGTGATCGGAGCGGCGGCTGATCACTGCGTCGGCGGCGAGATTGAGGGCTGCGGATGGCGGCGGCACAGATCCCTAGGCTAGCTTAAATAGCCGCTACAGTAAGCACGGCTAGGGTTTGCAATGGGTCGGGTCCTCAGTGGGTTGGTCGGTCCTGGATCCGACCCTACTACAGTGGGATTGGTCCAATTTGGCTTGGTTTGGTTAGCCAATAGTCTATAAGGCGTTAAACGCTCCCCTGAAGCCCAAATAATTTGTCGAAAAATACTACATGTCCGGCTTTCCATTGTGCACCATAATATGTTATTTTAAAAATATTATAACACCAATTAGCCACACTTAAAATTCTTTAAATCACAATCATCTTTTCTTTAAATTCCAGAAAGTACTAAAAATTCGTAATAACTCATTATAAATTATTTCCAAAATATCAGGGTGTTTACAAGTCCACTCACCGGCACGCCCTGATCGTGCCTTAGAAGAAGCGTTTGAAAATCCAGGAGCTCGTGCACATAACTTATGCAACTCCGTGGAAAGGCGATAGCTTCGCCTGAAGGTGTCTTTAACATTTTCAAGTTTTAGTAAAGGGATGTAATGTACAGAACGATTATCTCATTTTGTGTCCACTTTTGTAGGCCCATGCGGCAACTATTCGACTCGTTCAAGAGTTTGCAAAAATATGTTCATTATCAATAAAGAGAACTTTTTCATGTTTCAATATTTTGTTCAATTATCTGCATACTCTGAATATGTGCTCGTTAGTGCGTTGCACAACCTAGGCACACACGACGTCACACCCGGGGAATGACTATCGATTCTACGAAATTGGGGCGTGACTGACACCCACCAATCATGGGCAAGGTCCTGAAGCTACAGTCAGACCTAGTCAACTTGCTCATCATCTGGAACCTTTGTCGCTGCCAAAATAACTTCGATGTCTTGGAGCCATGCATATGCCGTGATGGCGTCCTCCGTGCCATCAAAGTATCTCGGGTTAAGTCGACAAAATTTGACCGACACCCCCGAATCAGTCTTTCCGCCTCTTTCCAGAGCCGTCTGTAAACCCCGACCCAACAAGATATTCTGCTCTTGTGTTGAAATTATTGATGTTGTTGCACTGCCATCTGATGCTACTGCATAGCCATCATTCCCCGAAGAATCTCTAGTAATGTCGGAGTATCTAGTATAACTGGTACTGCTGGTACTACTGGGGTACGGGAATATCAGGTGCTTGTAGCTCAACATGTCAAACTTCCGGTTCTACGGTGCCAGCTTACTTAATTACTGGCTCTATCCGGATCAGACTCTAGGCAGACGCTACCTCCCATTGTTGCCCACGAGAAACCTGTCCTGCCATGCTTGCTGCTTCAGCAACTGAAGAAGACCTAAAAAAAGGACAAGAAACATCAAGAACATGATGAGAAATATCATGGAAACAATTGATTCGATAGTCAAGCAAGGCTTTGAGAAGAACGAATTAAGGGTTTCAAAGGCACATGTTTGATTGAGACTCCTATGACCATAACACTCCACAAGTATGAAAACACATAGCTGCATGGGCCACCACTAAAACCTTGTCACGCCCCAGTACCAGAATACGAAGACGGACATGGCCATCTCCCCCGTACAAGGTACTATACATCGTACGTCGATCATGGTTGTAACTAGACAAGGGGTTGCATGCTACAATCAAGTCACTTAGGGTCACAAGGAGCATATATTGTCTCAATCAGTCAAACAAGAATAGTAAACATAGAACATTTTTGACAAGGAAGTAAGGCATCCTAAACGCCCTGCCATAATATTCTGGAAACTAGCTGTGCAAAATAAAAAACTGCCATAGTAGCAAAAATACATGACCATGATCAGATGTAGTCTGATTAATTACAATCATGTAAAGGAAATTAAATGTTCAGATTTACGGCTAACAAGTGAAGGTGGCTAAATGCCCAAAAGAATAAAATATATGATAACAAGCAGGAAAGAAGAAACCCACTCGTGCCATTCAGCGACCAACTGCCTGGTACGCGCTATCAGGAAGGGGGGAGTAAGCTGGATCCTCTGGAACTGGGTCTATACCTGGCCATGCAAAACCAGTGGGGTTAGACCCCAAATAGCAAGTGCCATAAAGGAAGCACAAAATGGAGAAACAAAACCCAAAGCAATATATAGGTATAATATAGGTTCTGTGTCGTGGTTTTGGTCCATAGCCCATCCTAGCATAATAGCCCAACCCTACAACCAAACTAAGACACGGGTTAAACCATCACACTATGATAGTCCATGTCCCTAGCCTACTAATAGGTTAATACAACCACAACCAAGTCCAGTTATATGACGACTAATCATTTTTACGGCTTGCTACTGTGGAGTCTGAGTTATCTCAGATTGGATGCATAAGAGAAATCCTCAGATCGTGAGCTGTTTAGCGGGGCTAACCGAGACATAGTATCACATAGCACATTGTATATTATGAACATGTCCCTCGTAAGACTATCGTGCTAAGATCACATAGAACGTATTGTATAATATAAGTATTCGGATATTGTCGTCCACTAGTGCGGATGTGACCAATATTCATGGGTGTCAGCGTTGCACGTCATGACACTCGTCTGAGATGGCTAATGTGCACGATCTCGGGATTCCATCCCTCCCAATGCTCTACCAATTTTAGTTGCCTAAATTAAACCTATGGTTATGTTAGGAATCCTATGTCTTGGTCACATGATCAATCCTCCTATATGTCTTACCATAGTACGATCCACGCTAGATACGAATCAACTTTGTTACTTGTTAGCACAAACTGGATTCACCCGAACGTGATATAACAATCAACCTAGTCCTAGCCACGCTTTGGTAGTTGACCCACATACCATGCCCGTGCTGGTAGAAATAATATAATAATATCACATGTCGCAAAGTATATGAGGCATTCTCTATGCACAACCCGAAATATGTAATCTCGTAGCACATAGCAAGTTATGTCGCACCTCAGTGCATATTATAATATGGTCTCACCTCAGTGCACCTTATAACGCATGTATACGTAGCACGTAGTAATTGTATCATCACGGATATAAGAAATCAGATTGAATTACCAAACTTACAGTTGGTCATATGAGCCTTATCACTTTGGGACACATAGCTCATGTTAGGCACACAATTGGTTAGTTACTTATGACAGTCAATTCTTGCACATGGTCATGTCTAGCACAAGGTCGGGTTACTAAGTCCATTCTTCCTTCACAAGCAATTGTCAAGGCCAACCACATAGAACAAAGAAATATTCCAAATAAAATAGCTGAGCTGCATTCACAACTTGGCGCATGAGACGGGTGCCGCATGTGTAGTGCCCCGTTCCCCATTTTCGGGGAGTGCGGCTAAGAAATACTTGGTATCGTTCGATCGAGACAGATTGAAACAAGATCCTTTCCTCGTTATGGATTGGTTTCTTCGGAATCAAGTCCCACATTCAGCGGATCGCGCCTCAATGAAGGACTTGGTGGCAGAGTCAAGCGGGGCCTTTCCGTTGCGCTGGTTGCTTTGCTCGTTTTCGATATCGCTTGGTTTCTTTCTTGTTGTTTTTGTGACTTATGTTTTCTTGAATGGTTTCGATGGATTTTATTGTCTTCCTTCCTTGAACTTTGTATTTCGTATCGAACTCTGGGAGACTGTGGCAGGAGATATTGATCATCTGTTGATTCGTGCAGGTGATCATGTAGGCGACTCGCGATCAGAGTCCTAAAGATCTTCCCTTTCACTTCCCCGATTCACCAACTTGTGAGTGACCTTACTTTCGATTAGCGCCCATTTTTCAAGTCTTTATTCTCAATAATCTTACTCGTTTGTGCATTCTGATCAACGATACCATAATAATAAAATTAAGTCAAGGTAAAAAGAAGAAGTAGACTTAAAACACTTAATGCTGGTCACATAAAATCACTATATGATCATATTATTGCGTGCTTGTCCGCTATGCATGTATCTATTTTATATTTCAGTTGTAGCTAGAACTTATTCATCTATAACTGTTCAATGGGTGGTACATAACTTGAAATATGATCACATCAGCAAGTAAACTATGCCACCGCACTGTGCTAAAGTAGTTATGTTCATTTTGATGTCTTGAAATGCTTCGTATGTTTACTTAGTATTTAGATCAACAATGGTCATGGAAAACTTGTGCACAAGGTATATAGTTCCTGGGAACGGTCGTTGGGGCACCGGGGCAATTCATCCCGGACGGAACAACAGTTAGTCGTACTAGCAACTTAGCATGGGTGAGACAGAAGTTTGTAGCGGAGCTCGCTACCTGCGCTGCAAGCATCGCCGTCTACCCAGACTATAGTCTATGATGGCTAGTCAAGGCAGTGATCCTTATGTATATTTAAACTGTGCAAACTACCTATGTCTTCGTGGCAGGGAAGGTCATGGTAAGTTGTGTACATGTGGTTCAGATGATGCAGGTAAAAGTCACCGAGCGGTGGCACATTTTTGTTATGTCATTTCATTTTATCGCATATTGTAAAATTAAACTAAGGCAAGATAGAAGGATCACATAATAATAATGTTGCATGTTCACATAAATATAGTGTCGATTTGGTATATTGGGTTAGCTCGTCTTCACAGGTACTTTTTGAAGTACTGACACTCATTGTAGCAGGTTCTCCGAGCCAAGTTGATGCAGCGAGGAGCTGAAGCTTTCCCCCCAACCTTTCACTGATCTAACGCGTTCGTGTTCATGACTTTTGGAGCGCTAGTACATCTCAAGAAGCTCGCACATACCCTTTTGAAGCTCCTAGGCAATGGTGCAAACATGCACCCAAGGTGGTTTGCTCTTTTGAATTTTAGTAAGGGATGTAATGTATGGATCAGCTATCTCATGTTGCGTCCATGTTGTAAGCCCGTGCGATACCCTTTTCACTTTTGAGTCAAGAGTTTGTAACAAGATGTCATTATCAATAAAGTGAACTTTTCTTCATTCTAATGTGTGATATGTCATGTGTGTACTCTTTTGCATATGTTTCTAAAGTATATCATTATGCCTAGGCCTTATGCGGGTGCGCCTTACGCTCGCACGTTATCATGTCCGGGGGACGATTATCAATTTAGCCAAAATTGGGCTATAATATATTGGTATCAAAGCATGGCTTTAGATCCTTTGACCTTCGTATCATAAGAGTTTTCTTGAAACGACCCTGTCCCTCCTAGTTGAACTCTTGAATTCGCTTGGGCAAAATGAGATGCATTCCATACATTGAGTCCATAATATGTGTTAAGACAGATGTAAGTTAGTTTTCTTTGAAGGAACAGCCTCAGAGCCGGAAGCACAAGCGCAGGTGCAAGGGACCAGTTTCGTCACTTCGGGCATCTCGGGAAGTCAAGCAGCTGCGCCCTTTATTGATCCGTTTGAGCGGATGATGTGCTTGATGGAAACACAGCAAAGGCAGGCAGAATTACGTCAAAGCCAATTCGATTCCCGGATTGAGGCTCAATTTCAGGCGCATCGGACTCAGGCTGAGGCACAACAGAAGCAAATGAGTATCCTGCAAATGATTGTGTCACACCCCAGTCTCAAAATACGTATGACTAGGACACGTAAGCATGCCAGCCGTATGAATATGATACTCCAATATATAGAAACTATAACACACGTACGCTGTAATATGAATAACAATTCATCAGTGGTATAAACCATCATAAATCACAGGGTATAATCTAATCTCATCCACAAGAAATCAAATATAACGAATAACCAATATCTATGAAACTAGATCTCAAAATAAAGTATCTAAAGATGATAGTTGGATGGAAACAAATCCACTACCAACTCGAATATAAGAGCAAATACAATATAAGTACAACACAACCAACACCATATAAGAATACCAGCTAACAATCACGGCTCGAAGGGAAGACATCCTCGAAACATATGTAACCATCCGAATCTGCGCTCCTGCGAATACTCAAGAACAGATACACCTAGAAGGGCCAGGTCCTCAGAGGGACATAACAAGATACATAAAAGTATGCCATAATGTAAATACTGTAAAAACTCCAGGTGACCTAACCATCTAAGTGAAATGCAACTTGAGGACAACTTGAGTGTATGGGAAAGTGTAGGCTAGACATATGCTGACGTAATTTACCAATCGGCATGACTGGCTAGTATATGCCACATATGTCCCCAATACAAGGGCGCACTGCAATATAATAACGTCCTACCGCTCCGAAGAACGGGGAATATGCATAGTATATAACGTCCATAGCGCTTCGAAGAACATGGAATCTGCATAGTATATAACGTCCATAGCGCTTCGAAGAACATGGAATCTGCATAGTATATAACGTCCATACCACTCCGTCGAGTGTGGAATCTGCATAGAGGGAGTGGGTGTCCCATACGCCTACAAGTCGTCCTCCCCGCCCAATGAAGATATACAAGTCGTGAACACGACGCGGACATCTCGTACTATAATGCAAGTCTCTAAAGAAAAAAGCACTAAGCTAAATACCGTTACACGTGTTGCTCACACCGATGGCCAGTCGAGTATGAGGCACGCGTCCCTACATGAACTCACTCTGTGACGTGTAATGATACGTATCAAGGCCTGGGGAGTCATACCATTAACTCCACAACTTTAGGTGGGTCTACTAGACACTAGGTCAGACACAAGTCCTAACGTCAACGCCTTCGTTGACTGCACCCGAGTCTCTCTCGGACGTGCACAGTTTTATAATATAAATATGCAAATAATAATATAGAATTTAAGCAGTACAACAAGGCAAGGTATACTTGCCTGGCAAGAGAGCTGCAGAGTGTAATATCCATATATCAAACACCAAGAGTAAGAAACTACGGCCTCAGAATGAACGTCTCCGGATGCTGAAACAAACATCACCAACGTTCCAAAAATAAGCAAAATAGCTAGAAAGCACTTCCCTTTCGTCCAATTTGGACACAGGGGCAAAACGGTAATTTTGGGTCAAAGCGACTCCACATGTGGGCCACTTTGCACCGAAAAGCGTGCCAAGGGTAAGGTCTCTGCATAGGACAAATTATAGGTTAAACCAATTCTAAATGTCAATACGAACTCAACGGTATGTCCAAATGTGGAATCCGATGAGCCGAACACAATTTTGCCCAAAAAGTCAACCGTGGGGCTCGTAAATAGGCGACTTTGTCAACTGTCTCAGAATCGCGTGAAAATTAGGTCACAGGAACATCGCGTTACCACGAGTCCAGTGGCGTAAGTTTCGTCGTAATCTGATGAGTGGGCACAAAATGCGCACAGCTTTCGCAAAAGTTGCGACACGGGGTTTGTCCGCGGATACGGGCTGATTTTGACGCTCACACGCGTCCGAATCAGTTTCCGCGAACTCTCACGTATCCGAGTACACTGCGTGCACCATTTGGTACACTTGGTACACGACGGGGAGTCCCGTTTGGCGGGGCGCGCTCCGTTTTACAACTTTTTGGAAATATAGAAAAGTATATTTTTGGGATTTTCCAACGAATTTAATTCTATAAACAGCAGTTAATAATCTAAGGTTAATTAACAAAAATTAAACTAGGTCAAGTGGTCTCTGCATACCAAAAAGAAAAATCGAATTCGGATCTCTGTGGTGGGAGATACGAATCCGGGAACATAGGTGATCACCGCAGTTTTCTGCGATACCTAGAATTTGTCATTTTCTGCCAACTTTGACGCTATTTTCACCTAGGGTTACGCGTTGTTCGAGATCTACTATCACACAGATATTGAAGAGTGTTAAGGGGTGAACGTACCGGTGAAGACGGGGTGGCGTTTGGTTGATCGAGGTGACGGGAAACAACGCTGGAACACAGGTACCCTGCTGTTGAATTTTCTAGTTGTGCGGGGTGCGCGGGGTCGCGGTCGTCGGGGTCGGTTCTGGATGGCCTGGGCGACGGTGGCGGCGCTCTCTAGGTCTAGATGGGAAGAGGATGACTTAGGATTTTGGGATGAATATGTTGATATATATAGCAAAGGGAGAGAGAGGGGGTTATACAACTCGCGGGTCGCAGGGTCAAAGGCCGGCTGCTGCTATTCAAAGGGTGCGCTTTACTGTGGCCTATTTTGCTAAGGGGGTGTGGGTGGTTTTGTCCAGCGAGTGGTAGCATATGATGGGTTTGGGTTTGGTAACTTAGGATCTAATAGCTAATATATAATCTATTTTTCTTTTCCTTTCTTTCCTTTTTCTTTTTCTTTCTTTTTCCATTTCTTTTTCTTTCTTTTTCTTTTATATATATATATATATATATATATATATATATATATATATACCCATAGAAAAATCTATAATTATATTAATGCATACCATTAAACTAGCAACTGTCCAAAGGGTCTCCTACATGAAATAAATTCGAAAAAATTTCTAATGGCCCCAAAAATCCCCTAAGTTCAGAAACAGCTAAAATAAAAATTAAATAAAATCTATTTCTCCTAATTAGCCACTAATTACTACAATTAAGTTAATAATTAATTAAAAATGGTAAATACGGATTTTAGGAACATGGGTTTTACATTCTACCCAACTTATAAAAATTTTGTCCTCGAAATTAAAATTAAGCCGCGGTAGAAAGTCAAGGATGGTATATGATTTGCATTGTTTAAAATGCAAGGCTAGGTTTAAAGGAGTGGGCAATGTTGCGCGTTGTACATTTCAAAAATTCATGGAAAAAATTCATATGAACGAAATATGGGTTTCTTCATGTGTCATGTCCAATGGTGTGGACACCTCAATACACTTTTGCATAAAAGCGCCCAACAATTGGAAAATTACACAAAGATAGAAATTAGATTAATTTAATTAAAATTAATGCGCATGGTATTCTTGAATTAATTAGAAGTACATGGGATAACATTAGGTGGGATACAAGGGTCATGGACATAGAGGGCTTAGGATAGAATATTATCATAGGTTGGGTTGTACTAAACGGGTCAAAATTGTGTCTCCAAATTTCGATTGGAATGCACAAGGATACAAAGTTAGAATTATTTAGGATTAAGAAATAACGTCTGCGATGAAGGTTGCGCGACTAAAATGTAGCACAAGAAAGCATAATTATAAGTTGCACAAAGGTCAGAATGGAAGATGGGCACGTTTAGGACAAGGGTGTGGAATTTGTAGGAAGGCAGTGGCTAGTGTAGTGCTCCAATTATCGAAGCAACGGTAAGGTGCGCTAAGTGATACAATATTATAAAATTAAATAAAAATACCGTGTTCTATTTCTAATTGGATTCAACTAGCCTTAGTCTCACTATCTAAGCCAAGTAGGCCTAATTTTGGATGAGGGGGTTTATAATCTACTCAACTTAAAAATAATTTCATCCTCGAAATTAAAATAAGACATAATTTGTTAAATCCTTCATGCACATAGGACAAGTTAATCGCAATCTCTTTGCGATAATTAAAATTATAATCATATCTATCGCAATCACTTCAAGGTTAAGATAATCACTGTTCCAATCAAAATTTAACCTATTGTAATCTCTTCTCACTTTTTCAAATTATCAATATCCAAATTTAAATTAAATCCATATAACATCTTCAAGATTTAAATATGCATATAAATTTTACATCACGATCTCCCACTATCATAATCTCCACTAGAAAACAATTATAGTCCAATATTATTCCTATTTTCACTTATAAATTTTGTATTCTTCAAAATTTTAAATTCAATTCACATCCTCAATATTTCAAATACGTAATCCAACAATCAAATTTTAACTCTTAATTCAAATCATCAAATTGTAAAAAAAAAATAATTTCAATCCACCAATGTTCAAGTCTGAAATTCTATATTTATCCTCAAAATTCAAATTGATGATTTACCTTCAATATTCAAAATTTAAATCATGTACTTAACGTATAAATATTTGGTCCGACGCATCTAGGTTTAAAAATTCATTAAATCCTCATCATCTTGGTCATTCTAAAAAAAATTCTTCGCATATAAAATGACTTGATCTCATAGTCGAATCTTACTTGGTCACAAAATAAAAAAAATTCTCTCAAGTTGACAATGCAACTTCTATCCAACTTAGAATTTACCCATCTATCATATAAGGTTCTATACTTAAGAAGAATATTCCTTAATTTGTTTACTCATGTCATTCAATCCTCGAAACCTTAACACCAATTATATCATATATGATATGCCCTTAATCAATCATAAAAGATAGTCACCAAATAATGCGATTGACCTATGGGCATATCTAGTACTATCTTTATATCAAACTTATACCAAGCACGAGATTTCATCTTTCCAAAATAAAGGAAGATGGAGATCAATAATAAAGAGTTCAAGGGGAAGGTAATAGATTGGAAGTATGGGATCAAAGCGTTTAAAGAATTCAATAGGAATTGTCAAGGCAGTTGTGGATTAAAATCCTATTTGATAAATTCTTATTCGCATGCTCGTATCAGTATAGTTATGTACTGACATGATCTGCTCAGACATATATAGAGGGCAAGTACATATGTCTACTAGTCAACTATATATCTCGATCCACGTAAAGTAGTATTGCGAAGGGCGAATCAAGCGCACTATGGTTGATCAGACCGTAATACACTGATTCTGAAATGTATTATTGTGGGCCCCCCCAATAATACATATGTCATGAATAAGCTCGATAAAGAATAAGCTTGCAAAAACTAGGCTATAATATAGCAGCATGAGTCAAGGTAGTATATAAAATATAATTGCGCTAGATCATGATGAAAGGAGGTACAAAAATTAATTCAAGTTCACAAAAACAAAACAAACACAAAAATAAGACTCTACAATCTCTACAGTTGTAGTACTAACACCTTGTCTAAGCTGCTAGTCGACAACAAATAGGGGTATGGGCCTTTAAGTTCTACCATCAGAGTAAACACTATTGTCTTATGCTAGTATATAGTTAATGTCATTCAATTATACTACAATAATATGTCAAGAGGACTATGTGTCACTAGGTTGTGAGGCATACTACCCAGATAATAATCTAATACTGTGACAGTCTTAAGAGAATTCTACAAAATAATATTGTCCTTGTAAATAAAGCATAAACTCTTATTTGGGTTTTCGAGAAAATTATCCTATTACTTTATATCGGTAATGGTCACCTTAAGTTTTAATCATAGTGCTCATAGAACAAGGGTGTTAATAGTAATAATTGAAGAGCTACTGGTTCTTAAGTGAAAAGAGGATATATCTATATTAGGTTATGGGTGCGAATTACGTGATTTGAAACTAAGGGTAATCATCAAGCTACAATCTACCAGAACAACTCAAAACTATCAAATTCTAACTATCAAGCACAACTTTTCAAAGTTTTAACATTATAACTATAATCCTAACAAACTATGTTTCCTTATCATAAAAGAATCTACTCGGCCTATAATCAGAAGGGTTAGGTGGCACGAATTGAAAGATGAAGAAAAGGAAACATAATTAGTCGTCGCAAAAATGGCGAGCGCTAAGTTTTCAGAAGAACAAGATATGAACTTAAAAGAGAGGGACTCTAGATGATGTCATGGTTTCTTAAGGGGAAGGTAATATGCTACTCTCTGTGTTCAAGATATGATCGAGGAAATACTATATTCATTCCCCTCGGCTTCCTAGGGTATTGTCTGCTAATATCCAGACAAGAATCTAAAGGTATGGTTCTATAATACTATCTCACTATAAAAGTTAGGGTTGGCCCTAATATTCCACCTTGGATTTCTACTGGTTCATCAATGCTAGGGTAAAGCAGTATGGTCAATTTTCTAACTAACTCTAGTAATGTCCATACTACTCTCAAGTCATTCATGATTATATCAAGGGATAAGGGTAAACCAGTCTATAGACACAGAGATGCTAGGTTTTACTGAATATTCTAGACTTAGTGTGGTGTCAATGTCTAGTTGTATTCTCAGTAGGTGTGTTACCCTAATTATCATTCCATCAACAGGGATTCCTATATTCTAGCAGGGGTTATACTCGAGGAACTATTAGGGAAGCACATGAATTAAGCAGGATACAATTATGTAAATCAAATAGATTGAAAGGAGTGTGAATCATAATCAATTGTAGATGAGATCCTATACTCTAATCCTAGGTGCAGGCTTGCTAGGTACAGTAACATAACCGAGACAATATGCTCTGACCTGCATGGGCCACCACTAAAAATATGTCATGCCCCATTCCCAAAATACGTAGGACTAGGACACGTAAGCATGCCAGCCGTATGAATATGACACTCCAATATATGGAAACCATAACACACGTACGCTGTAATATGAATAACAATTCATCAGTGGTATAAACCATCATAAATCACAGGGTATAATCTAATCTCATCCACAAGAAATCAAATATAACGAATAACCAATATCTATGAAACTAGATCTCAAAATAAAGTATCTAAAGATGATAGTTGGATGGAAACAAATCCACTACCAACTCGAATATAAGAGCAAATACAATATAAGTACAACACAACCAACACCATATAAGAATACCAGCTAACAATCACGGCTCGAAGGGAAGACATCCTCGAAACATATGTAACCATCCGAATCTGCGCTACTGCGAATACTCAAGAACAGATACACCTGGAAGGGCCAGGTCCTCAGAGGGACATAACAAGATACATAAAAGTATGCCATAATGTAAATACTGTAAAAACTCCAGGGTGACCTAACCATCTAAGTAAAATACAACTTTAGGACAACTTGAGTGTATGGAAAAGTGTATGCTAGACATATGCTGACGTAATTCACCAATCGGCATGACTGGCTAGTATATGCCACACATGCCCCCAATACAAGGGCGCACTGCAATATAATAACGTCCTACCGCTCCGAAGAACGTGGAATCTGCATAGTATATAACGTCCATATCACTCCGTCGAGTGTGGAATCTGCATAGAGGGAGTGGGTGTCCCATATGCCTACAAGTCATCCTCCCCGCCCAATGAAGATATACAAGTCGTGAACACGATGCGGACATCTCGTACTATAATGCAAGTCTCTAAAGAAATAAACACTAAGCTAAATACCGTTACACGTGTTGCTCACACCGATGGCCAGTCGAGTATGAGGCACGGGTCCCTACATGAACTCACTCTGTGACGTGTAATGATACGTGTCAAGGCCTGGGGAGTCATACCAAGAACTCCACAACTTTAGGTGGGTCTACTAGACACTAGGTCAGACACAAGTCCTAACGTCAACGCCTCCGTTGACTGCACCCGAGTCTCTCTCGAACGCGCACAGTTTTATAATATAAACATGCAAATAATAATACAGAATTTAAATAGTACAACAAGGCAAGGTATACTTGCCTGACAAGAAAGCTGCAGAGTATAATATCCAGATATCAAACACCAAGAGTCAGAAACTACGGCCTCAGAATGAACGTCTCCGGATGCTGAAACAAACATCACCAACATTCCCAAAATAAGCAAAATAACTATAAAGCACTTCCCTTTCGTCCAATTTGGACACAGGGGCAAAACGGTAATTTTGGGTCAAAGCGGCTCCACATGTGGGCCACTTTGCACCGAAAAGCATGCCAAGAGTAAGGTCTCTAAATGGGACAAATTATAGGTCAAACCAATTCTAAATGTCAATACGAACTCAACGGTATGTCCAAATGTGAAATCCGATGAGCCGAACACAATTTTGTCCAAAAAGTCAACCGTAGGGCCTGCCAATAGGCAACTTGGTCAACTGTCTCAGAATCGCGTGAAAATTGGGTCACAGGACCAGCGCGTTACCACGAGTCCAGTGGCGCAAGTTTCGTCGCAATATGATGAGCGGGCACAAAATGCGCACAGCTTTCGCAAAAGTTGAGACATGGGATTTATCCGCGGATACGGGCTGATTCCGACGCGCACACGCGTACGAATTAGTTTTAGCGAACTCTCACATGTTCGAGTACACTGTGAGCACCATTTGGTATACTTGGTACACGGCGGGGTGGTCCCGTTTGGCGGGGCGCACTCCGTTTCACAACTTTTTGGAAATCTGAAAAAGTGTGTTTTCGGGGTTTTCCAATAAATTTAATTCTACAAAGAGCAGTTAATAATCTAAGGTTAATTAACAGAAATTAAACTAGGTCAAGTGGTCTCCGCATACCAAAAAGAAAAATCGGATTCGGATCTCTGTGGTGGAAGATACGAATCCGGGAACATAGGTGATCACCGCAGTTTTCTGCGATACCCAGAATTTGTTATTTTTTGCCAACTTTGATGCTGTTTTCGCCTAGGGTTACGCGCTATTCGAGGTCTACTATCATACAGATATTGAAGAGGGTTAAGGGGTGAATGTACCGGTGAAGACAGGGTGTTTCATGCATTTGCATCGGCCGGACAATGGCTATTAGTGCAGAGCTGAACCTTGGTCACGGCTGCTATTTTGGGCGTTTTTTAGTGAAGAGCAACCATGAGTCACAATTGCTAATAGCATCAGATAAAGAGTCATTGGTTAGTTGGATTACCGCTACTGATCCTGAGTTTCTCGGAGACCAAAATCTTATAGATAGTTCCTCTAGTTTACTTGATTGAAAGATACTCCACTAAATGCTGCATTGTCCCTAGAGTCTTTGAGTATAGCTCACGAGATACGCTGCACACACCCTGATTTGGTACATCGTGCTTGAACCGTTTTCCTTGCCTACTTGGTTGTATTGAACTGAATTCTGATTTCAAAGATATTTCCAAAAGAAGTAATATGACTCCGTTCCTGTACTGCATGTAACGAACCTAGGTAAAACTAGAAAGATCACTAGTAATATAATATTTTATAATATAATTACTTAGTGTTGGTTTTAGTGAATGTTGCTTATGTTCATTTATTTTATACTCACCAGTACTTTCTCCAAAGTGCTGACCCACCAACAGTTCGCTTGTTCGCAGGTACTGGATCGTCCGAGGAAGCGATAGCCGTGCCTCATCCCTAGGACCCAGAAATTTGGTTTCAATGACTTGAGCCGTATCGATGTTTGAGCTGCTTTTGTATAGAGGGACATAATGTATGGAACGGTGCCATTGTATTCAGAGAACCTCGTGCCTTGAACTTTTTCCCGTATACTCAGATGGATTATTATTTGCAACACTGTCCCTCCGCTGCATACTCGATCGGTTCAATGATAGCCACAACTTTAACGATGTTGCCTTGTGCGGACGCAACCCCAAGCTCGTACGGCATCACGTCCCGATGGAAATGATTGTCCCGCGGGAGCGCTGGCGTGGTGATTCGCGCCCAGCGGGGACGGCCAATTCCTGTGGGAGATCGGGGTATGACAACATAAGTAGTAAACATGTACATAAACCAAGACAAGGTTAAGGTACAAGAACAAGTACTAACATGAACAAGAAAATTGACTCCATCCATCAATTACGGCTAGGGCTGAGCATTAATCAGTTTTGGACCGAAAACTGACCCGAACCGACCGGAATAATGATTTTGGTTCGGGTCTAAAAACATTCGGGTCGATTTCGATTTTGAATATGCCAATATTCAGTTATCATTTTTGGGTTCAGTTTTGGGTTTCGGGTTCGGTTTAAAACCGAAAATCGATTAACATTCAATATATAAATTCTTCGAAAACCTAATATCTATTCATTCCACTATCTCCTCTAAACACTCTAAACAACCACAAAGAGCCCCTCCCTTCTTCTCCACTCTCTCTTCTCTTAAACCCTAATTTCTTCGCCCTCTTTCTTCTCCGGAGTTGAGAATACACTCTCTTCTTCTCCGTTTTAGAAACCCTAACTCTATTTTATACTTTTAATTCATTTTTTTCTTTTTTAATCTACAAAATAAAGGGGTTGTCTTCCAGAGTTCAGATTTGTCTACAAAATAATGGGTTTGTCCTCGGATCCGAGCCCTCAATTTTTTGATCTACTTTTAATTCATGTTTTTTGTACATCTACAAAATAAAGGGTTTGCCTTTTCTCCAGAGTTGAGAAGACTTCTTCTTCTCCTTTTTTTTATAGTTCTGATTTTGATAAAAGAATTGATTGTTCTATTACTGTTATTTTACGTTGGTGTATTCTTGAGGCTTTGTTTCGGTAAAATCTATGTTCTTATTATGGAGTGACTGTTGGATGTCATCTTATTAGTGGGTTTTAATCAATTTTTGACGTAGTACAAAAGTATTTTTTCCATTGGTTCTTAAGGATTTAGTTACTTATTATTCTTAAGGGTTTGGTTGTTTATTTTTTCACCGATTAAATCGAATAAACCGAACCGATTATATGGATTTGGCAGTTTCTCCTAAATTCAGTTCGGTTTTAGTTCTATTTTTTTAATTCGGTTTAATCGATTTTAGAAATTTTGGTTCGGTTCAAACCGTTTTAACTGAATACTTAACCCTAATCACAACCAATTAAGAAGTATGGTTTGCTATATTAGCTAACTAGGGTTTTCACAATTCATAGTTACTAACATATATAATTTAAGAATTTTCGTATGTTCGCATGCCCTGCAGACTCTCCAAGCTATCCAACCGGATCTAAGCAAGTATCTATAGTAGATGCACCACCAAATCGGCATGCATCCTAATGAAGTGACATCACACAATAGTGAGCTCAGCATGCATCACACAATGGCGAGTTATGTCTGCTCCATATGACGGTGAGCTAATAATAATAATATACATGTACATGATGCCCCACTCAATAGTGTGCAAGAAATGTACCCCTCACGATGAAGAGCTCCAAATCCATCCATAAAAATGACTAAATAATGGGACTACATACAATCTGTTGATTCTTTCCTCCACATGCTCTAATTATTCAGGCTAATTGTTAATTCTAACATTTTTATTTAGGATTCTGGGTGTGGCATTCCGTAGAATCCATCTTAGACATGTACTCCCCTCAGGGATATGCAATAATGGACATTCACAAGGACTGGTACAAGACAAGAAAACAACCACGTGTTCTAGGCAAGATAAGGGTGCACTATAACAAGCCACAACAAGCATGTACAAGAATCAAGAGTCATGAGTGCGCTATGACTAGCCATCATCAAGAACAAGGACATAGTACAATATGTAGGAATGTGCTCATGTCAAGTATATATAGTGTATAATCATCCTCTAACTATATAAGGTCACCCGGTCATGCTAAAAAAATCATCATAGTTGAAGAAAATATAAAAAAGGACAAAATCAACAAAAAATAGGCCAAAACAGGCCTTAACGAATTCTGGCCGAATTCTGCCATTCTGAAACAGAACATACTGACCAAGAATGACCGAACTCAGCTAGAGTTCGGTCTAGACACAACATCTGGGTTATTAAAAAAATTTAAAACTTATTTCGGGCATAAAAACTTTATTTTAAATCAGAATTCGACTTTTCAAAGATCAAAATTGCATAAAATCAAATTTCCTAGAAAATGATATAATTAGATTTCACAAATTCTGAGGTTTGATAGATTAATTCCTCAAAATACTCTAAAAATAATTTTTTTGGAAAATCGAAATGTATCCTGGTTCCACCAAACCCAAAACTACTAGGGTACAAGCTATATGAGGGTCTCATGTAGCATACATACAACTAAGTATATGATGGTAACCCCAATATCACTCTCAATACTGAGTTTATTCTACTAAGAAAATATCTAAATTTCTACTGGAAATCAAAACCTAGCCGTAAACACCATAATTTTCAATAATTAATTTTAGTTTAATTTTGGTTATAAAATGAATATTATGATAGTATAAATACATGTATAGATTTATTATTATTAATAAGAGTGTTAATGGAAACATATAATTGAATAAGAAATTGTTGTATAATAATAAATTGATTTACGAAGGCTAATATATAAATATTAAATAAACATTAGGTAGAATAAACAGACAATTGAATAGCTAATTCAAAAATATATGAATAAATATACTATAATAAAGCAAATAATAAAATATAATAGAAATAAAAAAATGTACACAAACAAATGTAGTGGTATAAAAGAAAATAGGATAAAAGAAAATTGGATAAAAGAAAAAATTACTCATGAATGAACAAGTGCACCTGCACTGTTCAATCCCTTCCCCATACTCGACCCCTTTACATTCGAATACCCATTATGCTCTTATCTAAATTCGATTCAAAACTCTATCAAAGCTCAATCGATTTCGATCAAACAAATCTTATGCAAACCTAATCCCATTCTCTTCCAGGTAGACTCAATCATAAATGAAATCGGGTTTGATATCGATGGGTATTTGAATCGTTATTGGGGTATATAACCGAGTTCGAATATTTTCAAGTTCCTTCCCAAAACCTTAGAAAAATGTCACAAAAACTAGAGAACTCGATCCCAGGTGACCCCCAACCTTAGGTTAGCCTCCTCGACATCCTGTACACGTCGGATGATCCTCAGAGTGGCCACAACCGAGCCTGGAAACCCACCTGACCGATAGCAGTTCAATCGCGAGGTACTCCCCTTCACTAATCGTTTTCTTCCTATCTGCTCGATCGTTTTTCGATCCGCCGAATCCTATACGTAGTGTAGTTAACCCTCTATATGAATATGTAATTTTCTTAGAAGAATATAGAGTTTAGTCGATGAAAAACATCCTACAAAAAAACAAAAAACCCTATTTTCACATCAATTGTTTTAACATAAAATAATAATAAAATCCCAACTTGGAAGGCTATTTCCTCCTGCAAGGATATAAGTTATTTTAGAAATCTAATTAAACCGACTTGTAGACAACATAAACAGCTTCGAAACGATATATTATTTGCATATTTTTAACTATTAATTTTATGTTAAAACCCTCGTAGAAAATCACGAAAAACTGTTTTGAAAAACATTGATACGGAGTTGGTCCCGACAAACCAGACCACCCTGTCATATGTTGCTTGCATCAAAAGGTGCATACAATAAACGTGCGACCTTGACGAAATTCGAATTAGTCGCGTGTGTGCAACGAATTAGGCCCATATCCGTCGAAAGTCTTTGTATCAACACTTTTGCAAATTTTCTAATTAGTTTGTTGTCACGATCCGCGCCCATGATATCGGGTACGAGTGCATAGTCAAGTCCAGTCTACGCCGCAGTGTCGGTGATAGTCAGTTGTCCATACCTTATCATAAACCAAAATTATCATCAATCAATCGATCAAGTCACGTCACTAGTAACGATAAACAATCCAGACTCACGCACCCACATCACCATAGTTCACTAGTATAATTTTTGTACATAATACATCTCATCTCGTCTGGAGACAAATTCGATAAATCATAAAATAATATACAATCACCAAATGAATACATCAATGAATATACATCAAATTTTTTATACTAAATCTCCAAGCAGCTCCACTGATCCCAAGTATCAACTCCCTGCTATTTATATCAATTGTCTAGTCAGGACAGAGCAAAGTACAACTACACAATACTAGAAGTAAAATATGAAATAACACGAACAGGAAAAGCAATAAAGAACAAGTACAATCAATATGAACGAATGAAACAATCATACCTTACATGTGATTTGAATACATTTGTCGTGGTGGATAACTAGAAGTGATCTGGCGTCCCGCACGTGACATGCGACCGCTACCCAACACGATTTAAGAATGTGGTCATCCACACACGACACTTGTATTCCCCCTCCCGACACCAATAACAATTACAATACGAGATACAATGGACACGACACAAAGTACAATGATACGACACGAGATACAATGAACACGACACGCAAATCACTGTGTGTCCTACTGTGTCACGAAACATGCAATAGAACGAATATAGAATATCAAGATGAACAACGTGTAGGAACTTGCAATAGATAATAATGATTTACGAAAATTGAAAGAGGAACTTGCAATGGAAAAATAATATAATGGAAATATATAAGCTTGCAATAAATCACGAAATACGAAAATCGGAAGAAAGCATCGTATAGAGTACTTGCCTCCGGTCCAAAGCTGAGGTTGCTCTAATCCACTTAGATAAACTAATATTTTATTTGATGTCATTCTAGAATTCCAATTCTCCAAGTCTAAAATCCAATAAAATTCCTTATCCTCGTTTATCTAACTCTTGATTCTATCACACAACTAATTAATCTCCTTTAGCCACATTTCACTAAACAATCTACTATTAATCACTAAATAATTTTCATTAATCAATTCTATTAATTACTAACTTATTAACTAATTACTCAATATCTTAATAATTATTTAAAACCATTTAATCATAACTCTGGCCCATCCCACTGAGCCCAATAACTAAGCCCAAGGCTCAGCCTGGTTACTGTCCCGGCCTAGCCGCTATGGCCTTGGTCTGAATGATCCAGACTAACTGAAACCGATCCAAAATCCATTCCACTGGCCTGGACCCTAAGATCCGCTGGCAGCACCCGAACCAATTATTCAGTTCAAACAAAACAAACTCCCGCCCATGAAATCAAGAACTACACCCCGCAACACAAACACAACTTCGTGTCGGAGAACTGAACCTCGGTCTGTTATTCTTGACACAAGACGACTCATAGTCGAATCAAGAACAGAAGCAAACAATCATACCTGAAATAATCTGTGGACACAAGAAGTCAATGTATCCGAGCCATGACCGTGTCCGATACCTTGTCGACATACTCTTGTGTCCGACTCCCCTGATCTGAAGTATCAAGCTTCTTAGAGACCAATCATCGAACACCTAGTGTGCATCCATATCGGAAAGAATTTAGAGTCAAACTTCAATTTCCTAACTGGAATTGATCAAATCAAAAGTGAAATCGAATAAGAATCAATCAATCAAAATTGATCATAGCCTATCCAAAATCCGAATCAAGAATCATCAAGACCAAACAAAACTGATCCACCGCGCCGCCGCTCGCCTTCTTCGATCGCCGGAGAGATCTGCGTTGCTGTTGTCGAAGTTCGCCGCCAACTCGCAGCGGACGAGATCGCCACCGCCGTGTACTGCCGATTGCTCGAATTCGCCGTCGCTCACCGGAGATCACCGATGCTCCGCCGAGATGAGAGCGATGCTGCTCGTCGTTGCTGGTGAAGGCCCGTCGGGAAAACGTTGCTCGCCACTGCAGAGAAGTGGATCGCCGGAACGCTGCTCCAGATCGCCACCGCGTGCTGTCACCGTCGGCTCGAGATGCTACACGCCGGAAAGGATCGCCTCAGCCATGGTTCTCGATCGAGCTCCGCGCGGGAAAAGGAATTCTGTGGGTTTGATCCACGGAAAAGTTTGTGGTTCAGTTCTTGATCCAGAGGAGGGCCCCTGTGGTTTTAAACCCATAGACACTGGGCCGGGTCGGGTGATGGGTAGAGAATGGGTTTTGAGTAAATGGGTTGGGATGGGAATGAAACAATGGATTTGGGCTAGAATGTTTAGAGTTGAGGGGTATTTATAGGTCCAATGGAGAGTTCTGGACCCACTCCAAATTAGGCACATGTCAAATATCCTATCCTCTAGAATGTTCCCTCTATATATTTTTTATTTAATTACAAAACATGCCATCCCTCTTCATTAATTAATAATTAATTGCTAATCTAAAGTTTTTTTAGGAAATTCTTTTTAAAAAATAATTTCAAATACTAAATAAATGTTTGAAAAATAATTGAAACTAGTTTTAGAAAATTTTATTCAAACTTTTTGGAAAGAGAGGGGGGGGGGTACATTTGTGCTCGCTCATCGAATCATGACGAAACTTGCTCCGCTGGACTCGCAGCGTTTGACTTGTCCCGTGACTCGAGTTTCATCTGATTTCGTGACAGTCGATCGGATCGCCGTTTCGCGGGCCCCAAAATCCGATTTGACGAACGATTTTGTGAACGGCTCGTCGGAATCTAAATTTGGACACACCGTTGAGTTCGTATCGTCGTTTATGGCTTGTTTGACGTACAATACATTGAATTTAGAGACCTTTAGTTCTGACATATTTTTTCAGTGCAAAGTGGATAATATGTGGACCCCGTTGTCCCAAAATTATCATTTTTCTCCTGTATCCAAATTGGACATATGTGTAGGCTTTTCTGAGTAGCTCATCCTTTCTGAAAATGCTCATGATATTTATTTCAGTATCCAGAGACGTTTATTTTACTTTCACATCTTCAGCTTCCTTGTGTTTGTCGTCTGGACGATGTTTCACCACAAAACTACTTTCAGGCAAGTACCTTGCTACGATTATGTTTACTTACATGCATTTCAGAATTTTACATTTGTGACTTTATTTTCTTAGTATTTATACTATTAAACTACGCGTCTAAGAAAGATTTGGGTGCAACGACGGAATGTGTCGTCTAATATTTTCTTGTTTTACTATGCATATTGACCTAGATGTTTTCGTTAACAAAAGTCATACTAACTTTTATTGAGAAATTTGTTTATAGTACAAAAGAATCGTGAGATTACAAGAGATTCTAAGTACAAAAATCTAGGAAAGTATAGCGATGAAGGTCGAGTTTGTAACTAACTCCTATGCTCCATTGACTAATTGAACACAAAGGTTGGAAAGTCACTAACTCTCAGTTCACTGACGAGGAGGGAAGCAATTTTGCTCAAAAGTACTCAGCTTTCGATATGTTTGAGAAACATGTCCCTACTATTTATAGTCATTTACACTATAACGACTATATGCGCCTGAATTTGAAAAGTACTACCTTTTGACTCTGCCGCATAGAGTTTGGCTCGTCGTATAGGCTCCTGTAATCAATGTGGCGCATAATCCAGATATGACCGTATGCACATAACTTGGTCGACTTGACACGTGTCATGCGTTACAAATGATTCAAAAATCTAAATTAATATGGCCTGTGTTTGTAATGTATGCGCCATTAATTAATGCATTTAAGGCTTATAGCTGTCTCTTCCTCTTCATAACGGTCATTGCCAGCCGTATAATAAAGACGAGGGATTACTGCCGCATGGAGACACTATCACATGAAGGCTTTGCCGAGAAAAGTAACTGGAGAGGTTTTGCCGCATAGATGCTAGTCGCATGGGAATCACTGCCATATGGCATCTCATAGTTGTAACTGACAAAAGTAGTTATGACACTTGACGTAAGCACTGACTTCTATTGCTTAACCGTCGTCTGCACAGATTATGAAGCGATTAAAGCAATTAATACTCTGTCAGAATGACGTATGCGACTAGGTTATCTTTGCCACATGCTCTTAGGGTCACTGCCTGTGCCGCATAGACGAAGACTCTTTTCTTTTTGGTTGAATGATGCATAGTGTTTAATGCCGCATACTGTTTGAACACTTAGGTGTATGCGGCCTCACCTAGTTTGGCGCATATCTTCTTTAGGCGTATGTACTTGAATATTTTTATGCTTCTACACTAGAGTTATGAGACCACCTTGTGAGTGTGAGGTATCATTATATCTCTTGTGGCCATAACACTTGCTTGACACGAGTTATAATTTTTATTTAGGATATGGACTTGCATATTCGACTGGATATTGGTATGTGCAACGGTTAGGGTGTAACTGCTATTAGTGTATTGTGTTAGAGGCCATAACAATTACAAACTGGACGAGTGGTGGATACGACTTGGACAGTCTAATGGGGGTGGGGAGGACATCTATTAGCGTAGGGGCTACCATTATTTACTTTTTTTTAAATGCCTCTAGTGTCTCGGAAAGCACTAGTGCACCGTGCATTTATTTTTGTTAAGAGAGCCCCTGCGTAAAATGTTGTCCTCGACAACATTCACATAGACGGTTATGAGACCTCTTGCATCATGGTTTGCAGTATTGTGGCATATTTTCTGTATCTTGTTACGTCCCATTGAGGACCTGGTGATCTCTCCAAGTATAGTTAAGAAGTAGTATCCTGAGGAGTACGAGCCTAGACCAGACACTGTCCTTGGTGATGAGGAGACTGTACTACCCGAGTTTATTTGATTTTACTTTAGTTTATGGACCTATTTTGTTGGACTATTTCTTTATATTGGAGGTCGTACTCCAATTTTATTTTTGTTTAGATATAGTCGTTTGGTAGTTAATTTATTTCCACTCGGCTATTTATTTCAGACTACTTCGTACTTGATCCTTCGATCTATTGATTAGTTATTTTATTTATTATTATGGATGAGATGTAGTGTACCCGTTGACTTTGTTATATATATATATATATTAGATATATGTATTATACAGCGTACGTGTGTATTATAGGTTCCATATGTTGGAGTAGCCTATATACATACCAGTTGGCATGGTTATGTATACCTGGTCCTACGTATTTGAAACTAGAGCGTGGCATATTTTTGTGGTGGCCCATGTAGGTTGAGAGAATATTATTTCGATTATGTTACTGTACCGAGCAAGCCTGCATATAGGATTAGAGTATATGATCTCATCAACTTATTTGATCACCTCCCTTGATTCTATTTTCGAACTCTCATTTAACGACTTGACTTGCATCTTGCTTGATCATTTCCTAATGTAAATATTATTTTCTAATGCTAGATCAATTATATTATTAGGTGGATTACTTTGGCAATTAAGGATGTATTAGAGGGATATAATTTAAGTTAAGAACTCATACAATTTTTGAGAATAGATAATATTTGACAAATTTAAGAAAATTTTATTTGATAATATAATCTTGTTTTCATAATTGATTTGTTGGATCAAAGGTGGGTAGAAATTATAAGAATTTAGGGTTGCTTGTACATAAAAAAAATTTGATTGAAGCAATATTGTATTGGCTATGATATAAAATTTATCAAGGATAATCCTTATTGGAAGGACTAGAGGAGATGAACATTATAACATTATATTCCTCTGGCAATCATCATCGAACCTCTTGAAAGCTTCTACTAACTGTTTTCGAAGAGATTGAAGAAACCCTCGTCATCCAACCATCCAACCGACACCAGGTTGAAACAGATATCAAGGATATGACGAACATCTTTCAGAACAAGAATTGCACCCGTCTTTATCCTCAAATGCACATTTCCAATGGCAACTGCCTTCGACACATCTCCATTGCCCATCTTCAACACTCCGCAGTCGCTTATTGTGTAAGTAGAAAATAGTTCCCTGTTGTGAGATACGTGCGCTGAAGCACCTGATTCCACCAACCAAGAGTTATCATCACAGGCGAGATTCATAACTACCTCATCGCCTACAATGATCATATCACATCCATATACCGAGGCCGCCGCTGTAGTGTTCTCGCCCTGCTTCCCCTTGTCGTCCTTCTTCTCTTTCTTCCAAGCGAAATAGTTCCACTTGATGTGGCCCTTCTTGCTACAATGGTAACACTTTGAGTCCTCGTATCGACCATTGGACCTTTCCCTGCTTTTGTATCTGCCAATGCCCGAACCTTTGCTTTTACCCCTTCAGCGGCTCTCTGAAACAAGCGCCTCTGAGTGAGATGTGGATGAAGTATCCTGAGAACGTCTCCGCATCTCTTCATTCAGTATCCCGCTTTTGGCAAACTCCAGACTGACCACACCTTCCGGAGCAGAAGCGATCATAGACACTCGTACGGTCATCCACGAGTCTGGCAATGTACACAACAGCCATAGTCCCTGAACCTCATCGTCGAACTTGACTCCCATCGAGGATAGCTGGTCAACCATGTCCTGGAACTCACTCAAATGATTCGTAATAGACGCCCCATCTTTGTACTGCAGACCCATCATAATCTGGATCATGAATAATTTATTTACCCCGGTCTTCTGTAACGCCCTGCTCCGAACGGTTACTTATGGAACACTTCCTACTTCGACTCGGTTGAGAATCGAGTCTCGGGGAAACCTTACCGCCAAATCAACACGGACGAAGTGCAATAAAACATTCCAATTGATGGAACAATTTCTATTGAAATTAGTCCAAGAGTTTTTGTTGGTTGATTTGCTTCTTGGTTTTGTGTTGCTTTGTGTTTTGAGTTGCTTTCGATGACTTGGTTTTCATGATTTCGCTTTCTCGCTTGTGCGTTCTTCCGAATCGTAAGGGAAAGAGATCGAAGTATGCTAACCAAGTATTATTGCATTTTCAGGACGCATAACTAAAGAGTGAACGTTGTATAAGACTTTCCCATCCTCTCGTTCAATTCATTCGATGAGTGGCTTAGGCCCTTCGATGAATCCTTTAGTCTGCATGCCTAATAAAGAATCTCTAGTTCACTTGAAATATGTTGCCTCACTAAAAAGATAAGCTAAAAGAGAAAGAAAAGTATTGCATTCTTCAAGTATAGAACTGCTACCTTACTAGTTACATATTGAATGCTTATCCGTCCCTTGTGTGCTGTACATGGAGAATTATTGCCGGAAACATCTGGACTTGATCTAGAGAATGAAAAGAAGAGATATACTTGTTTGTTCATTGTTCATTAGTTGCATGATAGCATATTTTTCTGATAGGAGCTTGCATTCATGCATTTGGTCAGGACAACTTATGCACAAGGATTATCTCTCGAGCGGTCCCTGGGGCACTGAGGATCGTTCGGCCTGGGAGAGATCTAGATACCCTGAGGCTTGAAGTCCTTATTTACGGGAGGGTAGACACGTCTATTAGTGAGATGGGCTTGTATGTCCCAATTGCTAATCCCGTAGAGGGGACCATCATGTAGTTAGGGCGCATGCTAGGTTTACCTTCTTGCATACCTAACACTTGATGCCTATATTGATTCATAAGTTATTCATATACAAATTGTGGATAACTTGTGTGTCTGCTGCAGGGATAACCGTTCGGCTGTGGGTAAGAATTATCATATGCATATGCTATATATCATCTATGTTTCCTTACATGAATTGTTAAAAAGAAACTAGACAACTAGAAAGATCACCTAATAATGCTAGCTTCATCTGCTTACTTAGTGTGGATTTCTAAGGTGAGTTTGGCCACGGTCGCTCACCAGTACATATGGTAGTACTGACCCACATTGTGGGCAAATATCCAGGTACTGGAAGCGAGAGCTTGGCAAGCATCCTGAATCTGAATCAGCGTCAGCGCAACCTTTCGTAGGACTGTGCTCGTGCTACTTTATTTTGCTTTCCTCTCAAGTTGGCTACTCCTCTCTGCTAGATGTTCTGTTATTTTGGTCCTACTACAAGGATGTAATATTTGGGCGTTGTGGCTAGTTTTCAAAATGTAAAAAGAGTTGTAAGCCTTCTAAGGCATATTTTGTAACTCAGCCAAGCAAGCACTTTGTAATCCAAATCTTCAAGTATTCAATAAAAGAAAGTATTTTGTGTGCCTATCAAATGTGTTCAACTTTGGTTCAATGCATTTTACTCTGTGCCTATATATGTATATTTTTGTCTAACTTGTGTCAGGTACGTTGCCTGGTGCAACCGCAACTTAGGCTTGCACGGCATCTCGCCCAAGCGAGGACGAGCGATTCCGTAGGGACCAAGCGAGGACGATCGGCCCCTACGGGATCGGGGCGCGACATGTGGTATCAAAGCATGGTTTTACGCCCTTGGCCTCTTCAAATATCATTTTTGAAAATGATATAAGTTTTCAAGCGGTTTCAAAAGTCCCGAATTTCGAAAATGGTTGCGAATCTATATATAAGTAAATGGAAAGTGTTAATGTCCCTAAGAGTGTGAAAACCCAACGTCCCATGCAATAAGTCCATAATACGTTGAGACTAATGCAAGCTACTCTCTTTTGCAACAAGAATGGCAAAAATAGGTGCTAGTAATCCTGAGACATCGTGCACCGCAAGCATGAGCGATGATCAAATTGATAGGCTGATCGCTATGTTTCAGAATCAAAATGACCGTCATGCTGCACAACAGGAACGGTTCGAAGCACAGCAGCAACGGGATGATGCTAGAGCCTTGGCACAACAACAGCAGCTTAAATCTCTGACTCAGATTATGATAACACTGGTTGCACACTGTGGTGCATCGGGAACTGCTGCAACACTTGCGACTGCCCCGACTATGCCTCAGGGAGCAAGATTAGCAGAAACTATCGAGCCTCGTCGTGCGGCCAGGAAGTCTACCTTTAAAGGTGCTGAGTTTCTGAAGTTGAACCCTCCGAAGTTTGAAGGCAGGACCGCGCTGGATAAGGTGATGGACTGGATCGTAAAGATGGAGATCTTGTTTGAGTTTGCTTCAATCCCTGCGAACAAGAGGGTGGCGTGTGCAGACATGCAGCTGCGATTATGTGCGCACGATTGGTGGGAAATAAAGAAAGCAAATCTTGCCACCAAGCATCAAGATGGTAAGATCACTTGAAAAATATTTAAGGAAGCATTCCTTGCACAATATCTCCCGCCAGCTGTCAGACAGAAGAAAGAAGACGACTTTATCGAACTTAAGCAAGGGAGCATGTCCGTCGAAGACTATGAGTCAGAATTCTCCAAACTTGCTAAGTTCGCTAGCTCAATGATTCCTGATGAGGGAGCCCGTACACACCGGTTCATAAAAGGCTTAAACGATGAACCGGGAGTACAAAATATACATACAAGCCTTTGAGGCAGCGGTGCAGAATGAGCAGTTCATGCCTCAAATTGCTCTAGAAAAGGCACCGACTCCTCGAAATCCTTCTACAAAAAGATACCATAATAGGAAAAGAAAGACAGCGGGCGAGCAGCGCCCAGGTCTTACGTGCAGTTATTGTGGCAAAACGGGCCACACCGTGAACATTTGTCGTGCTGCAAACAATGAGTGTTTTAACTGTGGACAGAAAGGACATCTGGCTGTGAACTGTCAAAACAAGAGGGTTCCGCCACCGTACAGTAACAATAATACTGCTCAGATAGAGACTCATACCCCTCCAGGCCCACCTCTTGAACAAAACGATCAGACGAGAAGGGCTAGAGTGTATCAGCTGAATATAGAGCGTGACACGAGTGGGCACGATATTGGTGAGTCTGATTCCTTTGATCTCTTGATGCATCGTTTATCGCCTCCTTGATCTCTTTAGTTTTGAGGATAAAACTTTTCTCAGTGGGGTAGTATGTAATGCCCCACTCCGAACGGTTACTTATGGAACACTTGCTACTTTGACTCGGTTGAGAATCGAGTCTCGGGGAAACCTTACCGCCAAATCAACACGGACGAAGTGCAATGAAATATTCCAATTGATGGAACGATTTCTATTAAAATTAGTCCAAGAGTTTTTGTTGGTTGCTTTGCTTCTTGGTTTTGTGTTGCTCTGTGTTTTGAGTTGCTTTCGATGACTTGATTTTCATGATTTTGCTTTCTCGCTTGCGCGTTCTTCCGAATCGTAAGGGAAAGAGATCGAAGTATGCTAACCAAGTATTGTTGCATTTTTAGGACGCATAACCAAAGAGTGAACGTTGCATAAGGCTTCCCCATCCTCTCCTTCGATTCATTCGGTAAGTGGCTTAGGCCCTTCGATGAATCCTTTAGTCTGCATGCCTAATAAATAATCTCTAGTTCACTTGAAATATGTTTCCTCACTAAAAAGATAAGCTAAAAGAGAAAGAAAATTATTGCATGCTTCAAGTATAGAACTGCTACCTTACTAGTTACATATTGAATGCTTATTCGTCCCTTGTGTGCTGTGCATGGAGAATTATTGCTGGAAACATCTGGACTTGATCTAGAGAATGAGAAGAAGAGATAGACTTGTTTGTTCATTGTTCATCAGTTTCATGATAGCATATTTTTCTGATAGGAGCTTGCATTCATGCATTTGGTCAGGACAACTTGTGCACAAGGATTATCTCTCGAGCGGTCCCTGGGGCACTGGGGATTGTTCGGCCTGGGAGAGATCTAGATACCCTGAGGCTTGAAGTCCTTATTTACGGGAGGGTAGACACGTCCATTAGTGAGATGGGCTTGTATGTCCCAACTGCTAATCCTATGGAGGGGACCATCATATAGTTAGCGCGCATGCTAGGTTTACCTTCTTGCATACCTAACACTTGATGCCTATATTGATTCATAAGTTATTCATATGCAAATTGTGGCTAACTTGTGTGTCTGCTACAGGAATAACCGCTCGACTGTGGGTAAGAATTATCATATGCATATGCTATATATCGTCTATATTTCCTTGCATGAATTGTTAAAAAGAAACTAGACAACCAGAAAGATCACCTAATAATGCTAGCTTCATCTGCTTACTTAGTGTGGATTTCTAAGGTGAGTTTGGCTACGGGCGCTCACCATTACATGTGGTAGTACTGACCCACGTTGTGGGCAAATATCCCGGTACTGGAAGCGAGAGCTTAGCAAGCATCCTGAATCTGAATCAGCATCAGCGCAACCTTCCGTAGGACTATGCTCGTGCTACTTCATTTTGCTTTCCTCTCCAGTGGGCTACTCCTCTTTGCTAGATGTTCTGTTATTTTGGTCCTACTACAAGGATGTAATGTTTGGGTGTTGTGGCTAGTTTTGGGAATATAAAAAGAGTTGTAAGCCTTCTAAGGCATATTTTGTAACTCAGCCAAGCAAGCACTTTGTAATCCAAATCTTCAAGTATTCAATAAAAGAAAGTATTTTGTATGCCTATCAAATGTGTTCAACTTTGGTTCTCTGTATTTTACTCTGTGCCTATATATGTATATTTTTGTCTAACTTGTGTCTTGTGCAGGTACGTTGCCTGGTGCAAGCGCAAATTAGGCTTGTACGGTATCGCGCCCAAGCGAGGACGAGCGGTTCCGTAGGGACCAAGCGAGGATGATCGGCCCCTACGGGATCGGGGCGTGACATCTTCTTCGCATACAAAGTGTCACAACCCGCACCTGGATATTCGGGCACGAGTACGTGGGTACGTCCAGCCTACGCCGCAGAATCGGCGGTAGAACGCTGTCTGGGTCATTTTTAACTTTCTAGCATCTCAAATATATAATATGGTACCTATCAATCATCTCAACTCCAAATGGAGGAACAAAATGGTCTCTCACAATATAACTAAACTCAATCACAATGCAAACTAAGGAAGATAAGCACGAATGGAATAGCGAAGGAAATAATAAGATATAAACCACAAACTGAAATAATATACAACCCAATGAATCTCAACAATATAATATAATACAAGTCCATCATAAATAAACTAGACCTCCTCGGGCTCTGTAACTAAGTCCTCCTAGTCTACCAAAGGATCCTCTAAAGATACACCGTCCTGTGGACCATAGAATGTGGGAAACTGCTCTATAAGTCAATCATCTGGAAAAATATATCCAGTCAGGATTGGAGCGAAGTACATACCTCTGAAAGCAGTTTCAAATACATAATCGAGCATATATAACGAGCAAGTCTAAAACACTAATTATGAATAATACGTATAGTAATACATAGATGTATTGGAGCAAAGTATATATATATATATGCCGGAGGACACAAGTAAGTCTAAAACACTAATTATGAATAATACGTATAGTAATTAGAGTATCCACGTGTCCGTGTCACAATATGATATGCACAAGGCCCCGTGTTGGAGGAAAACCCCCAAAATAAACCCGTTTCGTCAAATTAACGAGATACGGCCTACATGTATCCAATTATGGACACGATACTAGTCACAAACAAGCAATAAAATATCAATTAGATCTATTAGACCCAATGATAACCACTACATGTGCCAATCTCGAAATTCCTCCAAAATTGGCACCAAATTGGACATAACTTCCACCGTAGGTGTCCTATGAACCTAAAACCAATTCTTATGGGTAGCCTATGTATGTGGGTTGGTTTCTCATGGTTAAATATTATATTTAGAGTCTACTAGAAGAGGAAAAACTAAAATGTACCTATTGGGAGATGGATTCCCAATAAAAAATCTCCAAAATGGAAAATAGCTCCTCTTTCTAGATATTTGCCTCCTCCTTCTAGATCCTTGTTTCCTTCTTGTAGATCCTTGTTGTAGTAGCCTCAATTAATGAATAGGGAAGGAATTTGGGTAAAAATTTGGTGATGAATGGTGAGGGAATGAAGAAATTTGGAAAGGGAAAAAATCTATATCTATTTGGAAATGGAAAAATGAAATAAGAGATACTCTCTCTCCTCCTCTAATGGCTGGTCATAAACCCTCTCCCAAAAATATGAAATATCCAAAATACCCCTTGGGGCCTCTCATAAAGACATTAATTAAGGAAAAGGTTCTAGTCTAATAGTTTCACTAATTAATCCATCCTCCTAATCCATGGGCCTAATTTAATGGGCTCAATCTAAACAGATCTAAATGTTGGGTTCATGCAACTAATAAATGGGTTAGGTCCACTACACAAGTCCAAAATAAATTTACAACTAACAATCAATAAATAATATAATAAATAAATAAATTACATGTACAATATTTAAATATAATAAATCCTAAAATTAAAATATCCGTGTCAATTATCAAACTACCCTTAAATGACAATGTGAGGGTGACAATCCTATTCTCCTTAGAAAAATTTTATCCTTGAAATTAAAACTCTCACCCCTCTCTCTTGGGCCAGTCATATAAATTTTACTAGTGTCAAACCCCCATCAATCATAGTCTAAAATAGTCCTATCATATAACATACAATCCTACCATTCTACTGAAAGAGAAAATCACACTCTAACTATCATAAATTTTCAGTCACTGCCCTGCTGGGGTGTCTCCCTCTACTGGTGTGGGATAGCCTGCTATGCCACCTGTGGCCTATTCCATCATACACTAAGCATTCACTAATTATCAACCTAGTCAAAATATTCTTAATACTGAGGGTTACCAAATACTAGTGATATACTATAGTTCTAGGTTATGGACATGTTTAACTCACTGCACTTGCTACCTAGGATAATATACAAAATATTGCTAAGATACTACCTCCTTTATTCGTTTCAATTCTTGTAAACACCAAAATTTCTCAACAATTCTTTTGCAAGTAACACTTGTATACTTTTCAATCATTTATTTTATTTGTACACCCTTGTCCAACTTAAGTACTCCCAATATGATGCCTTACTCAAATTTTGTTACTGTCTACACAAGACACCAGCTCTTATATGATTTTTAGATGACATCCTCATACCAAGTTACTCATGTCTTTCCTCTATATTATTATACTAAAATGCTTGTGCCTAAGCTTTCATAATACTTGAGGTACTCTGGCTCTTGTTACTAAGGTACTCTTTCTATCTGATACTTGGTATAACTCATTCTCTGATACTTGTTAATCACCCCAAGGTTCTTATCTATACATTAGTATCACAATACCTACACAATTACCTTCTAGCCATTACAACACCATGATATCTCACTGGTATCCTTATACCCCTCATTCTTTCCTTGATACATACGACCTCTATACTCAAAATTAGCAAGGTACTATACCTACTAAACTTACTTCTATAAATAAATTGCCTCTCTCCTTTATTGCCTGGATTACTTGCACTATTACTTTCAAATGCTTTTCTATCTATATTAACTGATACATCAATCTAATATTATCACACAAGGTACTTACTGTTACTAGCACATTACTTAACTAATCTCTGATATAGAAATACTAGTACTCTTGATATAGTAACACTAGATTCCTAACTACATCACATATGCCCTTAATGTTCTAGGATACTAGTTTATCATTAGATCACTTATCATACTCACTAGAACTCATGATCACTTGCATCTAATGCTCTACTTATTAACTTCTATAATACACATGTTTTACTTCACTCTCAAAGGCAGGCACATGGCTCCATATCTCTATTGATGTATATATATCTCTCATTAAACCCTTTACAGACTGATACACTAATCAGTGATACACTACATATCTTCCATGACCAATCTTGATATTTTTCAACCCACGACATACTATTGAAATTTTCTAATACTCAGGCTTCTACTTTCTGATACTCATAAACTTTCACACTGACACTCATCACCCACTGTGCATTCTGCATACAATTTCTAGATATTCTTCCACATATTGCTTCCAACACATCACTGGCCTTAATATCAGGTGATATACCCATCACTAGTTATCTACTGGTACACTCCTATCTACTCACATCAATGTTCTACTTTACCTGTAACACAAGTCCTACTACCTTAGCATAATGTATTCTTATTCCCTCACACTCTTCTATACACTTATGGGTACTCTCCTACTATGGCATACTCACTAATACCCTTTATGAATATACATTTCTTTACTCCTGACACACCCAAGTATCAACCACCAAATTGAATATCATGCTCCATTAATTTTCAACATAATTTTCTTAATACTTAATTGTTTACATGGATCACTCAACTATATGAATTCATGACTATCCAGAATTGGCATGCTGACTCTGATACTAACTCCTGGAACCATCACTGATACTCTTTACTCCCCCTTCTACCTATAGTACCAATACTAACTATAATAACACCTTATCATAGAACTATTGCTACAAGGTACTACGCTATGGGTTATCTCTAGATTGATGCATATTGCTCACATGCCCAACCAAGAACCACTTACAGACACACAAGCATACTCCCAATAGTCAATACTGATAGTCAATATATAGACCTAATTGCAAGTCACCAATTATCACACTAACAAGAAACCTTAATGAAATAAAGCTCTATAAGGAACTGGACTAAAGAACTGAAAGTATCTCTACTGCTAAGCTAAAAAAATGATGGAACAAAGTCCTACAATAACAGAAGTGGATAAGTATTGAGATGATACTTTAAGAACCAATTTAAGATACAATCTGATAATCATATACGTCTGTCCAAAATTATGACACTCAGAATCCTCGTCACGCAGTAAGCATAGCTGCGATAAACGATAGATTCCATAACTTAGGTATGCACCTCTATAATCATGTCATCTAGAATCCTAGCTGTGTCGACTAGTATAGCTGCGAAAAATTCTAAATTTCATAACTAAGATATGTACATCCGAAGTCAGGTACCTACGTTTCTGCCACGCCAGCTAATATGGCTGCGATAAATTCTAGACTACATAACCAAACCAGACGTTTTACCTTTCTCACTGTCCTCATCAACATATGTCATCAGATGATACCATAATTTAGTCCATAAAATTTATTTCGATATGAAATCAAACTCAACAATAAACACCAAGAATTAAATTTAACAACCGATTACCAAGAATCAAATTCAATAACAACAAGTGAGAGTGGACGAAAATAAGAGAAAAGATTTGAATTAGAATTTATAATAAGATTCTCAAGGGTCCTCCCAGGAATCTCTCAAGAATTTGTGATTGAGTATCCTCTCTCATCCTAGTGTCCTATGTCCTATATCCTATCGCAGGCTCGCAGTAGTACAACTAAGCCGTCGAACTACCACGATATCGCACAACTTACGAAGCCTGACCTACATGGGCCACCACTAAAAATGTGTCACGACCCGTACCCGGATATTCGGGCATGAGTACGTGGGTACGTCCAGCCTATGCCACAGAATCGGCGGTAGAATACTGTCTGGGTCATTTTTAACTATCTAGCATCTCAAAAATATAATATGGTACATGTCAATCATCTTAACTCCAAACGGAGGAACAAAATGGTATCTCACAATATAACTAAACTCAATCATTCAAACTAAGGAAGATAAGCATGAATAGAATAGCGAAGGAAAGAATAAGATATAAACCACAAACTGAAATAATATACAGCCCAATGAATCTCAACAATAATATAATACAAGTCCAACATAAATAAACTAGACCTCCTCGGGCTCTGTAACTAAGTCCTCCTGGTCTACCAAAGGATCCTCTAAAGATAAACCGTCCTGTAGACCGTAGAATGTGGGACACTGCTCTATAAGTCTGTCATAACCCGCACCCAGAATTTGGGCATGAGTCGTGGGTACGTCCAGCCTACGCCGCAGCATCGACGGTAGAACGCTATCTAGGTCTCTATAATACTATCATAACTCATAGCCTGTCAATGATATCAACTCCATAAGTTGGACAATAAAATATACATCTCTCAATAGCTCATAATGTATACACAATCACAATAACTATAAGAATAAATGGCACAATAAAAGATAAGAAAGAATGACATAAGTCAAACATAATATCTCAAAAAAAGAGATAAATCAACAGTCTAGCTGTCCAACATAAATAGTCTCCACAATTCTCAAATAAAACCCAACATAAGTCTCAACATAACTCCAATGCATAAAATAAATACTGTCTAAATAGCTGCCGGTAGTGTCTCCTCTACAGGAATGGACTCATCGAAGATCTCTGGTATATAGTCTGCATCTATACCTGGTCCATAGTGTGTAGGACAGAAATCCTCAAGATCCTTTGAAAAAATATCCAGTCAGGATTGGAGCGAAGTACAAGCACTAATAGCAGTTCCATGTATATTGACAAAAACTATAATACAGTATAAAGAAATACAAGATAGATATAATTAGTGGCAATAAAAAATACTGTAGATAATAAAATACTGGAAATAAGTAAATATTGGAGAATATATCATCATCAGGGGTACAACTAGCAATGAACAGAAATACAAGTGCATGCTAGAACAATGAACTGGAATATAAGTGAATACTAGAACTGTATACTGGAAATACATGTCTAGAATATCTAGCTAAGTGTGTAAAATATTAGTCTATCATGTGATCGGCTTGGGACTGATTATGCTTGTTACATATGATTAGTTATGATTCATGTAAGGTCAGGCTAACCATCCAGTTAGCTATGATGCGAGCAATAGTCAGGCTAATCATACATAACAGGCTATGAGACATATAATGGTCAGGCTGCACCCGACGTGAGATGTTGAGTGAGCTATGATGCATGTAGAGTTGGGTATGATCACATAATCTACTAATATCTCCCCGTCCCCAGCTAGCACGATGGATTCCAAGTCACGACTCCTCGTGACCGGTCTCGATGATGCCAACTCATATATACATAGTATCAGAATCATGTACGCTATACAACTAGAATCATAGAGATAATCAACATAATAAAAACTGTTAGAGAATGTACTCGCCTGTGGTCCTTTGCTGGAAATACCAATGTCCTATTTCTAAAGTCTTGTCTGAATAATCCAACAGTCCTATATACATCATTTAATAATAATATAGCATCAATCATTACACTAACACACAATCATAGATACACTGAACTCAGAGACTATGCTAGGGGTGACACTGGTCAACTAGCAGGGTCAAGCGTACGTTTAATTGCACGGGTGTCATGTCTCAATTGATATGCACAATCGGACAGTCAATCTCTAACACATGTCTAGCCAGCAAGTCGGTGTACATAAGGCAGACAACTCACAATTCTCAGGGTCATACAGTCAAATATAAATACGGGATATCCATAATTAACCTAGGGCCATACAGTGTATATATATATAGTCATAGCTAGTATTATTATTTAATTTACCCACAATATATATATACCAATTTAATTATTATACACATACGCACGCACGCACACGCAACTAGTTTCTAGGTCTACTTGCATAATGTCTAGCAATGAACATCTAGCAAAATTATCATGAACAACACGCTAAATCCTAACATTATTTCCACATGCACAAAATCATAAGGGAAATCACTTCGAACCTCGGTCTCGGTGTGCACGTGCACGAGGGGTATATTCGACGTCGAGGTGGTGCTCGGTCGCATCACGGAGAAAGTTCGGCTGCTCCTATTGCTGCTGTTGTCCGGCGAGGGCTCGACGGTTCAGTCATCGAGGGGGTGTTGTTATTCGTCGAGGGGGGTCATGTTGCTGTCGTCGAGGAACGGTGGATGGCCGCGGGTGTTCTCAGGCATTAATGGTGGTGGTGGTGTCGAAGTTGGCAGGGTCGTGAAGGGAGGAGGCGGTGGTGTTAGCGGTTGGGATCGAATCCGGCGATGTCGGGCTCGGCTGCGAGGATGCCTGATTGTGTTGACGATGATGGTGATCGGGGCACATCAGTCGACAGTGGAGTGGCTGTTCAGGCGGTCGGGAGTGAGGGATCCGTAGGAAGAAGCAGCGGTGAGGTGGTTCAGTTGGGTTGATGGAGGTTGACGGGGTGGTCAGGTGTTCAGGCGGTCGGGGGATGATGTTCAGGTGATCGGGGGATGACGTTCAGGAGGTCGGAGGTCTGGGATCCGGCGGTGGCAGTGGGCAGGGATGAAGATGATGGGGATGAGGTTGATGATGTATTTCGGCTAGGGTTTTGGTCTTTGATGGTGGTGATGGAAATATGAGAAAAGTTTTATATATATGTATGGGAAATAGGGTTTGATGTTAGCCTAGGAAATTGGGCCGGTCAAGTACACCTAGGGATTAGGTTTGGCTTTTACATGTAGAAATTTTAAGGGCTAGGATGGTTTTGTTTGAAATGGATGGTTAGGATTTTATGAGGGAAGGATGTTGAGTATTGCACACTCCAAAATCATGGGGAACATTCACATGACCGGTCAATGAAGAAAAATAGTGTTTCTTCATGTGTTGTGCCCAATGGGAAATGGACACCTCAATGCACTTTTGCATAGAAGTTCCAACAATTAGAAAATTGCACAAAGTGGGGGTTTTTGGATTAAATGAGGGAAAACACCATATTTGGTGTGATGTAGTGGATGAAAAGGGTGTGTGGTGTTTAGTATGAGTCTTGAGGGTGTAAATGGAGGTTTGGTTTGGTGTTGGATCTAGTTTTGGGTCAAGTTGGGTCTTTACACCAATTTAATTAAAATTGATGTAAATGGTATTCTAAAATTAATTGGAAGTACATAGGGTTAAAATTTGGTGGGAAACAAGTGTCATGGATGTAGAAGACTCATAATAGAATATTATCATAATTTGGGTTGCTCAAAACGGGTCAAGATTGTGTCTCCAATTTCGATTGGAATGCACAAGGATGTAAAGTTAGATTTATTTAGAATTAAATATAATTGTCTGCAACGAATATTGTGTGATTAAAATAAAGCACAAAAGGGCATAGTTATGAGTTACACAAGGATCATAATAGAAGTCTGGCATGTTTAGGACAATGGTATAAAATTTATAGGAAGGCAATGGCTAGTGAAGCGCTCCAATTATCGAAACAACGGTAAGGTACAACAATCAAATAAAATCACCACAATTAAATATAATCCCCAATATTAAATCCCAAAAATACTAATTAATGTTCATAACCCTATAATTGGTCAGGGGCTCATCTAGTGGGTTTCTAGGTCCAGTTTACTAACCCATGCATTTAAGGAACACTATATAATATATAAATATCATACAATACATTAATACATTAAATTAAATAAATAAAAAGACGAAAATACCCCTATTCTGGAATATGGTAGTGACAAATCTACCCTCCTTAAAGAAATTTCGTCCTCAAATTTTAAATAAACTAGCATAAGAACAAACAATCAGACAAATAATTACCTCAAGTCTCGAAGAGATACAGATACTGCTCGCGTATTTCGTCCTCTCTCTCCCAGGTTGACTCGCCTGGAGAGTGATGTCTCCATGTAACATGAACCAAGGGAATAGTTTGGTTCCACAATACTTTCTCTCTACGATCCAAGATCTCTACAGACTGTTCAGGATAACTGAGAGTCGATCAAACATCAATCTTCGAGTGATCCAGTACGTGACTAGGATCTGCCACGTACCGTCTCAGCTGCGACACATAGAATACGTCATGCACTCCATCTAGAGCAGGCTGCAAGTCTAGTCTATATGCCACTGCACCGACCCTTGCAAGAATACCGAAAGATCCGATGTATCATGGACTAAGCTTTCCGCCTCTACCAAAATGAATCGTGCCCCGTGTCGGAGAAATCCGTAGGAACACCAAATCGCCAACCTAGAACAAACAGTTTTAACACACAATCTAAAACAAAACAATCACAAATCAAAATAATAAAGCCTATATCTGAAACTCTAAGGGTCTACGGTGGCTATCAGCCCAATGCTATTGTCTGTTCTGCGCCACTCGTAGTCTGTCTCTGATGAGTTTTACCTTTTCTGCTGCATCCATGACCATTTTTGGTCCTAACAAAGCTCTCTCTCTGACATCATCCTAAGATAACGGTGTACGACACCTTCGTCCATATAAAGCCTCAAATGGTGATATCTCAATGCTGGCCTGGTAGCTGTTGTTGTAAGCAAACTCTACTAGGTATAGATGATCCTCCCAAGAACCTCCGAGATCCAAAACGTAAGTGCGTAGCATATCTTCAAGAGTCTTAATAGTCCTTTCAGACTGCCCGTTTGTTTGGGGGTGATACGCGGTACTGAACTTGAGCTGAGTGCCCAAGCTAGCCTACAGACTCCTCTAGAAATGGAAAGTGAAACGACTATCCCGATCTGAGATGATGCTTACAGGAACTTCGTGTAATCTGACAATCTATCGTACGCACATCTCTGCTAACTTCTCTGTCGATGTACCCACTTTGAATGGTAGGAAGTGGGCTGATTTGGTCAACCTGTCCACGATGACCCAAATTGTGTCCTTTTCTCCTGGAGAACGTGGAAGCCCTGAAACGAAGTCCATAGTCACGTGCTCCCACTTCCATTCTGGAATGGATAAAGGTTGAAGCAATCCACCTGGCCTCTGTCGATATGCCTTTACCTGCTGGCACACTAAATACCGGGATACAAAGCGTGCTACCTCGCGCTTCATACCATACCACCATACGTGCTCCCTCAGATCTCGATACATCTTGTTGGCACCAGGATGCATCGAGTACTGAGAGAGATGTGCCTCCTGCAAAATCTCTTCGCGTAGATCTCCACTCGGCACACACATCCTCGTGTCGTGCCTAAAGATCCATCATCCGCAATAGTGAAGTCATCTGTCAATCTTGTCTGAACTTGTGTCCTGATACTCCTTAGAGTCTCATCATCATACTGTACAGCTTTAATTCTGTCTATCAGCTCTGATTGTATCTGCAATCCCCATATCTGAATCTCAACACCCAGAACTAGCACTTCAATTCCCAAGCTCTCAATATCAGCCAATAAATATCTATCTTTAGTCAAGTACATAGCCATCGGATACCTGCTCAAGGCATCGGCGACTATGTTGGCCTTTCTTAGGTGGTACTGTAATGAGATATCAAAGTCTTTCATCAACTCCAACCACCTACTCTGCCTCATGTTCAGCTCCTTCTGTATAAATATGTACTTCAAGCTCTTGTGGTACGTGAAGATCTCCACACGCTCTCCGTACAGATAGTGTTTCCACAGCTTTAGAGCGAAAATAACTGCTGCCAACTCTAAATCGTGGGTGGGGTAGTTCTTTTCATGATGGCATAATTGTCTTGAAGCATAGGCAATTACTTTCCCATGCTATTAAAGAATGCAACCTAAACCTTTTTCTGAAGCATCACTGTAGATAGTGAAACCACCTGTCCCTGACGGCAACGTCAAAACTGGAGCTGTCGTCATTCTCTTCTTCAGCTCATCAAATGCGGCCTGACATTCCTCTGTCCAGACAAAATCTACATCTTTCTTGGTCAACCTAGTCATTGGTTCTGCAATCTTGGAGAAGTCTTGTACAACCCTCCTGTAGTATCTTGCTAGTCCGAGAAAGCTCCTGATCTCATCTACCGAACTGGGGGCAGTCCATGACTCCACTGCCTCGATCTTCTTTGGGTTAACTAAAATTTCGTCACCCGTCACCATATGTCCAAGGAATTCAACCTTGTCAAGGAAGTACTCACACTTGGAGAGCTTCCCATACAGTTCCTCTTTCCTAAGAGTCTCCAAGACCATCCTCAGGTGCTCTTCGTTCTCTTCTGGGGTCTTCGAATACACAAGAATGTCGTTGATGAATACTACTACGAACTTGTCAAGGTACTGATAGAATACCTTGTTCATAAATACTGCTGGTGCATTGGTTAAACCAAACGACATTACCGTGAATTCAAACTGGCCATATCTAGTCTGAAAAGCTGTCTTCGGTATGTCTTCTCTCTTCACCTTCACCTGGTGATAGCCTGACCTTAAGTCTATCTTTGAAAACACCTTCGCTCCGCTCAACTGATCGAAAAGATCATCTATCCTCGGCAGCGAATATTTGTTCTTGATAGTGAGGTTGTTCAAAGCTCTATAATCGATACACATGCGTACTGTGTCATCCTTCTTCGGTACGAATAATACCGTAGCTCCCCATAGTGATAAACTTGATATGATGAAACCTTTGTCCTGCAGCTTCTCAACTTGCTTCTTCAGTTCTGCCAGCTCGCTGTTGTTGACTCTATAGACGTGTTGTGAAATGGGCTTCGCACCTGGTACCAAGTCTATAGAGAATTCAACATCTCTGTCTGGCGGCAAGCCTGACAACTCCTCTGGAAATATATCCAGGAACTCTGCTATCAGAGGATGTGGCAACTCCTCTTCTTCTTTTCTAGCTCCGTAAAAAGTGCCTCTGCTCTACTCCACTACTCCTCTGGCGACTTCAAACTCTGGTTCTCCTGGTGGTCAAAATATTACTCTGCCTCTGTGACAATCTATAGTAGCATAATGCCTACTCAACCAGTCCATTCCGAGTACAATATCGTATCCCAGAAGTGGCATGACGAGTAAACTCACGCTCAACTTTTGGCCTCCCAATAATACCCTCCGGTCCTTGCAATAATCACAGAATAGGATAATGCCTCCTCCAGTCATGATCTTGCAAGTCCTATCTAATGGTTATGTTTCTAAACGATGGTTAAGGGCATAAGATACAGATACAAAACTATAGGAAGCGTCAAAATCAAATAATGCAAGTGCTGGAATAGAATCGAGAGAAACTGAACCTGAAATCATGTCTCCAGCTTGCTCGGCCTCCTCAATCGTCATGGCGTATGCTCGTCCCTGTGGTGCACCTCTCTGCTGCTGCTGGTGCTGAGCAAACCTCTACTGCTGCGGTGGAAGTGGAGGTCCCCTCTACTGGCCTCCTGGTACAATAGGTACTCTGGCTGGTCCCCTCTGAGCGGCTGCTCCACCATGACGAGTCTGAATAGATGGACAGTCCCTCAGCTGATGTGCTGACGATCCACAAGAAAAGCATGTACCCAACCTCTTTCTGCAGATATCTCTAGTATGTCCTATCTTTTCGTAATACGCACACTGGGCAGCGGGCTGAGTCTGCCTCTGTGGCTGCTGCTGTTGGATGTGTCCTCGAACTGGTGTCTGGTACTGCTGATGCTGCTGCTGGTATGACCTCTGTTGTTGTTGAAAGTGTGGGCGCTTGGCCGGTCCTGTGGTACCACTTGTTCCTCCAGAAGTATCGTGTCCTCTCTTGGGCCTGAGGTCCAAGTCATCTTCAGCAATCTGGGCATCCATCAGAATACCCTCAAATGTAGCAGTATGTTGTCCCAAGGTACGAGACTTGATCTCTCTAGTCAACCCCTTCCTGAATTTCCATGCTCGGTCTCCTGGGTCTCGAATCATCGATGGCACGAAATAACTCAAACGGCAAAACTCTGCGGCATATTCGTCAACTGACATACTTCCTTGGACTAAGTCATGGAACTGACTTTCCAATGCTCCCAAAGCTACGTCAGAAAAGAACTTCTCCTTGAAGAGCTCCTTGAAGTCCTCCCAAGTAAGTCCTTCGTCAGTGAGTCTCGGCTTTGTTTGATACCATGTCAGTGCAATGTCAAACATCTGACTGCCAACGGCCACGATATGAAGAATCTCCGGAATCTGCGCTAAACGCAAGTTCCTCTCTATATCCTCTAGCCATTCGTCAGCATACAGTATCCCCTCGGTGCCTTTGAACTCTCGAGGCATCATCCTCTTAAAGTCCACTATAGTACCTGGCCTCTGGTGCTGCTGGCCAGGATGCTGCTGCTATCGTGCTACTCTCTCCACATCCTGGAGAGCCACATGATGAGCATTCTCCATGCTCTCTCTCATCCGCTCTGTCTGTGCCTGGTGCGCTTCTTCTTGTACCCTCTGAGCCTCAGCTTGAATACGCTGAGCTTCTGCTGTCACTCTCTGGGCCTCTAACATACCTTGGATAAGTGTGAACATCTGTGCCCCGTCAGTGGGTATACCTCCGGAAGATGGAGTTGGTGGAGGTGAAAGGTTGTCCGTCACAACTGGGGCAATCCTCTGAACAGGTGGAGGAGGAATTCTAACAGCTACAGATACTCCTACATAAACAGGAGATGTAGGAGGAACTTCAGATGTCTGTTCGTCAGGTCGAGAGGTGGCAGACCTCTCTGAAGTTGATGCTCCCAGTCTCAAAGACCTAGTCTACGACGGCATCCTGAAGACAGACCGAAAAGAATCAATTAAGGTAATAGATATGATATCATCAAGGAAGGACAGTAAAATTCTAAAAGAAGCAATCATTCAGAATAGCATTGTAAAGATCAAAATTTTTCTAGTTGTGATTGAGCATACTCTCATCCTAAATCCTATTTCCTAAAGCAGGCTCGTAGTAGTACAACTAAATTGTCGCACTACCACTACATCGCACAACTTACGAAGCTTCGACCTGCATGGGCCACTACTAAAAATATGTTACGACCCGCACCCGAAATTTGGACATAAGTCATGGGTACGTCCAGCCTACGTCGCATCATCGGTGGTAGAACGCTGTCTAGGTCTCTATAATACTATCATAACTCACAACCTGTCAATGATATCAACTCCATAAGGAGGACAATAAAATATACATCTCTCAATAGCTCATAATGTATACTCAATCACAATAACTATAAGAATAAATGACACGATAAAAGATAAGGAAGAATGACATAAGTCAAACACAATGTCTCAAAAAAAGAGATAAACTACAGTCTAGCTGTCCAACATAAATAGTCTCCATAAGTCTAAAATAAAACCCAACATAAGTCTCAACATAACTCCAATGCATAAAATAAATACTGTCTAAATAGCTGCAGGTAGTGTCTCTTGTACAGGAATGGACTCATCTAAGATCTCTGGTATGTAGTCTGCATCTATACCTGGTCCATAGTGTATAGGACAGAAATCCTCAAGATCCTTTGGAAAAAATATCCAGTAAGGATTGGAGCGAAGTACAAGCACTAACAGAAGTTCCATGTATATTGACAAAAACTATAATACAGTGTAAAGAAATACAAGATGGATATAATTACTGGCAATAAAAAATACTGGAGATAATAAAATACTAGAAATAAGTAAATGCTAGAGAACATATCATCATCAAGGGTACAACTAGCAATAAACAGAAATACAAGTGCATGCTAGAATAATTAACTGGAATATAAGTGAATACTAGAACTATATACTGGAAATACATGTCTAGAATATCTAGCTAAGTATGTGAAACATTAGTCTATCATATGATCAACATGGGACTGATCAGGTTTGTTACATATGATTAGCTATGATTCATGTAAGGTCAGGCTAACCATCCAGTTAGCTATAATGCAAGCAATAGTCCGACTAATCATACATAACAGGCTATGAGACATATAATGGTCAGGCTGCACCCGATGTGAGGTGTGGGGTGAGCTATGATGCATGTAGAGTTAAGTATGATCACATAATCTACTAATATCTCCCCGTCCCCAGCTAGCACGATGGATTCCAAGTCACGACTCCTCGTGACCGGTCTCGATGATGCCAACTCGTATATACATAGTATCAGAATCATGTACGCTATACAACTAGAATCATAGAGATAATCAACATAATAAAAACTGTCAGAGAATGTACTCCCTACGGTCCTTTGCTGGCAATACCAATGTCCTATTTCCAAAGTCTTGTCTGAATAATCTAACAGTCCTATAGACATCGTTTAATAATAATATAGCATCAGTCATTATACTAACACACAATCATAGATACACTGAACTCAGAGACTACGCTAGGGGTGACACTGGTCAACTAGCAGGGTCAAGCGTACGTTTAATTGCATGGGTGTAATGTCTCAATTGATGTGCATAATCGGACAGTTAATCTCTAACACATGTCTATCCAGCACATCGGTGTACACAAGGCAGACAACTCACAACTCTCTAGGTCATACAGTCAAATGTAAATACGGGATATCCATAATTAAGCTAGGGTCATACAGTGTATATATATATAGTCATAACTAGTATTAGCATTTAATTTCCCCATAATATATATATATATATTGTCACGATCCGCACCCGAAAATTCGGGCACGAGTGCGTGGGTACGTCCAGCCTACGCCGCAGAGTCGGCGGTAGTACGCTGTCTAGGTCAATTCCAGGTTTACTAAACTAGCTCATTCACAAATAACATAGGCAAGATAATAATGAAAATTGAAACTTAAGATTGCAACTGAAATAAATGTGACAACAGATTCAAATGTTTAATACAGAATTCAGAATTGAAATCGGGGACAAACCCGATTAATAAGATAAGAATATAAATGAAAGATAGCTACTACTAGCTACTCTGCAGCAGGGGTCTCCTGGGTGGGTTCTGGCTCCTCATAGGTATCATCAGTCCTCTCATAGGGACCATAATAAGTAGGGGCAAGATCCTCATCATCGCCTAAATCAACAGATCCAGTCAGGAAAGGAGCAAAGTACATAGTGCACAACAAGGTTAAACTAAATATTTATGACAATTAAATATTGAATATCAGGTTGAGAAACTGCATAACAGAACATCATTATCTCAAAGTTAAAGCTGTAAACAGGGATATGAGAAAGCAGAAATAAATGAGACAGGAAATGAAACTACAACAGTCAGCAAGATATATGTAACAAGACCAGAAACTATCTGTGTGAACTTGTGTTTATTTTTAGAATACATAGTTGGCATGTAGGGGTTTATAAGTCTAATACGGCCGTCATAAACGGCTATTAAACAGGGGAAATCGAGATCCGGCTGAGGTACAGTCGTGTACCAACAGCTATTAAACATGACAAGGGGAAGGGTAAACTACATGCCTTCTAGGTATTCTCCCACCCGACATGGAAAACAAGACAGGAACTCCAATATTCAAGACATGAAATCCAGCATTTCTAACACTAGGTGTAATCATCAAGGGTATATGTAAGGCAGGGAATTAATTATCACAATATATAAAGGTTAACTTGAAGTGCAGGTACTTGCCTGTTGTTTGGATCTGATTAATATTGGCTCTCGGGGGAAAATTCCAGAGGTGAGTCCAAAAGCTGAAATAGACATTACCATCACGCTCAGAAGATGTCAAATAGCTAGAAATGCCTGTCCTTGGGTCCAATTTGGAGACAAGGGCAAAAACGGCAGTTTCGGGCCAAAACGGGGTCCGCCGGTGGGCCCGCTTTGCACCGAAAAATGTGTCCGGGTCAAAGGTCTCCAAATTCACCAAACTTAGTGTCAACAGGTCAGGAACGCTGATACGAACCCAACGGAACTTCCAGATTTGGATTCCGATGAGCCGAACACAAAATTGCCCGTCGAGCGGGGCCTGTGGGGCCCACGACACGCGATTTCGTCAACGTTCTCAGAATCGAACCAAACTTGACCCACAGGACCAGCGTATCGCTACGAGTCCGATGGCACAAGTTTCGTCTCGATCTGACGAGTGTACAAGAAGTTAGGGTAAATTGCCGAAAAGTCGGATACGGGATGATGTCCGCGGATACGCGTTGATTCCGGTGTGCACGCACACCCGAATCAGCTTCCACAAAATCTCACACGTCCATATCGATGACGCGCACGTATCTGTGAAGACCGTACGCGACCAAGTTATCCTGTTTGGCGGGGCGCACTCAGTTCCGGGGTAAAACATGGTCTGATTTTTCCTGTTTTTGGATCACGGTGTGCGATCACCACAGGACGCGATGCCCCGAACAGTTTATCCGGACACCGAGAGGGTCATACAGGCTTCACAACGCAATTTGCAGAATTGAAAATGGAGCTACGAATAAAAAGTTACACGCACCAGAAGAGGACCCAAAAATCAGGGTCGAGTCGTGTCCGACTCGTGTCGGACACGGGAACCGAACTAGGGTTAGGGTTAGGGCTTGGACACTGCTGGCCGGCGGCGAGGACGGCGGAGATGCGCCGGAGAGAGGCTGGGATGGCTTGTCGGGGGCTGGGGAGCTGGCCAGTGGTCGACGGCTCGAGGCGGCGGCGGCCGGAGCTGCTGGCGGCGAGGGGCGTGGAGGAGAGGGCAGCTGCTGCAGCCGGAGGTCGAGGGGGTGGCGCCGGAGGGGGGCAGTGCTGGCGGTGGCTGGGCAACGGTCGGCACGGCGGCGGAGTTCGGCGGAGAGGGCTAGGGTTAGGGTTTAGAGAGGGGCTGGAGGAGGAAGACGAAGAGGGGGAGAGGGGTTTACAAAGGGGGAGGCGGCGGTTGCAGGGCCGGGAAGGGCGGAGCGGAGGGGCGACGTGGGGCTGGGCGCGGAACGGGCGACGCTGCGCGCGGTGGCCGGCGCTGGACGCGGGGGGGAACATGGGGCTGGGTCGTGGGTTGGCGGGTCGGGCTGACGGCGGGTCGGGTTCGGTTGAACCCGACCCGACCCGATAGGGTTGGGTCTGGGCTGAGGGAGCGGGCTGGGCCACGGCCCAATGGGCCAGGGCGGGCTGGGCTGAGAGAAGAAGAAAAAGAAAAAGAAAATAAAATAAATAAATAATAAATAAATAAATAGATAATTAATTAATTAATTTAATTAAAATAGTTTTTAGGCATTTAAAAATATGTCTGAGGCCCAGAAAAATCCAGAAAAATTACCCTAAGTCCAATTTTCCATTTTACACCCAAAAATATTATTTTCATGATATTTTAATATTATTTATTAACAATTAAAAATCATTTATTAATTAAAACCTTGATTTTAATTTCAGAAAATTTCCAAAAAATTCCAGAAAATTGGGAAAAATTCAAGATTTAATAATTTGAAAATTCAGGGGATTTACATATATATATATATATATATATATATATATATATATATATATATATATATATATATATATATACCAATTTAATTATTATACACATACGCAAGCACGCACACGCAACTAGTTTCTAGGTTTACTTGCATAATGTCTAGCAATAAACATCTAGCAAAATTACCATAAACAACACGCTAAATCCTAACATTATTCCCACATACACAAAATCATAAGGGAAAGCACTTCGAACCTCGGTCTCGGCGTGCACGTGCACGAGGGATATATTCGACGTTTAGGTGGTGCTCGGTCGCGTCATGGAGAAGGCTCGACTGCTCCTGCTGCTGCTGTTGTCCGACGAGGGCTCGGTGGTTCAATTGTCGAGGGGGTGATGCTGTTCGTCCAGGGGGGTCGTGCTGCTATCGTCGAGGAACGGTGGATGGCCGCGGGTGTTCTCAGGCGTTAATGGTGGCGGTGGTGTCAAAGTTGACGGGGTCGTGAAGGGAGGAGGCGGTGGTGTTAGCGGTTGGGATCAGATCCGACGATGTCAGGCTCGGCTGCGAGGAGGTCTGATTGTGTCGATGATGATGGTGATCGGGGTGGTTCAGTCGACGGTGGAGTGGCTGTTCAGGCGGTCGGGAGTGAGGGATCCATGGGAAGAAGCAGCGGTGAGGTGGTTCAGCCGGTTTGATGGAGGTTGACGGGGTGGCCAGGTGTTCTGGTGGTCGGGGGATGACGTTCAGACGGTCAGAGGTCTGGGCTCCGGCGGTGGCAGTGGGCGGGGATGAAGATGATGGGGATGAGGGTGATAATGTATTTCGGCTAGGGTTTTGGTCTTTGATGGTGGTGATGGAAATATGAGAAAAGTTGTATATATATGTGTGGGAAATACAGTTTGATGTTAGCCTAGGAAATTGGGCCGGTCAAGTACACCTAGGGATTGGGTTTGGCTTTTACATGTAGAAATTTTAAGGGCTAGGATGGTTTTGTTTGAAATGGATGGCTAGGATTTGATGAGGGAATGGTGTTGAATGTTGCACACTCCAAAATCATGGAGAAAATTCACATGAACGGTCAATGAAGAAAAAATGTGTTTCTTCATGTGTTGTGCCCAATGAGAAATGGACACCTTAATGCACTTTTGCATAGAAGTCCCCAACAATTAGAAAATTACACAAAGTGGGGGTTTTTGGATTAAATGAGGGAAAATACCATGTTTGGTATGATGTAGTGGATAAAAAGGGTGTGTGGTATTTAGTATGAGTCTTGAGGGTGTAAATGGGGGTTTGGTTTGGTGTTGGATCTAGTTTTGGGTCAAGTTGGGTCCTTACACCAATTTAATTAAAATTGATGTAAATGGTGTTCTAAAATTAATTGGAAGTACATAGGGTTAAAATTTGGTGGGAAACAAGTATCATGGATGTAGAAGACTCATGATAAAATATTATCATAATTTTGGTTGTTCAAAACGGGTCAAGATTGTGTCTCCAATTTTGATTGGAATGCACAAGGATGTAAAATTGAATTTATTTAGAATTAAATATAATTGTCTGCAACGAATATTGTGCGACTAAAATAAAGCACAAAAGGGCATAGTTATGAGTTACACAAGAATCAGAATAGAAAACTGGCATGTCTAGGATAAGGGTATAAAATTTATAGGAAGACAATAGTTAGTGAAGCGCTCCAATTATTGAAACAACGGTAAGATACACCAATCAAATAAAATTACCATAATTAAATATAATCCCCAATATTAAATCCCAAAAATGCTAATTAATGTTCATAACCCTATAATTTGTCAGGGGCTAATCTAGTGGGTTTCTAGGTCCAGTTTACTAACTCATGCATTTAAGGAACACTATATATAATATATAATATTATACAATATATTAACACATTAAATTAAATAAAAAAAGACAAAAATATCCCTATTCTGGAATGTGGTAGTGACAAAGCCAATCATCTGAAAAAAATATATTCAGTCAGGATTGGAACGAAGTACATACCTCTGAAAGCAGTTTCAAATACATAATCGTGCATATATAACGAGCAATAGAAAATGATACAAGATGCACAAGTAGTATGAATGTACAATACAGGAAGAATAGGCAATAAGCATAATAAGAACTGGAAGGTAAATACGGAAATTAAACTGCAAGTAGAAAACAAGAATACTAGCTATGTTATTTAGAGTGCAAGTTCGTTATGTGATCGACTTAGGTTGCACATGAGGTATGAGGTAACTCCATTATACGTGAGGTGTATAATCGATATGCACATGAGATCAATAGGGCTTTGATCACATAACTAACTCCTACTCCCCCTCCCCAACCAATACTCATGGATACTGTCACGACACGTTACGTATATGAACACGATATATTCACACTAGCATACGAAATAGTGGATGCACAAGAAGCACATAAAAATTAATACCCGATGCACATGATGAAATACATGTGAATGAGTACCCGCTAAACACGGTAGGGGATAACACCTCATGACGGGATCCATATAGTACCAGTTCATGTAACCAAGTGTCAGAATTAAGTATGCCGTTCTAGAACAAGTGATATATACATTATTATGAATGAAAACTAACAGAGAAATGTACTCGCCTGAAGTCCTGAGCAAGGTGTGTCTCTCGATGCCCAAGCTGGTGCCACACAACCTATATATGGTATGTTGCATCAATACAAGGTTCTAAAATGGAAATAAGTTAAGTTGATGCAATTCTAAGTCATAAAGCCATTTATAGGTCAAACCGGTGAAATCTAGGTTGCAAGAATCTAAAACTAAGTCACTAAGACAAAACACTATGAAACTATGCTATACAATCCAAGCTAAGATACTAAAAGGCATTCAAAATGCCGTATCCTAAGATACGCAAGTTCATTTATATAAAAATAGTATTTTAGACATATATACAAGTCATTATACTTAATTCTATATTAAAACAAGAAATTTAGGATACCTTGGCCTTGCACCAATGCGTATCGCACCTATCTCGATACCCAAACTTAATACCTTGGGTATCGGCCCAATACCTTGGTATCCCGATGTAACCCAAAACTCAATATATAACTAATACCAATAGATATATAAAACCCCAAACTAATACTAGCTATAACTAACACTAATATATATACATCTTAAAATAACATAGAACGAATTATAATAGTAACATACATAGATATGTATAGCTAATATAACTAACTATCAAGATACACTACCTATTAGTATATGAGACTAACTATCAATCATAACATATATATACTAGTTTACATATCTAACTATCTACATAATCAAACATATCTAACTAACAAACTACTACAGTAACCAACTAGACTAAACCAACCCATCACCCAATACCTTTCCCTCAATACCTTGACATTACCTTGGTATCCCAAGGTAATTCAAATCCTAATACATATAGCTAATATATATAGCTAACCCCCAACTAAACTATACTAACATAACTAAACTATTAAAACTATTAACTACTAACATATAATACATACCAATATATAGATATATATACCTACATAATAACTTACTACATATCTAACAAGTATATATATATATATATATATATATATATATATATATATATATATATATATATATATATATATATATAGACTAATAGGTATATATACTAATACCAAACATACATACTATAGATACTAACTACTTAATTATTCATATACTAACTGTAACCGTAAACCAAATACTTAAACTCTATGCCAAACCCAAAACCCAACTAACAATACTACTAGCTAACTATCTATAAACCAATTACCTTGATAACTTGCTAACCCAATATCTCAAAACTGAACCCCACCGAAAACCAGCTGAAACTGCAAAGTGGCGCACTGCTGCGCACTGTACCGCGCGCTGCTGTGCTGCGACTGCACTATGCCTGCACCGTGCTGCGCCATGCCGCGACTGCTGCTGCTGTTGCAGCTTGCTGCTGTGCCGTGACTGCTCGCGCGCCTGCACCACGCTGCGCCGCGACTGCACCTCGCCTGCACCGCGGTGCGCCGCGACTGCTGCTGTAGTCTGCTGCTGTTGTTGCAGCCTGCTGCTGTGTCGCGATTGCTCGCGCGCTGTTGCGGCGCTGCTCGCTGCACATGCGCACACACAACCACTCGTGCACACACACAAAACATATATACAAACACCTATGCTCACACACACATATATATACATATAGATATCAACTTGTATATACACACTCATATATATATATATATATATATATATATACACACACACACAAACATACCTACACTTATATATATATATATATATATATATATATATATATATATATATATATATATATATATATATATATATAAACACAACTACCTATAGCTAAATATATATACACCTACACAATCTCATATATCTATATATATATATATATTTATGTATACACCCTCACACATAAATACAAACACACACAAGCATATATACATATAAACACTAATACACATACCTCTATGTATGTTACTCTATACATATATATATACATATAGATATATACATATACACTAACACCCACACACAACACAACACATCTATGTATATATATATATATTCCTCTCACAACTATATATATATATATATATATATATATATATATAATCACACACACACACACACACACACACACACACACACACACACACACACATATATATATATATATATATATATAAACATATATATATATAAACCAACACTCACACACACACACACACACACACACACACACACACACATATATATAACTATATATACTAGTATATACACACATAGACACACACATAAACCCAAACTCAAATAAACTAACATATACATATATATCTCACTTAATTATCATCTATATATATATAATTACACATGTACGTATAGCAAAAAGGACCAAACAACAAACACGTGGAGTGTACCATACCCGTATAACACTTTCTCTATGATACGCTTGCGATACGGCTCCAACACACAACCAAACGCATGCCGGAGGACAAAAGCAAGTCTAAAACACTAATTATGAATAATACGTATAGTAATTAGAGTATCCACGTATCCGTGTCACAATATGATATGCACAAGGCCCCGTGTCGGAGGAAAACCCCAAAAATCAACCCGTTTCGTCAAATTGACGAGATACGGCCTACACGTATCCAATTGTAGACATGACACTAGTCACAAACAAGTAATCAAATGTCAATTAGATCTATTAGATCCAATGACAACCACTACATGTGCTAATCTCAAAATTCCCCCAAAATTGGCACCAAATTGGACATAAATTCCACCGTAGGTGTCCTATGAACCTAGAACCAATTTTTATGGGTAGCCTATGCATGTGGGTTGGTTTCTTATGGTTAAATATCAGATTTAGAGTCTACTAGAAGAGGGAAAACTAAAATTTAGCTATTATGAGATGGATTCCCAATGAAAAATTTCCAAAATGAAAAATAACTCATCTTTCTAGATCTTAGCCCCCTCCTTCTAGATTCTTATTTTCTTCTTGTAGATCCTTGTTGTAGTAGCCTCAATTGATGAATAGGAAAGAAATTTAGATAAAAATTTGGTGAGGAATGGTGAGGGAATGAAGGAATTTGGAAAGGGAAAAAATCTAGATCTATTTGGAAATAGAAAAATGAAATGAGAGACACTCTCTCTCCTCCTCTAATGGCTGGTCATAAACCCTCTCCCAAGCAATATAAAATTTCCAAAATACCCCTTAGGGCCTCTCATAAAGACATTAATTAAGGGGAAGGTTCTAGTCTAATGGTTTCACTAATTAATCCATCCTCCTAATCCATGTGCCTAATTTAATGGGCTCAATCTAAACAGACCTAAATGTTGGGTTCATGCAACTAATAAATGGGTTAGGTCCACTACACAAGTCCAAAATAAATCTATAACTTTGTCACGCCCCAGTCCCAAAATACGTAGGACTAGGAACACGTAAGCATGCTAGCCGTGTGTATATGGCAACTCCAATATATGGATACCATAATAGACACGTACGCTGTAATATGAATATAAACTCACATGTGGTATATATATTGGCACAAGTCACAGATATACTAATCTCATCCATACAACAAGTCATAGAAAAGAAATAACTAAACTAGAATAATGAGTCTGAATAATCCATAACTAATAGTCGGGTGGAGACAAATCCACTACCAAAGACTATATCAAAACTAAAATGAGAGAGAAGAGCAAAATCTCCAATATAAACTAAGGTGATGACAGAAGGGTATCAGCTAAGAAGATCCATCACTAGAGATAATCAAAGATGCTCAGAAGGTAAGACCTCCTCGGCAGAAAGTAACGTGTCAGGTCCTGGCCAGTACTCCTATGGATACTCCTGATCGTCTATACCTGGCAAGGGACCAGGTCCTCAGAGGGACATAACAAGATACATAGAAGCAAGCTAATTGAATACAGTAAACATGCATAATGTTTAAAAATATATAAGTATGCTGTACAAGACAATCTATATGGATGCAAATGAGGACAATTTTTTGACGTATGGACAAGGGTAGGCTACTCGATCTAAATCTCACAACTCACACACGTCAGTGGACATCAAAAATTAATATACCGCGGAGGTAGCGACCAGCGCGACACACTACCGTAGTGCGAGCTAGATACTACGGTTTACCAGAGTGGTTAAAGCCCATACGCCTAATGATTGTCCTCTCATGATACTAAGTGTCAAGTGTGTGTCAACATATCTAATATATAGTAATGACTGAACGAAACTACACATGTAATGAATATACAGAAATATAAATAGCATATAATGAATACACAGAAATATAAATAGCATACAAAGTACTGTAAATAATTTGATAATGTATACTTGTCTGGCAAGAAGGCTGCAAAGTGTAACGTCCAGATGTCAAACACCAAGAGTCAGAAACTACGACCTCAGAATAAACGCCTCTGGATGCTGAAATAGACATCACCGACATTCCCAAAATAAGCGAGATAGCTAGAAAACACTACCCTTTCGTCCAATTTGGACACAGGGGCAAAACGGTAATTTTGGGTCAAAGCGGGCTCCACATGTGGGCCACTTTACACCAAAAAGTGTGCCAGGGGTAAAGGTCTCTAAATAGAATAAATTATAGGTCAAACCAATTCTAAACGTTAATATGAACTCAACAGTACATCCAATTTTAGATTTCGGTGAGCTGAACACAAATTCGCCTAAAAAATCAACCGTGGAGCCCGCAAATAGGCGACTTGGTCAACTATCTCAAAATCGCGTGAAACTTAGGTCACAGGACCAGCGTGATACCACGAATCCAATGGCATAAGTTTTGTCGCGTTTTGACGAGCGTACACTAAATGGTGCGGTGTTTTGCAAAAGTCACAATATAGAGACTTTTTGCGGATACGGGCTGATTCCGACGCGCACACGCGTCCGAACCAATTTTTGTGAAAACCCACACGTTTGGGTATACCGTGCGCACCTTTTGGTGTACTTGGTATACGACGGGGCGGTCCCGTTTGGTGGGGCGCGCTCCGTATCACAAGTTTTGAAGTTTACGAAAACAGGTTTTTTTATAGGTTTTTAACCTAATTAAATTTTACATATAACACCAGATAAAATAATGTAATTGATAGGAATTAATCTCGGTTAGGTGGTATTTCCATAGCAAAAAGAAAAACTAAATTCGGATCTCTGTGGTGGGAGATACGAGTCCTTGAACATGGGTCATCGCAACAGATTTTTGTAACGTAAAAGTCGTGGTTTTTCCCTAAAGTTGGCGTCAATTTTTATCTAGTTTTGTGCGATGTTTGGAAGAAACTAAATTACGTGATTTAGAGAGGGATGTGTGGGGATCATACCGGTGAAGACGGGGTCGAGTTTGGTTGAGCGAGGAGGCAGGAAATAGCGCGGGAAGGGAGGTTCGTCGCTGTGATCGCTGGAGTGCGCGCGGTCGCGGGTCTCGCGCGGCGATCAGCGGGCGGCGTGCGGCGGCGGAGTCGAGGAGGTAGTCGGCGGCGGGATTAGAGTGGAGATTTAGGGTTAGGGTTTATGGTTTATGGTAATATATATAGAGGGAGAGAGGAGAACCGAAGGGGATCGCGGGTCGGCTCTGGGAACAGCAGTGGGGAGGGTTGGCTCTGGGCTCGGGGTTTGATTTTTAGTTCTTTTTTCTTTTTTTTTCTTTTCTTTTTCCTTTCTATTTTATTTCTTTTTCTTTTCTTTTTCTTTTCTATTTCCTTTTCTATTTTTTTAACACTAATAATAATAATAATAATAATAATATCATCATCATTATTATTATTATTATTATTATTATTATTATTATTATTATTATTATTATTATTATTATTATTACTACTACTATATATTATTTACATATATATTTAAGGCATATATAAAAATACATTAGTACCTAAAATAGACTCTAAAAATCTATCACTCTCCCACAAGTATTCCTAAAATCAAAATAATAGTTTTTGTACAACAATTCTAAATGATTAATTATCTAGTACTTAAATCACTACGTATATATTATCTAAATAAATATGAAATAATATAAATAAATTCAATAATTAATTAATTAAATAATATTTAAAAATATGGGGTTTTACATTCTACCCAGCTTACAAAAATTTTGTCCTCGAAATTGACACTAACTCATATTCGTAATAATCACTATAGCTATTACACTTCATTGCCATCTAACAGTGCTTCCTAAAAGGCATGGTCTGCCATTCTAACATTTTTCTCATTTATTGTCAATACACTATTCTATCATCCTTTAACTCGTCTATACTACCAAACTCATAAGAGTTCTACTAGTAGTCACAGTCTTTTGAAGCTATTGTCTAGGTTGTAAGGCAATTTATTTATTGGGTCGAGAATCTTGGAATACCTGTTTAGAATCTCATAACTATAATTTTTTCCCGTAACCGTCAAGTATCGTAGTCTAATACTGCCACGCCACCTGTCCAGTATGGCTGCAAATAATTCGACTACTCTACCATAATCGTCTGGCTGCAACTGTCGCTACCTCGCCAGCGATTTGTCATAGTCATCAGTTCGTAACAAGTGCCTTCAACTCTTTCCTAGGCAGAGTCTAAGTTTTAGGGCAACACTTTAGGTCTTGACTAACTTTATAAAACTATTAGGAGCATGAACTATTTTAAACAATCTAACTAATTCTTGTTTAGACTAAGGGATGTTATTCATGGTTTAAAATAATAAGAGGATACAACTATTGCTATAGTGCATATACATAAGGGTTATTATTAAGAACTCATCCTTTAGTTATCTATCATTACTAACACATTTATGTTTAACTAACAATATAAGGGTAAGGTTGATATAATCAAATAATTCATAATGGCACAAAAAGATACGACTATGATAGGAAGAATTAAGCACGAGATACGGAATGGATATAGAAGAGAAGATGAGCCACCCAAGGGGGCGAGATGACGATAGGGAAAGAATACTACTACTGCTACTCACGTCATCCATTAGCATCGCGTGTATGCTATCTGGGTAGAATATCAACATATCCTTATAACTTCTAAACTATCTTATATATAATTCTACATCTATTTGTACATCTAAGATCTTGTGTCATAATAGGGTTATGAGTATGCAAAGACAATTATAACTAAAAGGTCGTACCTGTATCTACGGCTTCCTGTGTCTGCTCTCCCATATTTGTCATACTGAGTGCTTGGCCTTGTCCTTGGTCGTTCAGCTGGGGTCTAGCCTCCTCCATTTGTGCAGACTGTAAAAGTAGTGGTGGGTCACTTTGGTCTCCTATACTTGAGGGTGTATGCGGTGTTCCTGATTCTAATGCCATAGGCCTCTGGTTCTGCTGAGGACATTCTCGGGCTTGATGGTGACTTGATCCACATACCATGCACATCCCCAATCGACGATGACAGTCTCTATGAATATGACCTATCTTACCACAAAAGTGACAAGTACAGGGGTCCTTGGTTGGATATGGTACGACACTATCTGGTTGCTGGCGTGTCAAAGGGTGTCTGATGGTTCCTCCTGGCTGTGTCCTTGCTAGTCCTTGGTGAATTCTCTGCTGATTTCTGTTTCCCCTGCTGATGGCCTCCTGAATCCTGGCCTCTGTCAATAACTCGGCATAAGAGATCCGGGACTGTGAGCTAGTGTAGTGTTGAAGCTCCTGAGTCAGCCCGTGGTGAAACCTCTTAGCCTTCTCCAAGTTATTAGGTATTAGGACAGTGCCATACTTACTGAGGTAGCTAAACTCTGTATCATATTCGTCAACTGTCTTGTTTCCTTGAACTAGATGTAGAAACTGATCGTACAACGCATCCCTTACAGTGTTCGGGAAGTACTTCCTCTCAAAGCACTCCAAGAATTGTTCCCAAGTCTGACGCGTACCCAACTGGCGCTCCATTGATTCCCACCAGTGATGAGCGTTACCCTCTAGTTGAGTCCTTACGACTGTCATCCATAGATCGATAGGTAGTTGTGATGCTTCTAACAACTTCTTGGTATTGGCGATCCAGTTTGTGGTCTCCTATGGACTCTCATTGCCTTTATATGGCTTGGGGCCCATCTGCACAAAGTCCTTGACTGAACCAACCCGAGCTTGTGGTACAGAAACTAGTGCCTGGGCTGGTACAGGGGCTAGTGCAGCCATTCTCTCAAGTGCTGCCAGAAATTCTAGCCTCTGCTCTGCCACTTGCTGCCTCTGCTCTGCAGCCTGCGCGGCTGCCTGCTGACTTTGTTCCTGTATTATCATTTGGAAGAATTAGAACAGCTGCGTCTGGATATCCTGCGGTGCTAGTGGAGTTGGAACAGTCCCATTAGGTATTGTGGAAGGACTTGATGGAATTGGATTGCTAGTCAGTCCATCCGATCCCGGAAGAAGATGAGTCGTTAAGGCCTCTCCTGGTGATTGGCAGTTGACCCCTGGAGATGTGTTGTTGTCACAACCCGCACCCGAAATTGGGGCACGAGTACGTGGGTACGTCCAGCCTACGCTGCAGCATCGGCGGTAGAACGCTGTCTAGGTCTTGATGCTATCTAAACAATCTCACACGAGCATCCGACTCCATGAGGAGATACGGATATCACAATATAATACGAACAACATACTTAATCACATAACTATAGCACGATAAGATCTCTAAGAAATAAGTAAGATGCAGCACAAGTCAAAAATAGAAATAGTCTAACTCAACAATATAATCCAAGTCTCAAAGAGTATGCCGGAGACAAATCCGGTACCAAAAATAATATGCTAAAAGAACTAACTAGATAACTAGTGATTCCGGCTAAACCTCCCGGAATCACAACTGAACTACCAAGTCCAAGTCTCAGCTACTCACCCTGTGGTCCATAAGTGTCGGACACCAGTCCTCTAAGGCATAGTCTGGAAAATATTTTCCATGTCAGAAAGGAGCAAAGTACATCTAAAATAACAGTTTCATTTAATTGATAAGGGCTATAAAACAATAAACAGATGATGCTATATACTGAGAGAAGACAATGAATAAGTGCAATGGCATAATAAAGAGACAGGCAATATAAAGAGACATACAATATAGGCAATATGATACAGTCAGTGCATAAATAAAATAAAGAGAACGAGGTACAATATCATATATGGGTGATGTGGTATATGATCTAAAATAGAGAATTGTAACTATTCCAAGTGTTTAAAATATCAGTCTATCATGTGATCGGCTTGGGACAAGATCATGCTGGTTACATATGATTAGCTATGAGTCATGTAAGGTCAGGCTAACCATTTGGTTAGCTATGATGCAAGTAGTGGTCAGGCTAATCATATATAACAGCTATGAGGCATGTAATGGTCAGGCCGCACCCGACGTGAGATATGGGGTGAGCTATGATGCATGTAGAGTTGGGTATGATCATATAATCTACTAATATTTCCCCCGTCCTCAACTAGTACAGTGGATCCAATCATGACACGTCACGATACACGAGCAATATCCAATATCATGTACAAGGTCTAAATATCAATGTCATGTACAATGTCAATACGATAATCAATGTAATATCTCATGACTGCAGATCCAATTTATATACTAGTCCGTGTAGCACAGTGTCAAGAATCAGATGTAACATTTCTAGATACTAGAATTATAGATATTATCAATAATTAGAAATTATCAGAGAATGTACTCGCCTTGGGTCCTTAGCTGGTAACACCAATGTCCTGTTCCAGAGTATTGTCTGGATGATCCAACAGCCCTATAGACATATCATAAAATATAATATCGCATTAGACATTTTACTAGCACCCAATAAAAATGCACTGAACTCAGGGCCACGCTAGGTATGACACTGGCCAACTAGGGTCAAGTGTGCATCAAATTGCACGGGTGTCGTGTCTGCAATGCTGTGCAAGTCAGACAGTCAAAGATACGGGTCTCGCCAGTACGTTGATGTACATATGGCAGTCTGCTAACATGCTACGTGGTCATACTTGGGTCATCTAGTAAATAGACACATAAAACATATTATACCTATTATTAACTAGCATTAATACTTACAATATATACATGCACCAAATTAAATACATATACAATATATGTATACCAATTAATTACATATATAATATATATATTAGTTGAACAATATATATATATACACATCATATTGAATAATGTACACATACTAAATATATGTACTTACTTACTATACCAATTGAACAATACCCATATACCAATATATATATATATATATATATATATATATATATATATATATATATATATATATATATCATATGTATGCCAAAAATACATTTAAAAAATATATATATATATATATTAGTACATATACCAGATAAATACATATACTATATATATATGTATATATATTATCAACATTAATATTAAAATATACTAATACTAATACACCAATTGAGTTTATACTATATATATATATATATATATATATATATATATATATACATATACATACCAATTATATATATTAAGAATATACTAAATGCATATACAAAAAAAATATATATATACATATACCAATGAATAAATACATACGTATACTATACTAATTAAATAACACCCATATACAAAATATATACATACCAATACCTATTTGTATACATGTATTAAACGAACAATATATGCATACACACAAAATCCCGAAAGAGGGCAGGAACGAACCTGCGTACGGGCACGACGATGATGACGGTGACGTTGACGATGGTGATGATGTTGACGACGACGATGGTGAAGGTGATAGTGTTGATGTCGACGACGTTCCTGACGACGATGACGACTGTAGGGATGTTGAAGAACAGGGAGAGGGCGAGGCTGCCGGAGTGGAGAATGCTCAGGCGAGCTCGAAAAGGGACGTCGGGGGGCTGCCCTCGTCGATGGGGCTGGTGGTGGTGATAGTTGATGATGATGGTGGTGGTGCTACAGGTTTGGGGTGGCCGGAGTAGATGCAGCGGGAGGAGGGAATGCATGGAGAAGGACAGGTCGGGGAAGAAGAGCAGCGGGGTCGGGGAGACTCAGGCGGGGGTGCACGGCTGAGGGGAGGTTTCGGTGTGGTGGTGGTGATGAGTTAAGGCTGGAGGAGGGAAGAACAGTGGAGGAGCGAGGTGCAGTTGGTTGCTCGGGAAGTCGGGGGGACTGTCCCGGCGGTGGATAGGGGAGCTGGGTCGGGGTGATGCCGAGCTACGGTGATGGTGGTAGAGCTGCTGATGATGGTGGTGGAGCTGTTGATGATGGTGGTGGAGCTGTGTATTAGAGGAGGCCGGCGGCTCGTTGAGTGCAGTAGTGGTCGGCTCGGCTGTGCAGGGGAACGGCTCGACTGTGCAGGAGGTCGGAGAAGAAAGAGTAGGAGCGGGCTCGTCGAGTGCAATGGTGGTCGGCTCGGCTGTGCAGTTGAGGTGGCCGGCTCCGTGGTAGAAGCAGTCGGAGGTCGTCGGATGGGTGGCCGGGCTGGAGGAGGGTAGAGTATGGTTTTATTTCAAACCAAAAAATAAATAGATGAAGAGGAAGAAGAAGAAGAAGAAGGGAAGAAATGAAAAAGGGGAAGTGAACTACGGTTGGGTTTGTGAGGTGGAAGGAGAGAGAAGATGGGGGTAAGATTTTCAAGGCTCCTTGAAATTAGGGCTGCATTGGAAAGTGGGGAGAAAGAGACACTTTATATGAGAGATGATGGGAGGTGTGTGGTGATGATGAGCCCCATTTTGAACGGGTGGCCAGGATTTGTCATAAAGAAAATCATTCATGTAAGGAGGGGGGTTGGTTGACTAGTCAAATATTAGGGCTCTCCATTTGGTTAGAACCAATGGGGTGTTGACACCAAATGCAATATTTGCAAATGAGACCCCTTAAATTTTGGGTATTTGCACAGACACATGAAATGATAAAAATTTGGTGGTTGATTTGGGTGTTTGGGGTTTTGTAGGGTGAGGGAGTATTGTGTGTTTTGTATGGACTTAATCAATAGAGTATTTGGATTAAATTGGGATTAAACGGGATTAGTCAAAGTTGGTATCCCCAATTTAATTAGAAATAAATGCAAGCGGTGTCCTAAAATTAATAAGAAATACATGGGGCCAAAATTAGGTTGGGACACAAATATCATTAGTGAAGAAGACTCAAAAAAGAATATTATTCTAATTTGGGTTGTACGAAAAATGGGTCGAGATTGCTTCCAATTTCGATTGGAACGCACAACGATACAAAGTTGGAATTTATTTAGAAATTAAATAAACGTCCGCGACGAATATTGTGCGGCTAAAATGAAGCACAAGGTAGCATAATTATGAGTTACAAAAAGGTCCGAATGGAAGGCGAACACGTCTAGGGCAAGGTTGTGAAATTTGTTGGAAGACAAAAGATAGGGTAACACTCCAAATATCGAAGCAACGGTAAGGCGCAATAATTAAATAAAATTACGGTAATTAATCACAATCCCAAATAATTAAATTCTAATTAATATAAATTAATACACAACCCTATAATTCGGTCAGGTGTTCATCTAGTGGGCTTCTAGGTCAAGTCTACTAGCTCAACATTAATTAACACTGTATATATATATAATATTATAAATACACATCTCATATATTTATTTAAATTAAATACACGCAATATTAAATATATATAAAAAGTCAAAAATATTCCTGTTTTTGGAACGTGGTAGTGACAATTCTACCCTCCTTAAAAGAATTTCGTCCTCGAAATTCAAGATCCTCAATAGTCGTATTTACTCGTTATATTACCTTCCATCAAAATTTAAAACCCACATAATCAATCCACATTGTCATTTCAATATTTTTCAAAATTCCGTAATGATTGGATTCCTGAAAATCCTCAAATTTAAAAATTCAAATTCAATTCTTATCGCAATCTCCTCCGAAATCTTAAGTTCATATCTAAATACTCGAAATTGATATCCAATCCTCTAATTTAAACTCAATCAATGCACACTTTTATAAATTAAGAAATCCCATCTAAAAATACTAATCCATGAATCCAATCGATGTATATTTATAAAATTTAAAAATCTTATCCCAAAATTTGAATTCAACACTAATCCATTAGTGATCTGAATCCTCGAGTTCTTTTTTTTTCCACACAATACTCAAATAATATAATATTCTCAAAATCTTCAATTGCAATATTCGAAATAAATCTATATCTTGCAGTCAAATAAATACAATGATAATCTTCTTAAATTTCTCAAAATTTAATGACAAATTCAATCATTTCATAATCCTCATAAAATTAACGTTTTAACAAGATTGCCTAATCCTGTCATATTAAATTCTCAAGTCATTGTTTAAATTATCGTTTATCCTCGAATTTTAAGGCACATTGTCTCTTTCTGTCCAATCACATCCTCTTCATTGATTCTTTACTATAGTCAATCCTCAACAATCAAAGTCTAAGAGAATCCTACCTATAATCATACAATACGCAATACAACATGCAATCTAGATAAAATATGCAATCTAGATGAAACACGAATTGTCATAGTCTCTTTTGTCGTGGTATTGCAGTCTCTGTCAGGGTGTGCTACTAACTACATTCTAACAAGAAAATTATGAATACAAACTACGGTACTAAGAAATAAATCAATCAATCAACAGATGAAAAAGGACAGAAGTAAAGAACATAACATAGTCTTCTAACCTATTACTTGGATATTTTCATCCTCTAATATACACTTAACTCTGGCACATTCACTAACTAATTCCTATCCTTGTACACTGGTACCCGTATCAACTAATCATTAGTCCACAACATCCATGAATACATCCTCATTGTACACACCTGTCTATTAATACCAAAATATGATACCAAGAACCTCTAACACAATCATAGGTCAATGATGCATTCAAAGTTTGATACTCCTATCCCTTTAGGTACCTCTGTTCTACTACAAGTACATCCACTGCTAGTTCTCTTTTCTACTACAATTGTTCATACTAGTTGTTCTTATCTATCAAGTGCACACCAAGTGCAACACACCATACTAAGTACTTTTCTCCCTAATACAACTCTAGGTGGACACCCAAGTCTGTTTGCAGTGCCATCTCAATCATGCCCAAGTCAACAGATCCTTACGTATGCACTTCATCCACTCATATACTAATATATATTTCTTACCCACCATAAAATTTAATCTTCCAAATAAAATCATCAAAGTTTTACTTCTCGAATGATTTAAAATAAGAGACATATACTTCCTCAAAAGTCAAATACTCAACATCGAAATAAAACTTTAATTGCTTCTAAAATCTTTATAGCTTTGACTATGTTTATTGAATCAAATTTGAATCCTTAAAATTTTAATAACATAGAATCTCAACTCCTCAAAATTCTTAAAAATTGAAATTCATTTTCACTCTTCAATTTCAAATCCATAAATATACACATAAATGCTCCCGATCTCTAATACTCAAGGTGCACTCAAATACACCCATTGTCTACAACTCTCAACTGTGTACTAAAATTTGTACTGCCCAAAATACTTGCACTATTACTTCCAAATGATCAAAGTTATCATCACACGTATTTTCTCCAATGAGTTTCTATCTATACTAGTATATATGCACGTGCTTTGCACGTATCTAGGAGTGGATGATGTTGATGAGTTGATTTAACTTTGTTGTTTTTAATTATATAGGTTAAGAATTCAACCCTTCAAATTCCGTGGGAATATCTTAGAAGATTTAGCAAGTAGTATGAACCATTCGATTTCCGTAATACATTAATGAATCTCTTAAATAGTTATCAGTGAAATTTATTGTAGGTATTCTTTTAATTAGTAAATATATTGAAGGGCATTTTTGGGAAAAAAACTTTCACGGTGAAGCCACTTTTGGCATTATATAGTAGAATAGATTAACTGATATACTAATTTAACATTATTATACAAGGCACTTACTATTAGCATCTTGCTCAACTAATCCTCGATATAGAATCATTAGTACCCTTGGTATGATAATATTAGCTTCATTATTGGATTATCTCATCAAACTTATTAGAACTCATGATTACTTGCACCTTTTGTAACACCCAGGTTTTACTTTACTCTCATGGGCAAGTATATGGTTCCTCATCTCGATTGATATATATGTATTTCCCTTTAATCTTTTACAGCCTGTTAAACTAATCTGTGATACGCTTCACAACTTTTATTACCAATCCTGATATTTCTCTACTCATGACATCTCATTATAACTCTTTATGCGTATACATTTCTTTACTCTTAACACACCAAAGTATCAATCATCAAATTGAACATCATGCTCCATTAATCCTTAACACAATTCCTTGATACTTAATTGTTTACATAGATCATCCAATTACATAATCATGATTATCCAGGACGAGTATGCTGGTTCTGATACTAACTCTTGGAACTATCACTGATACTCTATACTCTCCTTCTACTTATAGTACTATAATGACACCTATCCTAGAGCTATTGCTACAAGGTACTATGCTACAGGTTAACTCTAGATTAATGCCTACTGCTCACATGTCCAACCAAGAAGCGCTTACAAGCTCACAAGTCGCGCTCAGTCAACACTAATATAAGACACAGATATAATTATAAGTCACTAATTATCATACTCAACAAGGAATCCTCAAAGAATAGAAGCTCAAAAAGGAACTGGATTGAGGACTGAAGGTATTTCTACTGCTAGCAAACAAAAGAAGCGATGGAATAAAGTCTAGTAATAACAGAAATAGACAAGTGTTGAGATGATACTTTAAGAACTAATTTAAGATACAACTTGATAATCATATACGTCTGTCAGAAATCATGACACTCAGAATCCTCGCCATGCTAGTAAGCATAGGTGCGATAAACGACAGGTTCCGTAACTAAGGTATGCAACTCTATAATCATGTCATCTAGAATCTTTGCCACGCCAACCGGTATGGCTGCGAGAGACTCTAAATTTCATAACTAAAGTATGTACATCCATGTCAGGTTCCTACGTTCTCATCACGACAGCTAATATGGCTACGATAAACTCTAGGTTCCATAACCAAAGTAGACGTTTTACCTTTCTCACTGTCCTCATCAATATATGTCATCAGATGATACCATAAATTTTAGCCCATAAAATTCATCTTGATATAAAATCAACTCAACAACGATACCAAGAATTAAATTTAACAACTGGTCAACAAGAATTAAACTCAATATCAACGAGTGAGGATGGACGGAAACAAGGACGAAGGATTTAAATTGGAAATTGTAATAAGATTCTCAAGGGGTCGTCCCAGGAATCTCTCAAGAATTTGGTGATTGAGTATCCACTCTCATCCTAGTATCCTATGTTCTATATTCTATAGCAGGCACACAGTAGTACAACTAATACGTCGTACTACCACGATATCGCACAACTTGCGAAGTCTTACCTGCATGGGCCACCACTAAAAACGTGTCACGATCCGCATCCGGAATTGGGGCACGAGTACGTGGGTACGTCCAGCCTACGCCACAACATCGATGGTAGAACGCTATCTAGTCCTTGATGCTATCTAAAAAATCTCACACGACCATCCGACTCCATGAGGAGACACGAATACCACAATATAATATGAACAAAATACTCAATCACATAACTACAGCACGATAAGATCTCTAAGAAACAAGTAAGATGCAATACAAGTCAAAAATAGAAATAGTCTAACTCAACAATATAATCCAAGTCTCAAAGAGTATGCCGGAGACAAATCCGGTACCAAAAATAATATGCTAAAAGAACTAACTAGATAACTAGTAATTCCGGCTAAATCTTCCGGAATTACAATTAAACTACCAAGTCCAAGTCTCTGCTACTCACCCTGTAGTCCATAAGTGTCGGACACCAGTCCTCTAAGGCATAGTCTAGAAAATATTTTCCATGTTAGGAAGGAGTAAAGTATATCTAAACTAACAGTTCCATTTAATTGATAAGGGCTATAAAACAATAAAGAGATGATGCTATATACTAAGAGAAGACAATGAATAAGTGCAATGGCATAATAAAGAGAGAGGCAATATAGGTAATATGATACAGTCAGTGCATAAATTAAATGAAGAGAACGAGGTACAATATCATATACGGGTGATGTGATATATGATCTAAAATAGAGAACTGTAACTATTCTAAGTGTTTGAAATATCAGTCTATCATGTGATCGGCTTGGGACAAGATTAGGCTGGTTACATATGATTAGCTATGAGTCATGTAAGGTCAGGCTAACCATTTGGTTAGCTATGATGCAAGTAGTGGTCAGGCTAATCATATATAACAGCTATGAGGCATGTAATGGTCAGGCCGCACCCGACGTGAGATGTGGGGTGAGCTATGATGCATGTAGAGTTGGGTATGATCACATAATCTACTAATATTTCCCCCGCCCCCAACTAGTACAGTGGATCCAATCACGACACGTCACGATACACGAGCAATATCCAATATCATGTACAAGGTCTAAATATCAATGTCGTTTATAATATCAATACGATAATCAATGTAACATCTCATGACTGCAGATCCAATTTATATACTAGTCCGTGTAGCACAGTGTCAAGAATCAGATGTAATATTTTTAGATACTAGAATTATAGATATTATCAATAATTAGAAATTATCAGAGAATGTACTCGCCTTGGGTCCTTAGCTGGTAACACCAATGTCCTGTTCTAGAGTATCGTCTGGATGATCCAACAGTCCTATAGACATATCATAAAATATAATATCGCATCAGATATTTTACTAGCACCCAATTAAAATACACTGAACTCAGTGCCACGCTAGGTATGACACTGGCCAACTAGGGTCAAGTGTGCGTCAAATTGCACGGGTGTCGTATCTGCAATACTGTGCAAGTCAGACAGTCAAAGATACGGGTCTCGCCAGTACGTCGATGTACATATAGCAGTCTGCTAACATGCTACGTGGTCATACTAGGGCCATATAGTAGATAGACACACAAAACATATTATACCTATTATTAACTAGCATTAATACTTACAATATATACATGCACCAAATTAAATACATATACAATATATGTATACCAATTAATTACATATATAATATATATATTAGTTGAACAATATATATATATACACATCATATTGAATAATGTACACATACTAAATATATGTACATACTTACCATACCAATTGAACAATACCCATATACCAATATATATATATACATCATATGTATGCCAAAAATACATTTAATATATATATATATATTAGTACATATACCAGATAAATACATATACTATATATATATATATATATATATATATATATATATTATCAATATTAATATTAAAATATACTAATACTAATACACCAATTGAGTTTATACTATATATATATATATATATATATATATATATATATATATATATATATATATATATATATATATATATATATATATATATATATGTATATGTATGTATGTATACATATACATACCAATTATATATATTAAGAATATACTAAATGCATATACAAAATATATATATATATACATATACCGATGAATAAATACTTACGTATACTATACCAATTAAATAACACCCATATACAAAATGTATACATATCAATACCTATTTGTATACATGTATTAAACGAACAATATACGCATACGCACAAAATCTCGAAGGAGGGCAGGAACGAACCTGTGCACGGGCACGGTGACGGCGACGTTGACGATGGTGATGATGTTGACGACGACGATGGTGAAGGTGATAGTGTTGATGTCGACGACGTTCCTGACGAAGATGACGACGGTGGGGATGTTGAAGAACAGGGAGAGGACGAGGCTGCTAGAGTGGAGAATGCTCAGGCGAGCTCGAAAGGGGACGTCGGGGGGCTGCCCTCGTCGATGGGGCTGGTGGTGGTGATAGTTGATGATGATGGTGGTGGTGCTACATGTTAGGGGTGGCCGGAGTAGATGCAGCGGAAGGAGGGAATGCAGGAAGAAGGACAGGTCGGGGAAGAAGAGCAGCGGGGTCGGGGAGCCTCAGGCGGGGGTGCACGGCTGAGGGGAGGTTTCGGTGTGGCGGTGGTGATGAGTTAAGGCCGGAGGAGGGAAGAACAGTGGAGGAGCGAGGTACAGTTGGTTGCTCGGGAAGTCGGGGGGACTGTCCCGGCGGTGGATAGGGGAGCTGGGTCGGGGTGATGCCGAGTTACGGTGATGGTGGTGGAGCTACTGATGATGGTTGTGGAGCTGCTGATGGTGGTGGTGGAGCTGTGTATTGGAGGAGGCCGGCGGCTCGTCGAGTGCAGTGGTGGTCGGCTCGGCTGTGCAGGGGAATGGCTCGGCTGTGCAGGAGGTCGGAGAAGAAGGAGTAGGAGCGGGCTCGTCGAGTGCAGTGGTGGTCGGCTCGGCTGTGCAGTGGAGGGGGCCGGCTCCGTGGTGGAAGCAGTCAGTGTAGCGCCCCGTTCTCCCGGTGTGGAGAGCGCGGCTAAGAAACACAAGACGGTATCGTTCGATCGGGATAGATTGAGTTAAGAACTCGTCCTCGTTATGGATTTGTTTCTTCGGAATCGATTCCCATATTCAGTGGACCGTACCCTCGGGATCGACTTAGCGGCAGAGTCAGGAGGGACCTCTCCGCTGCTATCTTTTATTGCCTCGGTTTTCGATGTCGCTTGTTGCTTTCGTGCTTTGAGTTGGTTTTAGGATTTGCTTGTTTTCCTTGAACGGTTTCGATGGTTTTTATTATTTTCGTTTATTGAACTGTACTTCAATTCCGAGATTGGAAAAGTGGAAGAGGTATTGATCGAGCTGTTCGTAATGCAGGTGAACGAGCAGTAGGCGGCTTGCGAGCAGAGTCGTGAAGCGCCTTCTTCCTTCCCTCTTCCAACAATCTAAGTGAGTGGCTACCAACCTGATTAGCTAGCCCTGCTTCCAAGCTTCACACCCTAAAATCTTGCATTCTTTCTTGCCCCGATCAAACGATTCCAAGTAATAACTAAAAGATACCAAGATAAAAAGAGAATAGACTTGGTTCATTATGCTTGTCAATAATTTCATGAGCGGATACTGAACTGCATGCTTGTTCGTTTGGGAATAAATCATGAATTGTTGCTTGTCTTGTACAATTGCTTATCTTGTACTCTTGTTGCCTCAAATTGCACTCTTGTTGCCTCAACTGCAATAAATTATTACTTGTATATTGTTCGATCATGGATAACTTGTGCACAGGGTCATGGTCTCACGGACGATGCTGGGGCACTGGCATCGATCCGGTCCGGGCGAGACCTATTGCTCTAGTCTCTTGTTCGGCAGAATGGCTTACAGCACCTCTTGTACTTTTGTTGCAAACCATTCTCGTCAAGACTATATAGTCCATTAGGGCAACCATGCTAGTGATCATCGTATATATTTAAACCTGTTGCAACTAACTTGTGTCTTCGTGGCAGGGAAGGCATGGTAAGTAGTGTGCAGGTGATTCAGACGGTCAGGTAAAATCCACCGAACGGTGGCATGTTCATTTCAGTAAATTCCATATGCTGCTTACTTGTAAATGAACTAAGGCAAGATAGAAACCCACAAATATGCATGCTTCATTAAAACAATGTGTTGATTGGTATAGTTCGGTTAGCTCGCCTTCACCAGTATGTTTCGACATGCTGACCCTTGTTGAAACAGGTTCTTCGTACTAAGGCGAACCGAGCGAGGAGCCAAAGTCGTCTTTTCGATCCAGTCCAGCTGTTGGCGCATCTTCACCGCGCCCCTTGAAGCATTTTGAAGGCAGAAGCTTGCAACTCTTCATACACAAATGCAGCTTCGTGGCAAAGCCGTCCTCTAGCCTGGAGGTCTTTATCATTTTGAAGCTTATAAAGGGATGTAATGTATAAGACTGCTATCTCATTTTGAGTCAACACTTTTGTAAGCCCGTGCGGCAATCTAGCTGACTCGTTCAGGAGTTTGTAATAGATGTTCATTATCAATAAAGAGAACTTTTCCATGTTTCAAATTTGTGTTTCAATTTATCTGCGTACTCTGAATATGTGCTTGTTATGCAAATCATTAAAGCCTTGTGCGGGCGCAACCCCAGGCCCGCACGGCGGTCATGATTCGAGGTCGCCTCAACGATTCTATGGAATCGGGTCGTGACATAGTGGTATCAGAGCACAGATTCAAGTTCCTTAGACTCTCGTACTGGAAAAGTTCCTTTAACGATCAAATTCCTGTGCGAACTCTTGAACTCGCTAGGCCAAAATGAGATACGTTCATGCAATAAGTCCATAATACATTATGATCCTAATGTAATTTACCTTCTTTTGAAGGAATGACACCAGCGCAATCCACATCGCAAGCACCGAACGAAACACAAGGCCAAAGAAGTAGTTCGGGCACTTCGGGAAGTTCAGAGAGCCAGCGAGCCATGCCAAGCATCGATCCCGTCCAACGAATGTTGCAGATGTTGGAGGCAAACCAACAAAGGGACGAGGCTCGCTATGAACGGGCCGAGAAGCGGGCGGAGGAGAGTCAGCTCAAGTTTCAAGACAATAGAGAAGCTCGATTCTCAGTCCAACAGAAGCAGGTAGATGCCCTACAATAGATCGTTCAGACTTTGGCTTCCAACCATTCCACGGCAAGAGCGCCGACTCCGGTGGAACAGCCCGCGCTTGAAGTAGAGACGCCATAAATTCCAAGGACGAGGGACGTGACTGCCTTCGACTTTGGCCACTTCAAGAAAGTCTGCAATACCCCATTCAACGGGACTGAGGAACCAGTCGTAGCTCTAGATTGGTTGGCCGAACTTGAAGATCACTTTGCTCTGCTAGAGGTCCCCGAAGAGAAGCGCGTCGCCTGCGCGCAACTACAGCTCCGCCTCAATGCGCACGATTGGTGGAACGTGCATCGACGATCTCTTCAATTTGATCACGGAGAGGAGGCGATCTCGTGGACGACTTTTCGTGCCACGTTCGAAGAAGAGTTTATACCCCCTCCAGTACAACGTCAAATGGAGAACGAGTTCGTGCAGTTGCGGCAGGGCAGTATGATAGTTAAGCAATATTCTACCGAATTCAACCGACTCTCCAAATTCGCTAGGGCCTATTTACCTGATGCAGCGAGTCGAGCTAGAAGGTTTGAAGGCGGTTTGCACCCTGCCATTCATGGGCACGTAGTCATTCATCAGTATCGTACAATGCGTGAAGTCATGAATCACGCCCTGTCTCTCGAACCACATTATCCTCACGTTCCTGCCGGCGCTGTGCATACATTCAGTCACAAACGCCAAAGCAACGAGAGAGGAAACAATGCTGCAAAGCGTCACAATGACGGCGGGAAACAGAAAGCAAACCATCCTTGTAGATTCTGCAAAAAGCCGGGGCATACAATCGACAAATATCGTATAAAACTTGGTTTATGCCTAGCCTGTGGTGAATCAAACCATTCAGTTCGTGATTGTTCCTTGAGTCATGATCCCATCCCGAATGCAATAATCCCTAACGGTAGGTCCCATTCTTAAGTTTCGGGATAAAACTTCCAATTAGTTGGGTAGGATGTAGCGCCCCGTTCTCCCGGTGCGGAGAGCGCGGCTAAGAAACACAAGACGGTATCGTTTGATCGGGATAGATTGAATTAAGAACTCGTCCTCGTTATGAATTTGTTTTCTCGGAATTGATTCCCATATTCAGTGGACCGTGCCCCCGGGATCGACTTAGCGGCAGAGTCAGGAGGGACCTCTCCGCTGCTATCTTTTATTGCCTCGGTTTTCGATGTCGCTTGTTGCTTTCGTGCTTTGAGTTGGTTTTGGGATTTGCTTGTTTTCCTTGAATGGTTTCGATAGTTTTCATTATTTTCATTCATTGAACTGCACTTCAATTCCGAGATTGGAAAAGTGGAAGAGGTATTGATCGAGCTGTTCGTAATGCAGGTGAACGAGCAGTAGGCGGCTTGCGAGCGGAGTCATGAAGCGCCTTCTTCCTTCTCCCTTCCAATAATCTAAGTGAGTGGCTACCAACCCGATTAGCTAGCCCTGCTTCCAAGCTTCATATCCTAAAATCTTGCATTCTTCCTTGCCCCGATCAAACGATACCAAGTAATAACTAAAAGATACCAAGATAAAAAGAGAATAGACTTGGTTCATTATGCTTGTCGATAATTTTATGAACGAATACTGAACTGCATGCTTGTTCGTTTGGGAATAAATCATGAATTGTTGCTTGTCTTGTACAATTGCTTGTCTTGTACTCTTGTTGCCTCAAATTGCACTCTTGTTGCCTCAATTGCAATAAATTGTTACTTGTATATTGTTCGATCATGGACAACTTGTGCACATGGTCACGGTCTCACGGACGATGCTGGGGCACTGGCATCGATCCTGTCTGGGCGAGACCTATTGTTCTAGTCTCTTGTTCGATGGAATGGCTTACAGCACCTCATGTACTTTTGTTGCAAACCATTCTCGTCAAGACTATATAGTCCATTAGGGCAACCATGCCAGTGATCATCGTGTATATTTAAACATGTTGCAACTAACTTGTGTCTTCGTGGCAGGGAAGGCATGGTAAGTATTGTGCAGGTGATTCAGACGGTCAGGTAAAATCCACCGAACGGTGGCACGTTTATTTCAGTAAATTATATATGCTGCTTACTTGTAAATAAACTAAGGCAAGATAGAAACCCACAAATATGCATGCTTTATTAAAACAACATGTTGATTGGTATAGTTCGGTTAGCTCGCCTTCACCAGTATGTTTCGACATGCTGACCCTCGTTGAAACAGGTTCTCCGCACTAAGGCGAACCGAGCGAGGTGCCGAAGTCGTCTTCCCGATCCAGTCCAGCTGTTGGCGCATCTTCACCGCACCCTTTGAAGCATTTTGAAGGCAGAAGCTTGCAACTCTTCATACACAAAAGCAGCTTCGTGGCAAAGCCGTCCTCCAGCCTGGAGGTCCTTATAATTTTGAAGCTTATAAAGGGATGTAATGTACATGACTGCTATCTCATTTTGAGTCAATACTTTTGTAAGCCCGTGCGGCAATCTAGCTGACTCCTTCAGGAGTTTGTAATAAATGTTCATTATCAATAAAGAGAACTTTTCCATGTTTCAAATATGTGTTTCAATTTATCTGCGTACTCTGAATATGTGCTTGTTATGCAAATCATTAAAGCCTTGTGCGGGCACAACCCCAGGCCCGCACGGTGGTCACGATCCGGGGGACGCCTCAACGATTTTACGAAATCGGGTCGTGACAGTCGGCGATCGTCGGATGGGTGGCCGGGCTGGAGGAGGGTGGAGTATGGTTTTATTTCAAACCAAAAAATAAATAGATGAAGAGGAAGAAGAAGGAAGAAGTAGAAGAAGGGAAGAAATAAAAAAGGGGAAGTAAACTACGGTTGGGTTTGTGAGGTGGGAGGAGAGAGAAGATGGGGGTGAGATTTTCAAGGCTCCTTGAAATTAGGGCTGCATTGGGAAGAGGGGAGAAAGAGACACTTTATAGGAGAGGTGATGGGAGGTGTGTGGTGATGATGAGCCCCATTTTGAACGGGTGGCCAGGATTCGTCATGGAGAAAATTATTCATGTAAGGAGGGGGTTGGTTGACTAGTCAAATATTAGGGCTCTCCATTTGGTTAGAACCAATGGGGTGTTGATACCTAATGCAACATTTACAAATGAGCTCCCTTAAATTTTGGGTATTTGCACAGACACATAAAATGATGAAAAATTGGTGGGCGATTTGGGTGTTTGGTGTTTTGTAGGGTGAGGTTGTTGTGTGTTTTGTATGGGCTTAATCAATAGTGTATTTTGATTAAATTGGGATTAAACGGGATTAGCCAAAGTTGGTATCCCCAATTTAATTAGAAACAAATGCAAGCGGTGTTCTAAAATTAATTAAAAATACATAGGGCCAAAATTAGGTTGGGACACAAATATCATTAGTGAAGAAGACTCAGAACAAAATATTACCCTAATTTGGGTTGTACGAAAAATGGGTCAAGATTACCTCCAATATCGATTGGAGCGCAAAACGATACAAAGTTGAAATTTATTTAGAAATTAAATAAACGTCCGCGATGAATATTGTGCGGCTAAAATGAAGCACAAGATAGCATAATTATGAGTTACAAAAAGGTCCGAATGGAAGGCGGGCACGTCTAGGGCAAGGTTGTAAAATTTGTTGGAAGACAAAAGATAGGGTAGCGCTCCAAATATCGAAGCAACGGTAAGGCACAATAATTAAATAAAATTACGGTAATTAATCACAATCCCAAATAATTAAATTCTAATTAATACAAATTAATACACAACCCTATAATTCGGTCAGGTATTCATCTAGTGGGCTTCTAGGTCAAGTCTACCAGCTCAACATTAATGAACATTGTATATATATATATATATATATATAATATTATAAATACACATCTCATGTAATTATTTAAATTAAATACATACAATATTAAATATATATAAAAAGTCAAAAATACCCCTGTTTTTGGAACGTGGTAGTGACAGTTGTCCCCGGTGGCGACATGCCCGTTACGTAAATTCATCTCTCTACAAGAGATAGACGAAGGATTAGGAAAAGTACATGAATCAAGCAGGATGCACGCACTTAAATAGGACATGTTGGAAGGAAGGTGAGTTATAGTCAAGTGTGGATGAGACCTAAAATTCTAATCCTAGGTGCAGGCCCGCTCGGTACAGTTACGTAACCGAAACGGCTAACTCGACCTGCACGGACCACCACAAAAATATGTCACGTCCCAGTCCCAAAATACGTAGGACCAGGAACACGTAAGCATGCCAGCCGTGTGTATATGGCAACTCCAATATATGGATACGATAATACACACGTACGCTGTAATATGAATATAAACTCACATGTGGTATATATATTGTCACAAGTCACAGATATACTAATCTCATCCACACAACAAGTCATAGAAAAGAAATAACTAAACTAGAATAATGAGTCTGAATAATCCATAACTAATAGTCGGGTGGAGACAAATCTACTACCAAAGACTATATCAAAACTAAAATGAGAGAGAAGAGTAAAATCTCCAATATAAACTAAGGTGATGACAGAAGTGTATCAGCTAAGAAGATCCATCACTAGAGATAATCAAAGATGCTCAGAAGGTAAGACCTCCTTGGCAGAAAGTAATATGTCAGGTCCTGGCCCGTACTCCTGTGGATACTCCTGATCGTCTATACCTGGCAAGGGACCAGGTCATCAGAGGGACATAACAAGATACATAGAAGCAAGCCAATTGAATACAGTAAACATGCATAATGTTTGAAAATATATAAGTACGCTGTACAAGATAATCTATATAAATACAAATGAGGACAACTTTTCGACGTATGGGCAAGGGTAGCCTACTCGATCTAAATCTCACAACTCACACACACGTCAGTGGACATCAGAAATTGACATACCGCGGGGGTAGCGACCAGCGAGACTCCAAAAATTGACATACCGTGGGGGTAGCGACCAGTGCGACACACTACCGTAGTGCGATCTAGATACTACGGTTTACCAGAGTGGTTAAAGCCCGTACGCCTAATGATTGTCCTCTCATGATACTAAGTGTCAAGTGTGTGTCAACATATCTAATATATAGTAATGACTGAACGAAACTACACATGCAATGAATATACAGAAATTTAATAGCATGCAATTAATACACAAAAATATAAATATCATGCAAAGTACTGTAAACAATTTGGCAAGGTATACTTGCCTGGCAAGAAGGCTGCAAAGTGTAACGTCCAGATGTCAAACACCAAGAGTCAGAAACTAAGACCTCAGAATAAACGCCTCCGGATGCTGAAATAGACATCACCAACGTTCCCAGAATAAACGAGATAGCCAGAAAATACTACCCTTTCGTCCAATTTGGACACAGGGGCAAAACGATAATTTCGGGTCAAAGCGGGCTCCACATGTGGGCCACTTTGCACCAAAAAGCATGCCAGGGATAAAGTTCTCTAAATGGGACAAATTATAGGTTAAACCAATTCTAAACGTCAATACAAACTCAACGGTATATCCAATTTTGGATTCCGGTGAGCCGAACACAAATTTACCCAAAAAGTCAACCGTGGGGCCCGTAAATAGGCAACTTGGTCAACTATCTCAGAATCGCATGAAACTTGGGACACAGGACCAGCGATGCCACGAATCCAATGGCACAAGTTTCCTCACGTTTCGTCACGTTCTGACGAGCGTACACTAAATGGTGCGGTGTTTTGTAAAAGTTACGATTCAGATCTCAGTGGTGGGAGATACGAGTCCTTGAACATGGGTCATCGCAACAGATTTTTGTAACATAAAAGTCGTGGTTTTTTCTAAATTGGCGTCGATTTTTTCCTAGTTTTGTGCGCTGTTTGGAAGAAACTAAATTACGTGATTTAGAGAGAGATATGTGAGGATCATACCGGTGAAGACGGGGTCGAGTTTGGTTGAGCGAGGAGCCGAAAAACAGTGCGGGAAGGGAGGTTCGTCACTGTGATCGCTCTGGTGTGCGCGGTCGCGGGTCTCGCGCGGCGAGCGGCGTGCGTCGGTAATGTGCTCCTCCGGCGGAGTCGAGTAGGTGGTCGGCGGCGGGATTAGAGTGGAGATTTAGGGTTAGGGTTAGGGTTTATGGTTTATGGTAATATATATAGAGGGAGAGAGGAGAACCGAAGGGGATCGCGGGCTCTGGGCTCGGGGTTTGATTTTTAGTTTTTTTTCTTTCTTTCTTTTCTTTTTCCTTTCTATTTTATTTCTTTTTCTTTTCTTTTTCTTTTCTATTTACTTTTTTATTTTTTTAACACTAATAATAATAATAATATCATTATTATTATTATTATTATTATTATTATTATTATTATTATTATTATTATTATTATTATTATTATTATTATTATTTACATATATATTTAAGGCATATATAAAAATATATTAGTACCTAAAATAGACTCTAAAAATCTATCACTCTCCCACAAGTATTCCTAAAATCAAAATAATAGTTTTTGTACAACAATTCTAAATGATTAATTATCTAGGTACTTAAATCACTACATATATATTATCTAAATAAATATGAAATAATATGAATAAATTCAATAATTAATTAATTAAATAATATTTGAAAATATGAGATTTTATAAAGTAACAATCAATAAATAATACAATAAATAAATAAATTACATGCACAATATTTAAATACAATAAATCCTAAAATAAAAATACCCGTATCAATTATCAAACTATCCTTAAATGACAATGTGAGGGTGACACAAAGATTCCAGCTTATCCCATAGTATCCTCGAGTGCTCAATACTGGCAACGTGGTCGTACATGTTCTCGTCAACAAACTGCCTGATGTACCCACACACCAGTACATGCTGTCATGACCCGCACCCGGTTATTCGGGCATGAGTGCGTGGACACGTCCAGCCTACGCCGCAGTGTCGGCGGTAGTACGCTGTCTAGGTCATTTCTGGGGTCAATAAGTATCTATCTCATCCACAATAATGAACATGTAAGAATAATCACAGGAAATAAGAATGCTAAGATTTCATAATATTTACTCTGTGACAACCAATCCACAGTTAATATAAGCCAGAAGATAAATCGGGGACAAACCCGAGTTTATGCTGAAAGAAAATAAAATAATAACTAACTGGCTACTCCTCCTCAAAGGTAGTCTCCTGAGTGGGAACTGGCTCCTCATATGTGTCACCTGCTAACTCATAGGGGCCATAATAGGTAGGGACAAAGTTCTCATCATCGCCTAAAACAACGAATCCAGTCAGGAAAGGAGCAAAGTACACAATGCACAACAAGATTAAACTAAATATTCTTGACAATTAACTTGAGTATCATGTTGAGAAAGTTGCATAGAAGAACATTAATATCTCAGAGTTAATGCTATAAACAGGAATATGAGAAAGCAGGAAATGAGTGAGACAGGAAATGAAACTACAACAGTCAGCAAGAACTATAACAAGACCAGAAGCTATCTGTGTGAACTTGTGTTTATTTTAGAATACATAGTTGACATGTAGGGGTTTATAAGGCTAATCCGGCCGTCATAGACGGCTATTAAACATGAACAATCGAGATCCAGCTGAGGGTATAGTCGCGTACCAACAGCTATTAAACATGATAGGGGAAAGGGTAAACTATATGCCTTCTAGTATTCTCCCACCCGACATGAAAAGCAAGACATAAAATACAGTATCCAAGACATGAAATTCAGTGTTCTAATACTATGTGTAATCATCAAGGGTACTAGTAGAGCAGGGAATTAATTATCACAATATAAAGATTTAATTTGAAGTGCAGGTACTTGCCTGTTGTTTGGATCCGATTAATTGTTCTTGGGGAAATTCCAGAGATGAGTCCAAAAGCTGAAATAGACATTACCATCACGCTCAGAAGATGTCAAATAGCTAGAAACGCCTGTCCTTGGGTCCAATTTGGAGACAAGGGCAAAAACGATAGTTTCGGGTCAAAACGGGGTCCGCCGGTGGGCCCGCTTTGTACCGAAAAACGTGTTCGGGTCAAAGGTCTCCAAATTCACCAAACTTAGGGTCAACAGGTTAGGAACGCTGATACGAACCCAACGGAACTTCCAGATTTGGATTCCGATGAGCCGAACACAAAATCGCCAGTCGAGCGGGGCCTATGGGGCCCACGACACGCGATTTCGTCAACGTTCTCAGAATCGAACCAAACTTGACCCACAGGACCAGCGTATCGCTACGAGTCCGATGGCATAAGTTTCGTCTCGATCTGACGAGTGTACAAGAAGTTAGAGTGAATTGCCAAAAAGTCAGATACGGGGCGATGTCCGCGGATACGCGTTGATTCCGGTGTGCACGCACACCCGAATCAGCTTTCACGAAATCTCACATGTCCGTATCGATGATGCACACGTATCTGTGAAGACCGCACGCGACCAAGTCGTCCCGTTTGGCGGGGCGCACTCAGTTTTGGGGTGAAACAGGGTCTGGTTTTTCCTTTTTTTGGATCGCGGTGTGCGATCGCCACAGGACGCGATGCCCCGAACAGTTTATCCGGACACCGAGAGGGTCATACAGGCTTCGCAAAGTAATTTACGGAATTGAAAACAGAGCTACGAGCAAAAAGATACACGCACCTGAACGAGGCCCGAAAATCGGGGTCTGAAACGTGTCCGACACGACACAGGACACTGTGTCCTGTGTCCCGTGTCCGACACAGGGAGGAGAATTATGGCTAGGGTTAGGGTTTTGAAGCTGGACAGTAGAGCTCCGGCCGGAGGAGGGCGGCATCGCTGCGGGGGAGGCCGGCCGGGGCTGGGCGGCAAGGCGGGGCGAGGCGGAGGCAGCCGGGCGGCGCCGTGGCGGCTCAGGCGAGGGGAGGGGCGCTGCTGCGGCTCGCCGCGGCTTTCGTCGAGGCCGGAGGCAGGCGGAGAGAGGGGAGGAAGAAGAAGAAGGGGCCGGGGGAGTCGGCTGGGCGCGGCGAGCGGGACGGTGGCGCCGGAGGGGAGCTACGGTGGGGTTCAGGGGGCTAGGGCTGGCCGGGCTAGGGGAAAGTCGGTGGGGGAGGGTATTTAAGGGGAGAGGGCGGTGACTGGTCAGCCGGCAAGGGCGGAGGGAGAGGCGCGTGGCCGTGGCAGCGCGGAGGTCGGCAGCGAGTCCGGCGGAGGCGCGGGCTGCGGGGAGAAGCGGAACGGGTCAGCCGGGTGAGGGTTGCGGGCGGGTCGGGTCTGGCGGATCCGACCCGACCCGGTAGGGGCTGGGCCGGGTCAGGCCCAGTGGGCCGGGCTGGGGAACGGGCCAGAAATAATAATAAGAATAATAATAATAATAATAATAATAACAATAATAATAATAATAATAATAATAATAATAAATTAATTAATAAATAGTTAAATAGTTTTTTAGGCATTTAAAAATAGGTCTGAGGCCCAGAAAAATCCAGAAAAATTACCCTAAGTCTAGTTTTTCATTTTACACCCAAAAATATTATTTCCATTATATTTTAATATTATTTATTAACAATTAAAAATCATTTAATAATTAAAACCTTGATTTTAATTACAGAAAATTCCCAGAAAATTCCAGAAAAATTGCAAAAAATTCCAATTTAAAATTCTTGCAAAATCTGGGGGTTTACAATCTACCCAACTTATAAAAATTTTGTCCTCGAAATTTAAAATTAAGCCATACTCTGTTAACCCTTCATGTACATAAGGCAAGTCCATCGAAATCTCCTTGCGATAATTAAAATCCGAATTATGTCCACTGCAATCACTTCAAGGTTAAGACGACTACTGTTCCAATCAAAATACAACCTATGGTTATCACTTCTTACTTTCTCTAATTATCCATAGGCAATTTTTAAATTAAGTCCATATAACATCTTCAAGTTTTGCATACGCTTATAAATTTGTCTCACGATTCTAACTATCAAAATTTCCTCTAGAAGTGATTCGAGTCCACTAGTATTCACATTGTATGCTTCAACTTTTTAAATTCCATTCACATCCTCAATATTTCAACTAGGTAGTCCAACCATCAAATTTTAATTCTTAAATCAAATCATCAAATTGAAAAATAATTTAAATGTAGTCCACCAATGTTCAAGTCTGAAATTCTATAATTCTATTCAAATTGATGATTTTACTTGCATTATCATGTACCTAAGATACAACTATTGGGTCCTCGATATCAATTCATTAATCATCTTAGTCACCCCTCTAAATTTTCAAAATTAGAATGGCTTGCTTCGTCCAATCTAACCTTACTCGGTCACAATCCAAAAATATTCCTCTCGAGTTGACAAATGCCTTGCTACCCAACTTAGAGTTTACCCATTCATCACAAAAGACTATATACTTTAAGAAAATATTCCTTAATATGTTTACCTATGTTCATTCAATCCTCGAACTTCAATGCCGATCATGATATGTCCTCAATTACGAAAGTTAATCCTCAAGTATGTGATCGGCCTATGTGGCATATCCAGTACTATCTATGTACTAACTTATACCAGGCACGAGATTTCGTCTTTCCGAAATAAGGAAAGACGAAGATCAATAATAAAGAGTTCAAGGGTGGGGTGATAGAAAAGAAATATCAGGGTCAAGGCGTTTTAAAGTACTCAGGTGGGAATTGTCAAGCGATTGTGGATTGAATCCTATCTCGGTAATTCCTATTCACATGCTCGTATTAATACAGTTATGCTCAGACATGTCTAGGGCAGGTATACTAGTCAACTGTATATCTCAATCCACGCAAAGTAGTGCGAAGGGCGAACCAAATGCACTAAGGTTGATCAGACCGTAATACATTGATTCTGAGTAGACAATTGTATTAGTGTGTCGACCCACTAATACATATGTCATGAACAAGCTTGATAAAAGGATAAGCTTGCAAAACTAGGCTATAAAATAGCAGCATAAGTCAAGTACAGCAAAATGAAGTGCGCTAGATGGTGATGAAAGAAGATACAATTTATTTAAGTTCACACAATAAGTAAAATAACAGAAGACTCTACAATCTCTACAGTTATTAAATATAAAGCATACCAGGTTATTAGCAAGTTTAAAGTTACTAGGTTGGGGCTGAGGTCACGAACCAGTGGGCACGAGCTAAACAATACTAGAAACGACAGCAAAAAAATCACTTGCGCGCATTAGCTGCTCCAAGAGTCTGCGCGTTCTCCACGGTCATGCTGGTAGAGCATCTCGTGGTGATCTTGTAGGAACCTCGTCGCTTGCTGGTAGATCTTTTACTCTGTATCCAAAATAAACGATAAAGGCGCACAGGAATCAAGGCAGGATGCAAGTCAATAAAGTGATTCGAAGCCGGTATGAATATCAAGAATGATTCAATTAAGTGGATGAGCTTTTCCTAAAATTCTCAATTCTTATTGCAGGCCTGTTCGGTCCCTAAGTTGAAACCGAACAACTTAGTCGTTTGACCTGCATGGGCCCCCACAAAAATGTGTCACGACCCGCACCCGATTATTCGGGCACGAGTGCGTGGGCACGTTCAGCCTACGCCACAGTATCGGCGGTAGTACGCTGTCTAGGTCATTTCTGGGGTCAATAAGTATCTATCTCATCCACAATAATGAACATGTAAGAATAATCACAGGAAATAGGAATGCTAAGATTTCATAATATTTACTCTGTGACAACCAATCCACAGTTAATACAAGCCAGAAGATAAATCGGGGACAAACCCGAGTTTATGCTGAAAGAAAATAAAATAATAACTAACTAGCTACTCCTCCTCAAAGGTAGTCTCCTGAGTGGGAACTGGCTCCTCATATGTGTCACCTGCTAACTCATAGGGGCCATAATAGGTAGGGGCAAAGTTCTCATCATCGCCTAAAATAACGGATCCAGTCAGGAAAGGAGCAAAGTACACAATGCACAACAAGATTAAACTAAATATTCTTGACAATTAACTTGAGTATCATGTTGAGAAAGTTGCATAGAAGAACATTAATATCTCAGAGTTAATGCTATAAACAGGAATATGAGAAAGCAGGAAATGAGTGAGACAGGAAATGAAACTACAACAGTCAGCAAGAACTATAACAAGACCAGAAGCTATCTGTGTGAACTTGTGTTTATTTTAGAATACATAGTTGGCATGTAGGGGTTTATAAGGCTAATCCGGCCGTCATAGACGGCTATTAAACATGAATAATCGAGATTCGGCTGAGGGTACAGTCGCGTACCAACAGCTATTAAACATGATAGGGGAAAGGATAAACTACATGCCTTCTAGTATTCTTCCATCCGACATGAAAAGCAAGACATGAAATATAGTATCCAAGACATGAAATTCAGTGTTCTAATACTACGTGTAATCATCAAGGGTACTAGTAGAGCAGGGAATTAATTATCACAATATAAAGATTTAACTTGAAGTGCAGGTACTTGCCTGTTATTTGGATCCGATTAATTGTTCTTGGGGAAATTCCAGAGATGAGTCCAAAAGCTAAAATAGACATTACCATCACGCTCAAAAGATGTCAAATAGCTAGAAACGCCTGTCCTTGGGTCCAATTTGGAGACAAGGGCAAAAACGACAGTTTCGGGTCAAAACGGGGTCCGCCGGTGGGCCCGCTTTGCACCGAAAAACGTGTCTGGGTCAAAGGTCTCCAAATTCACCAAACTTAGTGTCAACAGGTCAGGAACGCTGATACGAACCCAACAGAACTTCCAGATTTGGATTCTGATGAGCCGAACACAAAATCGCCCGTCGAGCGGGGCCTGTGGGGCCTACGACACGCGATTTCGTCAACGTTCTCAGAATCGAACCAAACTTGACCCACAGGACCAGCGTATCGCTACGAGTCCGATGGCGCAAGTTTTGTCTCGATCTGACGAGTGTACAAGAAGTTAGAGTGAATTGCCGAAAAGTCGGATACGGGGCGATGTCCGCGGATACGCGTTGATTCCGGTGTGCACGCACACCCAAATCAGCTTCCACGAAATCTCACACGTCCGTATCGATGATGCGCACGTATCTGTGAAGACCGCACACGACCAAGTCGTCCCGTTTGGCGGGGCGCACTCAGTTCCGGGGTGAAACAGGGTCTGGTTTTTCCTGTTTTTGGATCGCGGTGTGCGATCGCCACAGGACGCGATGCCCCGAACAGTTTGTCCGGACACTGAGAGGGTCATACAGGCTTCGCAACGCAATTTACGGAATTGAAAACAGAGCTACGAGCAAAAAGATACACGCACCTGAACGAGGCCCGAAAACTGGGGTCTGAAACGTGTCCGACACGACACAGGACACTGTGTCCTGTGTCCCGTGTCCGACACAGGGAGGAGAATTAGGGCTAGGGTTAGGGTTTTGAAGCTGGACGGCGGAGCTCCGGCCGGAGGAGGGCGGCGTCGCTGCGGGGGAGGCCGGCCGGGGCTGGGCGGCAAGGCGGGGCGAGGCGGAGGCAGCCGGGCGATGCCGTGGCGGCTCAGGCGAGGGGAGGGGCGCTGCTGCGGCTCGCCGCGGCTTTCGTCGAGGCCGGAGGCAGGCGGAGAGAGGGGAGGAAGAAGAAGGAGGGGCCGGGGGAGTCGGCTGGGCGCGGCGAGCGGGACGGTGGCGCCGGAGGGGAGCTGCGGTGGGGTTCAGGGGGCTAGGGCTGGCCGGGCTAGGGGGAAAGTCGGTGGGGGAGGGTATTTAAGGGGAGAGGGCGGTGACTGGTCAGCCGGCAAGGGCGGAGGGAGAGGCGCGTGGCCGTGGCAGCGCGGAGGTCGGCAGCGAGTCCGGCGGAGGCGCGGGCTGCGGGGAGAAGCGGAACGGGTCAGCCGGGTGAGGGTTGCGGGCGGGTCGGGTCTGGCGGATCCGACCCGACCCGGTAGGGGCTGGGCCGGGTCAGGCCCAGTGGGCCGGGCTGGGGAACGGGCCGAAAATAATAATAATAATAATAATAATAATAATAATAATAATAATAATAATAATAATAACAATAATAATAATAATAATAATAATAATAATAATAAATTAATAAATAGTTAAATAGTTTTTTAGGCATTTAAAAATAGGTCTGAGGCCCAGAAAAATCCAGAAAAATTATCCTAAGTCCAGTTTTTCATTTTACACCCAAAAATATTATTTCCATGATATTTTAATATTATTTATTAATAATTAAAAATTATTTAATAATTAAAACATTGATTTTAATTACAGAAAATTCCCAAAAAATTCCAGAAAAATTGCGAAAAATCCTAATTTAAAATTCTTGCAAAATCTGGGGGTTTACACATGCTCGAACTTCCAGTCCTCTTCGGATTTGTCATTGGACTTCTCGAAAACAAATACCGGCAGATGCAGCTTCTTGACAAATAACAGATCCTTCATATTGCTCCTCTAGTAATGATAGTTGGTACCGTTCAGGTTTACCATGCGCACCGGTTTCGCGTCCATCTTTCCTTCCTGGTTTGCATGTCAACTCCTGACACCCTTCTGAAATTTCAGAACCTGGCTTTGATACCACACTATTGGGAACGAAACGTGAAACCGTTCCCAAACCAGAGAGTACCTGCGAGAGAACTGAGAAAAATGCACAAACCAAAAAATACCAAACACAAATCGCAGACACAGAGATTTTTACGTGGAAAATCCAGATGGTAAAAACCAGGGTACGATCGGATTCCAACCCTGAAGAACCTCCAGTAATGGAATAAAAAGATTATACCCTCTACAAGCTCCTCACCGATCCAACACGGATCACCGCAACTCTTTGGAACAAAAAATATATTACAACCACGAAGAAAAAAAAAATGAAAAATACCCCAAATTGATCTCCTTCTCCGAAACGGCTTCCAATCATTCTTTCTCCTCTCCAAAGTTGCAATTGTACTCTTGCTACATTTTTTTTTCTCTTTTATTTTTTTCTCATGTTGTTGTATCTTGCATGGGCCTTTATATAAACCCTTTCATGAATTAGGATTTCCATATGAAAATCTATATATAGAAGCCAAAAATATTTATGGAGATCAAATTACATTCAATCATATATTTAATGAAAATCAAATTATAAATTAGCTTACCATAAATTGGAAATCCAGTTGTATGAAAAGTTAATATATGAAAGATCCAATCATAAATATATAATTAAAGTCAAAGATAAAAATCTAATATAATATTTTCTTACCAGAAATATTCTAATACACGACGCTCGATGCACTTTTTGAGCATTTCCGACACACGGATGACGCTTGTCGTACTCCGGGGTATTTTCCACATAGGTTGGGAACCCCACCCACTCCAACAATACAACACTCATGACCCTAGTTATTAGTTTATTTGGTCCTGTGGTTTTAAGGTTACAGTAAATCTTCTTTTGGAGTGAACCAAATAAAATCTCGAGTATGAGAAACAATGTGTGAACACCCCCCCACCCCGCGCACACATACACACAAATAACTGCAAACATATATTGGATACATAAACCAACAAGGATACGTACCAAATGAATCAGGAAAATTTCTAGGTCCAATACTGATCTCATCTAAAAATCAAGACAATATCCAACCTAACTAAGCCAACAACAGCAAGCCAACAAGCAAGTGGAGAAATATGATAAAGGGAATCGGGTGTTCGGGACACCTTACCTTCGTCGCTACTAGAGTATTGTCAGAGGAGGAGGGGTACGGGCAGCACAGAGGAGCCTCGAGGGGGCACCAATGCGGAGGAGCTGAGAGGAGAAAGTAGGAGCCGAGAGGGGGCACACACACACACACACACAGAGAGAGAGAGAGAGAGAGAGAGAGAGAGAGATGATGATGATGAAGGGAATCAAGTGTTAATTTGTTTTAAAAGTGGGCACAGAACTGGACGACGGTCAGGCGATGTTGAGTTTCGCCGTCATGTAAAATGCAAGAAGCGAAAATGCGTCACTTAACCGTCATATAATGTTCCCGTCGTATTTCTTCGTTTAACCGCGTAAAATTTCCACGCTTAGCCGACGAATTGGCAACGCCCAAGCAATTAACATCGATATATCTATTGTTGGTCGTTCAATCGACGACTGTACATCGCTAATTGGCGACGGATGGGTCGTCGTCGATGGTACGTCGCTGATAAATGATATTTTTGTAGTAATTAAAATTCGAATAGAATTAACATCTTATATATAAGAAATAATTATGTATGCATCTAGTTAACAGGTTGTATCTAAAAAAAATATATTTTTTGTTTGTTCTCATGCAAAATATTTGTTTTTTTTTTATTATCAAAACCGAAGATAATTATTTAGAAATTGAGGTAGATGATCTAATACATTTGTCCATTTATTGCCAAAGCGCATTGGTGCAAGTAAAAAAGAATTCTATTATATTATTGGGACCTAATTTTAAACTAATTTTTTGTGCTTTATTAGACCAAAGAAAAAAAATTATATTTCGGAAATAAAATAATTTCTTAATTGTGCTATAGAAACACAGGCCGATTAATTAACGTAAGGACATCCATCAGATAATATTCATTAGTAGAATTAATTCCTTATTCAAAGGATAGGAACGGAAATGTGCAAGACTATAGCCGGAATCTTCTAGAATACCTTATCCTCTCCTATATAAACACCGCACCCCCACACCGTCTCCTTCATTGTAAACCTCTTCTCTCTCTCTCTCTCTAACATTCTTTTCTTTTGATTTCATTCTTTGATCAGCCCTGTGATTTCGAGTGTGGAACACATGATTTATTTATTTAGTGTCCATACAATACAATACTGACGGCTGGAAAATTTCTTCTTTCTTTGTTTCTTTCTCATTTATTTGTTTATTTACTAAGTTTTAGTTGTACAAATTTGTTGTATATATGCTAGTATTTCAAGTGTGAAGAATGTAATTGTTTCTTCACGCTAGCTAGCTAGCAATATTAGCAGCAGAAGATTCTTCGATATAATCTAAATGCATAGGTGCCATGCCATTTTTTTTCCAGTTTATTTATTTATTTGTTTATTTCTTGTTGTATTATGTATCACTAGTATAATCTGGAAGTGAATCAAGGGCGTGCAATGGCTGATCCTCCTTTTTGTTTTTTGGTCCATCATCACCATGACTGAATGCTTTTGTTTTCTTTTCTCTTCTTTTCTTCTTGTATTATTATTATTGACTCATTTTTCTTTTTCTTCTTTTTATTTTCTTTTTCCCAGCTGGTCTGGTGGTGATGAAAGTGGTGCTTTGGGAGCTAGGGAGTACGTGCGTACGTACTGTCGCTATGTCCAAAACCAAAACTGCATGGTGGCGCTGAAACATGCACACCACTACACCTAATTTATTTATTTATTCTTGTTGTATTAATTTATATGTCCAAATTAACGCTCGTTGGAAGAAATATTCTCCATATGGTTCCTCTATTATTGGCATGAAATCAAATTATATCCTTCTATTTCGACCCCTCTCTCTCTCTCTTTTTGTCCATTATATATATATATATATATATATATATGTAATATATATATATGTATATATATATGATTCAATTTTTCTTTCTTATTCTTTTCTTCCCAGATTAGCAATCAAACACGTACGCTAGTACGTATATATAAAATGGCTGTTGAAAGTAATTAACGGTCCCTATTTGAATACAAGTGTCATGCGAGGGCTTCTACGCATGTCCCTGTGTGTGGGCACCAATATTAATTAGGCTCAGTTGGTTTCATTCGGGATCACCGAATTAATGCTTACCGAAACCAACTGGCTAGGCTAGCCAACATCAATTTTAAGTCCAGTGCCACTGCCAACACACTATGATTCTCTCAACTTATTTTTTGTTTAAGAACAATATTACAATTAATTTTATAACGCTAGCTATTCCGTACGAAGAACCAATGTTTATCGATGTGGTTTCTTTGCTCTAAGCCTAGCAACATTAAAATTAACAACCCTACGCACTTAACAGGTGCCGCGGGCTGTACATCTGATCATTTAATTAACTCTGTTTCTTTATTAATTATATATTTTAAGAGTGGAGAGCTAATACTCTGTGACATGAGATTATGGCCAAGCCTAGCAACATTAACGGATCACTTTATTTTATTTTCCAGCCATATAGAATGGGTATATATCGATCCTTGATGATCCATATATATACATATGAAAAGTAAAAACTACAAAATTTAGTTTATTATGCTAGCGATTTTAAGTGTGAAGTATTGCTTCTGGTTGCTCTTCTTCTTCTTATTATTATTATTTTTATTATTATTTTGAATCTACTTTCTGGATTCTATCAGTAAAGTAGACAATATCACATGAAGAATTTATACGTTTTCAATGTATTAATTTTCAGTAATGTAGACAACCCTTTACTACCTAAACCGGTGCTATGGGATGGATAGTAACTTTTTGGTTGCGACTATTATCAAATAATTTTATAAATTATATATGCTGGAAATGAAACCAATAGCAGGCAATGGGCCAAATGGCTGATACGTGGGCGTCCTCTCTATCTATTTTTTTTTTTTTTTTTCAATTTAACATATTCGCCAGCTATGAAAGTGGAGCCACGTAGATCACTATGTCCGAAAGGGTGACAGAAACCTAAGTCACCTGACAACTGCTATTCTTTCTTTTATTTTCTTATTTAACATATTAAAAGTGGTTTTTGTTTCAGCTCTGCTGCCACAAATGGCCCTTAAGTCACGTGACAGCTTCTAATTGGTGCGGACTTTTCGGTCACGTAAATGGCGGGACAAAAATGATTTTTTTGTTTTTGTTTTTCAAAACCCTATCTTCTTAGTTCTTATGTGAATATCAAGGTGGTCTTGTTATTGGGATTGTTCATATCAAGGTGGTCTTGTTATTGGGAATATCAAGGTGGTCTTGTTATTGGGATTGTTCATATCAAGGTGGTCTTGTTATTGGGAATATCAAGGTGGTCTTTCATATTTTTCTAATTCTAGTATATATGCACGTATGTTGGATGTATTTAAGTCATCTTTAATTAATTAACTTTTTCTGCAGCAAAAGTTACCATTAGAAAAAACAAAATGTTATTTGTCTCCTAAATATTTTTGATGATGCCATCTTCCATTATGTGGCATATGACATAGTAGCAGATATGACAAATTTTAACATTAACATTAAAATTATTATTAACATCAACTTTAAATTTAATATAAGTTCCTATCTGTCGGATTTGTATCTCGATAATATTAAAATTAAAATTAAAATTAACATTAAAATTAACATTAGTATCAATATTAAAATTAACATTAACATTAACGATAAAAAAATTTGGTCACGTAAATGGTGGGACAAAAATGATTTTTCGTTTTCTTTTTCAAAATCCTATCTTCTTAGTTCTTATGTGGATATCAAGCTTGTCTCACTACCAGAAAAAGTCAAATTAGCGACGTCTAAAAACGTCGCTAAATAACCAAAAATCGTCGCTAATTAGGTTTAGCGACGTAATTAGCGACGTTTTAAAGAAGTCGGAAAATACCAAGTCGCTAATACAAAAAACGTCGCTAAACGTCGCTATGCCGACGTTTTTTAGCGACTTTAATGTGTCGCTAAATTTAGCGACGTTTTGCGACGGAGATGGACTGGGCTGCGACGAAGCACCAGCCTCTCCAGGTGTAGGTGCACTAGCAGTCGTCCGCTCACGAAGCCTAAGATACTCGGCCTAGAAAAGGTTTGGAAACTCAATAATTGCCTAAGTTATATTAAAATAAACACAAAGTAAAGTAATACTTACATAGGTCTGTGAGGCCCTCTCATCAATGAGATTTCCGTCCTTGCGATGGGTGGCCAAGAAGACGGTCACCATGTTCGCATCCTCACCCCTCTGTACCTGTTAAAAATATATTTTTTATTACTAAACTTAAATATTTATTCCAAGTACCATTTTATGGTACTTATATTAAAATAATATATTTTAAAAGAAAAAACATACCAAACGACGGAAATGTTCCGTCATCGGAATCGAGCCACCACACCACTTGGCAGCATTCTGCCTAGCCGCCTTGGCCTTCTTAGACCTTTCCTTGTAGCTCGGATCGTCGAATCTAGCCCTCATCGCAGTCCACTGCTCAGGCGTGATCCAACCTTGGATCGGTTTTCCAGCACGATCACGAGCCTTCTGGTCATCCAGAGCATCTCGGATAAGCTTGGCGGCAACGGTAGGAAAGAGCCGCTCGATCAACTCGGCCCGGTGCGGAGGATAAAAATACGTTTGCTACAATAAATAATTCATTAAGTTAGCATCACGAATATGCATAAATTAGAGGATTTATTTAATATACTTTTACCTGGAAGTGCGCAAACCAGAACGCCTTCCTCTCCTCCGGAGCCTCCGAATAGTTGATCCAAGGGCCACCGTAGTTGTTTCTCAGAAATTGGCCCAGGCGTCTCTGAACCGACGATGGACGATATCTATACAGAAATAATAATTTAGATTACTGAAAAAGTCAATATACGATGAATAAAGAGAAACACAAATATATATTAAACCATCTAATTGACTTACTTTGTACCGTCGGCCCAAATCTCTGTCCTCGTCTCCTCCGGTGGTGCGCATGGAGGATCTTGCTGATGCTGGGACAACGTCGGCACGACCTCCTCTACATGCTCATCTGTCTCCATGCTTCCGTCAGCAGGAGGAACGCTGGACGAGGGAGTACTATCACGCCTGGAACTACTCGTCCCAGGAGTGATGCCATGCAACGTCGTCGCAGTCGGAGATGTGGCTGCTCGATATACTGGAGTACTGGGCGACGATGATCCGGAACCAACAGTAGGCAGTACCGGAGTGGCACTCTGTCTACCTCGGGACCTGCCGAATCCTCCGCGTCGTCCTGTCATATCTGATAACAACATATGATGAATATAGAGAAACACAAATATATACTACATTCTACAGTCGGAATGTGATACATATCTCAAAGTATTATACAGTCAAAATATAATACATATATTCGTTAATGTCAACATCTACTTCTACATGCAATATTTATAGTCCAAATATAGTTACATTCTACATGGAATATTTTATATTTTCAATCATCTTCAGAAAATTCATCTTGTTCGCCTTCCTCGTCCTGCTCTTCCTCTTCCTCGTCTTCACTTTCATCTACTTCGTCGTCCTCTCCGGATAATTCTACATCTTCTACATTATTACTCGTGTAATGAGTAACTTCCGTTGAGTCCACATCTACAATATTTGTTACAAGAGGTAGATCGTCCTCCTGATAAGCTATTTCGTCAATGTCAAAGATATTTCTAGCTTTAGTCTTGCATACTGCCCACCAATCCGACCTCGCTGTCCCCCGTCTAGGATAAGTTGCGAAGTACACGAGCTGAGCCTGACTTGATAGGACAAATGGTTCGTAGCCTTGATATCTATGCTTGTAGTTTATATCCACAAGGCCATGCTTGTCAATTTTCCAACCTTGATCTTGAATCGGATCGAACCATTCACATCATCTCAAGAATCGGATCGAACCAAAGTAGCGATAGTAAGTTATTTGTTTTGCAAGTGCAGAAATAAAAAGTAATTACCAAGCATCTTACATATGCGCTCAACCAAGAAGGAAAATGGCATCTCATATCTTGTTCTACTTCTTCGTCTGTTATGTAGGGCCTAACCGACCTCAACTCATCATTATATGTGCTGAAAAACAATGAAGCAACTGCTGATTAGTAGCATAATAGTATCTTATACTATTACATTGAGATGATGTAAACGTGGACGTTAATTACTTACCCCTCTAGCTTCTCCACTTCATCCTTGTCGCAATTGAGTAATATATACAATTGAGCAGCCCTTAGCTCATCGTCATTCAAATATCTCTTCTTCATTTTTCCCGAGGGCTTTCCGGATGCATTGAATACTTTGAGTATTGCATTATTAGATTCCTGATATGCGTCGTCGTTTCTGGGAGCTTTCGTCCTATTAGTAGCAACATGCGGATTGAAATACGTCGAGCAAAAGTTTGTAATCTCCTCGAGAACATAAGCTTCACAAATAGAGCCTTCAACCCGTGCCTTATTTTTCACCTTTCTCTTTAGGTGATTCAGATGGCGCTCGAAGGGGTACATCCACCGATAACCGACAGGACCGCCAACACGTGCCTCATAGGAAAGATGAATTGGCAAATGCTCCATAGAGTCGAAGAATCCAGGAGGAAACACCTTCTCGAGCTTACATAGTGTTACCGCAATGTCCCTCTCTTGCTTTTCTAGACGATCGACGAGCAACTTAGTACAACAAAGATCTCTGAAGAATATGCTCAGCTCTGTCAATGGGTCCCAAACGACCTGCGGTAAGAATTCCCGAAATGCAATCGGAATTAACCTCTCCATGAATACGTGACAATCGTGGCTCTTCATACCTACTAGTTTGTTCTCCTTGAGGTCGACGCATCTTTTCAAGTTCGACACGTACCCGTCTGGAAACTTTAGACCCTGAATCCACCTACAAAGTCTACCTTTATCCTCTTTATCCAGTGAGAAAACTGACTTAGGTTGCTTTAACTTTCCATTCCCCTCCTCTATCAAATGCAATTCAGGACGTCTACATATGTCTTCTAAGTCCAACCTCGCCTTCGGATTATCTTTCGTCTTCCCCTTTACATCCATTACAGTATTAATTATGTTATCAAACACATTCTTCTCGATATGCATGACATCAAGGTTATGTCTGATCAGATTGGTGCTCCAATATGGCAGATCCCAGAATATACTCCTCTTCGTCCAGTTATGGGTGCGACCAAATCCGTCACACTTGTACCACTTAGCAGGCTCTTGGATAGCACTTGGTAAATCTTTTACCTCTTCCCATATCGTGCATCCGGGCCACCTTGGCGGTGGATTGGCCTTCTCCACAACTCCCGCACGAAAAGCATTCCGATTCCTCCGGTACGGATGATCGTTCGGCAAAAATTGTCGATGACAATCGAAGAAGCACGGTTTGCCTCCGTGTTTCAAACGGAAAGCCTGAGAACGGTCCATGCAATACGGACATGAGAGACGACCATGGGTGCTCCATCCCGATAACATTCCATAGGCCGGAAAGTCGTTGATGGTCCACATAAGTGCTGCCCTCATCTGAAAATTCTGCTTTCTAGAAACATCGTACGTGTTGGCACCGACTTCCCACAGCTGATTCAACTCATCTATCAAAGGCTGTAAATACACATCGATGTTCCTCTTCGGATTGTTCGGACCCGGGATAATAACGGTTAGGAACATATACGGAGTCTTCACTACAAACTTCTGCAAAATTATTACATGCAAAATTGACGGTTGTACATCCACGAACGATGACGCAGATAGTAATTCATATCCATTTCTAGAAACTTCTGCAAAATTGACATAAGCTATCATATAAATCATTACATGCAAAATTAACCGTACTATAAAAATCATAACTGATATAATACATATTTTCATTTATCAAAACTGCAGCTGCCCCCAACCCCATAGTACTATGAACTGCACTATAAGTGTGCAGTCAACACTACAAATAGTGTGTCATACTATAGAACTGCAGCTGCCCCCAACCACACTCCTAGGTCAGTGTCCGTTATGGGAAAAGCAGTCATGGCATTGCACTAAGGCACCTGGTGCTTGAACAATTTTTGCATCAAAAGTTTCCCAAGTACACGGGCTATTGCTCTATGAAAATATGCCATAGCTAGGAGTAGAGCTGTCGAGTGGGCCGGGCCTCTCAGGCCCATGCACTATAACGGGTCAGACCGGACCTAAGGGTAAAAATCTAAGTCCAGTTCGACACGTGACCCACGGCACAGTGAGTTTCAGACTGGACCGAGCCGGACCGGATCGGACTTGGGATTCCGTGAACCCTACAAGGACTTCAAAGTAGAGATTGAAGAACAACTAACATTTTATTTTTAAATTATGAAGTGTAGGGTTGAATGTGCATAGGAGATGGTTGGGAGCGCATTTGTTTCCGGGAGAAACAACACAGATGGTATGCTCTCTCGGATGAACTTCTCTACTTTGGGATATGTAAACATAGCACAAAAAAATAACACACTGCAAGTTCTTGCTTCATATTTGTCTTGGAGATTCACAATCCATTTGTTTCAATCTATATACAAGAACTTGGCAGATTGTATGCATACCAAATCCCATAGATTGGCGTAGGACTATGTAATACATGGATGTGTATAATACATCAAATAGTATAAACCAGGTTGTCGATCAGGCTAGCAAGCAGCAGCGTGTCGGGCCGGGCCGAGCTGTGCCTTGGGTCGGAACGAGCCTGGGCTTCGGGGCCGGACCTCTCTTATGGGCCGAGATATGAGGTCCGACACGTCCCTATATATTGGGTCGGGCCGGGCCGAGCCCACGATAATTCGGACAGGGTTTTGCGGGCCGGATTCGTGCCGGGCTGGTCATCCCGGTCCAATTGTCAGGTCTAGCTAGGGGTGGGCGTTCGGGTTATTCGGTTTCAACACCGAAATAATAAAAATCGAATAAGTAAAAATTTTAAAAACCCAAAGCTGAAATAAATTATCTATAACCGAAACAGAACCGAATTGATAATCAATTTATTTTATTTGATAATCAAAGCTAGTAAGCAGTGCTCACTGCTGCTGTTACCTCTCTCATAGACTTGGGCCAGTCGGCCCTAACCCTAACCCTAACCCCATGTCAACAAACCTAACCCTAACCCTAACCCTAGGTCCTCATCAGTGTCTGTGTCAGTGTGTGTGTGTGCCGTGTCTGTGTCTGTGTCAGTGTCTGTGTGTGTAGTGTTTGTGTCAATGTCACATGTGTCCTGTGAGAGAGAGAGAGAGAGAGAGAGAGAGAGAGAGAGAGAGAGAGAGAGTAGGGTTTACCGGAATAGGGTGGAGAGCCGGTCGACGGAGCGCGGGGGAGGGGGGGGGGAGTTTTTCTCTTTTCGAATTTTCAGCAGATGGGAAAAAATGAAACCGAGCCCTAATTAACCAAATTTTAGCGACGTTTAGCGACGTCCAAGTAAAACGTCGCTAACTTAAATTTTAGCGACGTCATTGACGTCGCTAAACACGTTGCTAAATATTTTTAATAAAAAGGTCGCTATATACGTCGCTAAACGTCGCTAAATTAGACATATTAGCGACGTTTAGCGACCTTTATTTAACTTATAGCGACTTAACTTTTAAAATCTTAATAAAAGTCGCTAAACGTCGCTAAATGTCGCCATTTAGCGACGCCTAGCGACGTTTTTATAAGGAGTCGCTAATTATATATTATTAGCGACGTTTCTTTTGACGTCGCTAAAATACGTCGCTAATAGCGCTTTTTCTAGTAGTGTCTTGTTATTGGATTTGTTCATCTTTCCTAATACTAGTATATATGCACGTACGTTGGATGTATTTTAGTCTTCTTTAATTAATTAACTTTTTCTGCAGCAAAAGGTACCATTAGAACAAACAAAATGTTATTTGTCTCCTAAAAGTTTTGGATGATGCCATCTTCCATTATGTGGCATATGACATAGTAGCTGATATGACAAATTTTAACATTAAAATTAATATTAAAATTAACATTAATAATAATGATAATTTTAATATTAAATTAATATTAACATTAGTATCAATATTAACATTAACAATAATTTTTTTTGGGTTATTAATATTTTGGGTTAAAATTTGCCATGTCATGGTAGTTGGCATCACCCAAAATTTTTGGGAGACAAATAGCAAAATTGATAGAACAAATTATATTTTTCTTCATTTTTTTTTCTATACTTAATTACCTAGTTGTCCTCATTAAATTAAATCTTCATTGAGATTAAAAATATTATAGACATATTTGGAAAAAAAAATCATGGGGAAGCCGACTTTTCTTTATATAGTGGTATATATATATTTTGGACTTAGATACCATTTGGTAAGCGGAATACTTTATAGTCATTAGTTTTATATTTTTGAGAATCTTTTGGATATTAAATTTATGAAAAAAATAATTATATTCTCATGCTCGGTGAATAAATAAACATTTTCGAGAAAATTCACACTTACGCTACCTAGAGAAATGTCTTGTAGTTCACTTTATAGAAGTAAGATTTACTCGCTCTTTGTCGACACAAATTTGGCTGATATCAAAATTGTTTTTTTGCTATGCATTTTTCTCGATATCATATAAGTATGTGTTGGTGACTATGGATACTACAATAATAAAAAGCTACAATATCGATCCAAATGTCTTGGATGGCCCTTTACTTAAAGGGAGCATGTTAGTATCCCAAAGGTTTTGGACATGATATTTCAATGATATTTCTTTTACTTCATAATAATGTACTTCTTTCAAGCTTTTCCTTTCTTGTTAATAAATAAACCATGATATTTCAATGATCATATCCTGGTATTTCTGAAATTGTCCTCTCTCTCATTTTGATTCATATCATAAGTCTTGCATTCAAGTCCATACATTCTGGAATGTATTAGTAACCAAGAGCATTTTTACTATGTCCTGATGCAATATATGAAGTTGGTAAGCTTTGCAGTTTATTTTCTCATTCTATTCAAAAAAATTTGTTCTATCATGTTTAATCTTACAAGCTCCCATACAAATATATTTTTACGTATATGTATATGCATGAGAGCGAACGAGTTCAATTGCATAACAACACAAGTAATTACTATAACTTCACCAGTTCTAAAGTGATGAGTAACTTCACTTTCGTCTAAAAGGACATCCTAACTAAAATTTGAATTCCTCGTACGAAAGTTTTTCATTATCTTTTTTATCTTCATTTTCATCTACTTCACGTTACTCTTTCTCTAGTTCTACCTACCGCTTTACTTGATTTGACACATAATAAGTAACTTTTGTAGAGTCTACATCTGTTGTATTTGTTACAAGAGATACTTCGTCCTCCTGATTGACTATTTCGTTAACAATTAAGCGATTTGTCGTTATTTATCGAAATTTGTCGCCATCAGCGATGTATTATGACTTATTTATTTAGAGTCACTAAATTTGTGGAATTTTGCGACGTTTGGTGCTTACGTTGCTGATAACGTCGGTAATTAAATTTTTTTCGTAGTGAAGGTATTCCTAGCTTTAGTCTTACATATTTTTCACCAATTTGACCTTGTTATTTCTTGCCTAGCTTTAGTCTTGCATATTTTCTCAAAAATCTAGGTTAGTCTAGAAAAGTCCCTATTTTTTCTTAAGGTTTCTGGTTGTGTTTTCTTGACTGTTTAAAATCGTCAAGAAAAACAAAATTCTTGACAGTTTTAAATTGTCAAAAAAAAATATAGCCACAAATCCTAAAAAATTAGGTACTTAACTTAACTCTTACCTGGATGATAGTTTAAAGCCGTCAAGAAAATTGATAGTTAAATACAAATAACTCTTTATAATTATATATTATATGCTTTCCTTGCCTTTGTCTATTACAAACTAAATACGCATTTAACATAAACCAAAGACATTGCAAACTTCGAAGAAACATAATACGCATATAATCTTTATATTGACAATCAACAACATTAAACATAAAGCATATTCAATTGGTCAATAAATAAAGCATATTCGATTGGTCAATAAATACCCCCTCCTTCCCGTTTTACTTTAATTAACACTACCCCTTATTCCTTCATAATCTACTAATTGTAATTGTAGTTACCACCCTCCACCCCACCCCACCACAAAAAAGTCTAATTTTTGAGAATTGGGTGTGTGCGTGGTGGGTGGAGGGTAGTGGAGATATGATTAGCAATTAGTGTGTGTGTGTGGGTGGGATGGAGGGAGGGGGGGTTAAATACAAATAACTCTTTATAATTATATATTATATGCTTTCCTTGCCTTTGTCTATTACAAACTAAATACGCATATAATTTAACATAAACCAAAGACATTGCAAACTTCGAAGATACATAATACGCATATAATCTTTATATTGACAATCAACAACATTAAACATAAAGCATATTCGATTGGTCAATAAATAAAGCATATTCGATTGGTCAATAAATAAAGAAGAGTCACAAGTAAAATTTTACATTCCAATTACATTTTTATACTAGAATAAACCACAAATTCAGGAGGTATAAAATCCAACTTTTGCTATCTTTGTTAGCCCAAGGGCCAGTTGTTGCTTCTCATCTTTACCCCTCTCCTGATTTTCACTTAGGAGCTAATTCTCTAATTTCATCTCCAACATCCTCCTAGAGACCAAAGAAAATAATAATAATAATAATAATAATTATAATAATAATAATAATAATAATAATAATAATAATAATAAGTATCATGATAAAGATTTAAGTACATATAACAAAGAAAGCAAGATACATAAGTAAATATTGGAGAAAGAAAGAAACAAACAATGATATCAGAGGTCAGTAGTGTCAAGTTGTCGCAGAGGAGCATATCATGGCTTAATCTTGTCCTATAGATAATTAGAAATGATCAACCTAACCGTAACTGCAAATGTAATGAATTAAGTGCACATATCTGATTGCAATAACATATTTAGACTAACAATGACGATTTGCATACCAAATCATTTAGAACCGAATAGTCCATTATTTCTCTATCACTAAAACACTAATATATGTCCTCTTGGATTCATGGTGCATACGAAGCAAGATTAATTAATAAAAAAATACATGTTTCAGTCCGTTTTAGTTTACAGAAATCCTCAAATATTTTTGGCTACATCCATCTTGCAAGATTATCGCGTGGATTGGTTAAGATGAAAAATAACACAACTATCAAAAAGATACACATATATATACTATAGGAATAATGCTATTTGTACCTCCAATGTATCCCTCCAATTCATTGACAAAATGTCGTAGCGGTTAATATGGCAGCTGACATGGCAAAGTATAAAATTAATATTAACACTAAAATTAACTTTAATATTAAAATTAATATTAAAATTAACATTAATATTAGCATTAAAATTTTTGGGTGATTAATTTTTTTGGTTAAAATTTGTCATCTCAGCTGTCACATAATGCTATTTAGCTTGTCACGTCAACAGGCACATAAGGAAGAATGGTTTGGAGAGATATTTTGGAGATACAAATAGCATTACTCATAGTATAGATGATGGAGGAAAATCGAGAACATGAGTAGTTTTCCAGGTACCCAGATCTTGTTTTAAAATATCAACATCTAACAACAAGTTCATTCTCAAGAGGAAAGGAAAAAATAGAATATTAGTCATAATTCTTAAGAACTATAGAATGCCAATATTCTAATGCCATGAATGTCCAACATGCCTAACACCTCATTTATTGCAACATATAGACTTCAAGAATCAAGTTCTTTTTTAGTTATGACCTTTGATCTGCCATGTCTTCCATTATATATGCATTAAATATTTGATGATTATCAGTAGTGTAGCAGTGTAGCTTCTGTTGATGGTATCTGTGTAAGGGGAAAAAAATGCTACATGAAGCAGAAAAAATAGTTTTTATGATCATCCTGTAAGTCTCAAAGCTTGTCATGGTAAGAGCATCCACAGTGGTAGATATTTTAATGCTATATTTTGACTTTAGTTAAATTTTGTAGCACTTGAAGGCTATAGTGGACACTTTTGCATACTTAAAAATTGCTAGAAAGCTACGAGATACTTCAGATTTGGAGCATGTCCTAACTCCTCTATATTAATTGATGGGTCCACCAAAAGTAATCAAACAGGGAAAAAAATAAACAGGAAAAAAAGAGGAAAAAATATTACCAAATAGGAAAGGAAAATAAAGAGAAAAAAGGGAGGGAAAATAGGAGATTAATTTGGAGTAAATATTTAGAGTGTACCATTGTGTGCCAATATCATGGGGATACTCCAAAAATAACACAAATTTTAATAATTTAGACTATGTGTTTGGAGTGTCCCTACTGTGAATGCTCTAACTAAGTATTTTCATTGGTATTATAAGATTGCAAATGTATAAATAGTCATTCATAACCGAAAAGAGCCACTACCAAAATATGATGAAATAGCGTCATTTTTAGCGACGTCTTAATAAAATGTCGCTAATATTAAAGACTTGAGCGACTCCAAAAATAAACGTCGCTATACGTCGCTGTTGGTGACACATAGCGATGTTTAGCGACTGCACTTTAAAGAATAGCCGCTATAAGCTTCTTTAATGTCGCTAAACGTCGCTGAGTTTTTTGATTTAGCAACGTTTACCGACGTATTTACCGACATTTTTAGCGACGTCTCTAACGTCTTAAAATTTTTAATTAGCGACGTTTAGCGACATCTATTGATGACGCTGCTAATTTTTTACTTTTCAATTAGCGACGTCTATTGATGATGTCGCTAATTTTTTAATTGGCGATATTTAGCGACGTTTATTGAAGACTGTCACGCCCCAGTCCCAAAATACGTAGGACTAGGAATACGTAAGCATGTCAGCCGTATGTATATGGCAACTCCAATATATGGAAACCATAACACATACGTACGCTATATTATGAACAATAATTCACAAGTGGTACATATTTGTTACAAGTCACAGGGCATAACTAAATCTCATCCACATAAATCAAATAAAATAAATGATCATATATATCAATAAACCAAATATGAACTAGTCGAAAAGAAGTAATAGTTGGATGGAGACAAATCCACTACCAACTAGTATAAGAGTAAACATAATAAGTACATCCAATGATCAATAAGGCTCGAAGAGAAGATACTACCAGAATAAGCCAAATTAGCGACGCAAAGAAACGTCGCTAAATGATCAATAAATGTAGCTAAATAATTTTAGCGACGTAATTAGCGACGTTTTACTGAAGTCACCCTTAAACTAGTCGCTGACAAAAAAATGTTGCTAAACGTTGCTATGCCAACATTTTTTAGCGACATAAATACGTCGCTAGATTAGTGACGTTTAGCGACGCAACATCGCTAAATTAGCGACGTGTATATTTATCGCTTTATGTCGTGAATTAGCGACGTACGTAGCGACGTTTATAGCGACGTTACTATAACCTGGCAATACTGCCATATCAGCAAGTTGTGACGGACATCGACTTTGTTTAGCGACGTATGTAGCGATATTTTTAGCGACATTTTTAGCAACATTTTTAGCGACGTAATTAGCGACGTATGTAGCGACGTGACTTAACGTCGCTAAACGTTACTAAAAACGTCGCTAAAGATACATTCTTCCTGCTGTTTATTAATTCACAATCTGTACAAATAGACCTGGAGCAACCCTCTGTTGAATTTACTGGGTTCGCCGACCCCCTTGGGTTGAACACTCAACACCGGTATATTAACATATATTTAATATGAATAATATAATAAAATTTGAAGAAAACAAAATATTGAAATTAAAAACCGAATCAAGAAAAAATATCATCGTAAAGAATACATCAAATATCCATACAACTAAGTCTCGTCCTAAAGAATACAAAGAATACAACAAATTAAAAGCCTCGTCCTAAAGAATAAAAAAAATAATGTCTGAAACACAAACAATCAATAATAAAACGGTCCTAACTAGGACTACTGCGGATCTGCAGGAGGATGACCACCGGCGCGCATGAAGGATAAGAACAGATCATACTGCTCCCGTAAAATCGATACCGATGTCGATAGAGAAGGCAGTGACATCGGTGGAGTCTGTGTCGATGTAGGCGCACTAGGAGGACGTATCCGCTCCAACTATGCTAGTCACTGGTTGTATGAATCCATGGTAGATAACAGCCTCGTACTACTATGAATCATTGAATCCTGCATCATCGTCAACCTCTCGCCCATGGATAGCTGTGATGCCTGCAGCTCCGTCACGCTGCGCTCTGTCGAGGCTCTAAGATCAGCTGTCAAATCTCGGAGCTCCATGA